>JABTTQ020002230.1:0-448018 GCA_016081115.2 Rehmannia glutinosa
ACTTAGCACTTGGTAAAATGAAAGTTACTCAACCTATTTCTGGTAGATTAATTATCTATCAGTGTAAAACAACTGATATAATTATTGCCTCTCTACAATAATGAATGGTTATTTATCAGTATTGGCATTGATACAGCTCAAGAAAACAGTGTTGATAACATCCTTTTCAGGAGGCTCGGTTAAAATGATCTATGAAACTAAAAAGAAGTAAAATACAATAAAATATATAGACATGCCTAAGTACAGAATCTATTATTCAAGGAATCACCAAACAAATTGAAGCACTAAAAAATTCTTCCATTGCTTCTTCACTTGAGAGCCAATTAAACCAAAGCTTAACCCTTGCAAATATATGACTGAAATTTAACTTCCCACTTGAGAAGATAACAATCCCAAGTAACAAAAATATGGCATCAAGCCATGACAATTAAAAATAGCACCGGCTGCGACTCTCAATATCATATCAATTCACAACAGTTAATTGATAAAGAACAACATAAATTCTAAATCCCATCACAACAACCAAATTTAACAAATAAAACAACTAATAACACAAAGATATTAACTTTTATCCCATAACGAGAAAGAGAAAGAAACTAACCAGAGTATTATCAAGAGTTCCAACAAGAATGAATTTTCCATTGGGCGAGAACTTGACAAAGCTAACAGGCGGATGCTCATCATCAATGAGCGTCTTCATACAATGCCCAGTAGAAGCATCCCAAATCCTACAAAGCCCATCATAACTACGAAACGATTAGTGACCCATCCAGATTAAAATTAACCGCCGTTACAGGGTCGGAATGTGCGGGGAGAACCTTCAGGCACTTTCCAGACTTGACATCCCAAATGCGGACGGTCTCATCGAAGGAACCTGAGGCAAGCATATTCG
The DNA here is from genome assembly GCA_016081115.2 of Rehmannia glutinosa. Lineage (NCBI taxonomy): Eukaryota > Viridiplantae > Streptophyta > Magnoliopsida > Lamiales > Orobanchaceae > Rehmannia > Rehmannia glutinosa. Next base: position 893 of record JABTTQ020002230.1, read on the forward strand.
ATTGGGGATTGAAATTGACGCAGAAAACGTAATTGGTGTGGCCAGTAAGGGTTTTGATATGGGAGCCAGAAGCGACGTCCCAGAGGCGGACGGTGCGGTCATCGGAGGCGGTGGCGAGGAAGCGGCCGTCGGAGGAGAAGGCAACGTCGGAGATGCCGAATTCGTGGCCATGGAATTCGTTGTGGGTAGTGTCGGGAGAAGAGAGGGCGTAAGTACGGGCGGTCTTGTCGGCGGAGCAGGAGGCGAGGAAGCGGCCGTCGTCGGAGAATTTAACGCTGGAGACGGCGCGTTTGTGGCCGGTAAGGGTGTGCTTGAGCCGATAGGGTTTGAAGTCGTCCGCCGGCTCCGTCGTTGAAGCCATTAGGGGTTTATCTATTTCTTATTCGTATTTTTGGATTTTGGAACCAGGGTTCTGGTGGGTTTTTGTCGTTGGGTTTTGGCTTTCAGTAACAGAGAGAGACTACGGAGAATTGTGGAAGTATACAAAAACCTTCTTTATTACGAAAAAAACAAACTTCTCCTTGAGACACTTCAGAATCTTATTCCTACATGGATACTTTATCTAATAAGAATTATTTTCTATATTTCAGAAAGAAAAAAAATGAATTAATTCCAAATCTTACATTACTACAAAAATATTAGTAGTATAAAAATATTGGTCTAGTATGGTTGTGTTTCCAACACCATTTTTCCAGTTTCCAACTATTCCGGAAAAATACGTTTATGTTTGTTTCAAAAATTTTAAGTAGAAATGAAGATATTTCCAGTTTTCACTTTTTAAGAAAAATATTCTTTTGAAAATACAATCAAATAATTTCTCATTCCAATTACAAAAACCTAGGTAAAAATACACTACAATCACGTAAACTTATGTCAAGAATATATTTGAAAAACTATAACCAAACATATTCTCATTTTCAAACAGAAAGACAACAAACCAAATATATTCTCAATTCTCACACGAAAACCAATAAAGTTTGAAAATTCATTTTCCAACACTAAACCTAAAATTGACTTGGAAATACATTCATACAAGCCCACTCTTTTGTGTGTGTGTGTGTGTTGCAACAGATCTATTCGAAAATACTTCTAGTTGATATAAAAATACTCATTTTATTTGTTGCAAGAGATCTAAAAGACTTTATGCTAAATATAAGAAATATTAAAATATTAATTAAAGGTATAAATTTATTTTAAGAAAAAAATTGATGAGAGATCTTTTAGGTTCTCCTAGGGGGTGGCTACGATTCGGTTGCCCAAAACCGCGGTTTGATTCCTCATTTTGAGGAATCGGAACCATGCTTTTCACTTGCTTCGATTTTGAACCGTTCGGTTCGCTTGGAACCCGGTTCCTCCATGGTTCAGATCGACCGTTCCGATTTTAACCTGAATCGTTTGTTTATCTTTAGATTGTACATGTTCCATGATGTACATATTGATTTTTACAATATCAATCTCAGAATGGGGCTATTTACTTAACAACTATCTCAACTCATCGCCGTCTCATGATATTTTCCATTCAAATAAAAAAAACTATGATGATGATGGTTTTGGAATTTCATCTCATTTCTCCTTCGTATGAAGGTTGCGCCAAGAAGTACATCCCAGAAACTTTGCTACTTTGCTTTTCTCGTGTGAATCAGAAGTGTCAACTAATTTTAGACAATGCTACTATAAACTTCACGCCATCGACCACACATAATGGTGTAAGGTGCGAGTTTGATGATGATGATGTTTGTTTATCTTTAGATAATCTTTTTATTTTTCAAAAATGGTTTATCAATTTCGATTACAAAATAAATGGAAAAAGAAGAAACAGACTTGGGCTTAATATTCAATTAAATTTTGTATTTAATATTATAATAATATTAAATTATCTATATATACTATTAGAGTATAGAGGAATCAAAGTTCACGTAGTTCGGATTTACAACATTTGGTTTAAAACATGTCTCATGTAATTACGAATATAAATTACAATAAACATTTAACATTTCTTCTAGCATATTTTAACCAAAAACAATAAAAATAGTCGGTTTTAACATCGAACCTAGTGATTTTAATTGTCGGTTCCACCACGATTTCACATACGGTTCTAACCGCCGGTTCCACGATTTTTGAGACCAAGGAACCGGAACCGGCCTACACGGTTCCGTTTCCAATTTTGGAACCATTGACCGATCAATGGTTCCGATTCCGATTTGAAACCCAATTTGCCCGTTTGGCCACCCATTGAAGATTATCCGAAATAGTTTAAGTGGACGTTACTTTTGAAGTCATTTTCATGCACTTCAAGGTTTTAATTGAAAAATTGTACCCCTTCGTCCCAAATATATAGTTCACTATTCTTTTTTGGGATATCTCCACTTTCTATATTTAATAGCACTTTTTTCCATTCTTTTACTATTATAACTCCATTTAATATGCATTTTAATAATTTACATTGTTCATTAAATAAGGACAAATTAAGTAAATATTTAACATATTTATAGTTTTCAATATTTTTCTTAATCTGTGTAAAAAGTCAAACTGAACTATATATTTGGGATGGAGAGTAAATCTTATTCTTATTATGAATGTGTCCTTTTAACTCATAACTTTTGAAGTTAATCACAGTTCAGAAATGTTTTAAGCGACGTTTGTTGGATTGACCCGATTTCATTTTAGAGCAGTTGAAAGCCCATATATATCCACCCAATCAAACAAACAGCACCTTGCCTACTGTTCAGTTCATCCCTGTCCAAGACAAGAATGCTTCTGCCAGGGAGATGTTTCCACTTCCAGGCTTCCCCGTGCACATGACTACATGTGCTTTGAAGAAACTTGAACAACTTAATCCCAATATCATGCTCAATTCACTAATAAATACTTCCAAGCCTCGCGGGATGCACTTCCAACAAATTTATTGATTGGAGCAATGTAAGACAAGCATACACAATTATATTATGATAATTACAAAATTACCCCTAAGGTTTAGTCTAATTACAAAAAACTCTAGACATCTTTCAGAATTACAAACATCCCTTAAGGTGTTATAAACACCCCATGAGGTTTGTATCTGCCTAACAAATACCCCATCATGAGGGTCAAATTCATAAAATAGAAACAAATGTCAAGAGGGTATTTGCAAATTTGAAAGATAACTCGGTTTTTCTGAAATTAGGTTAAACCTCGGGGGTTGGATTTGTAATTATCCCATTATTTTACAACGGGAAAAACGCAAAAATCACAGTTTCAACTGTCATTCCACATTGAATTCCTGTCAAAGTCCTTATTGGAAAGAAATGCCAATCAGCTAGGAGATGCACAGCAAAACTGCAAGTAGCTTTACTCATACATAGAGGAATGGACATTTAGAGACAAGTGGTTTACCTCCTATTTGGTTTCTCAACACCAACAAAATGAACGATCGGATCTGTTGAAAGAGGGGGAAATGTGAGGCGATATATCTTCTGGCTTGAGAAAGTTTGCAAATTATGTTATATAACTTCATAGGTACAAAAATGCCTCCTTCGCTATCTACTTGTATATATATATATAATACCTTCTGCATGTATAAATAAATATACACAAATGTGCCCTAAACCTTCTTTATAAATTTCTAACTGCTGTATATGCAAAAATATGCACGTCCGCACACTCTGAATCCCACGAAAAGTCCTTTTCCATGGCATCCTTGATCCTTCTATTCCATTGTGATGGATTGTTCTCCTGCAGATATAGAAAAGCAATTGAGCCTCAAATTATTTGTCCATTATCATTTAAAACATTTAATCAAACTCAGAAGAAGTCAAGAAGAGATTTTATCCTTTGATAGAGGAACACGTACAATTTCATCAATGGCTTGGCCTAGGGACATATTTGCGAAGGTATATTTGAAATATTGTGAGAATTTGGTGCTCTCAAAAGTTTCATCACCAAAGTGCCTGTCAGACAGCAATTGGACACAGGAAGAGATATGTAGCTTCTCGACAAGTGAAAGAGTAAACAATATTTTTCTTAGCAGATATATATGCAATAACACATCAACTCACCTTAATCTGCTGCCAGCATAATTTACAGGAACAGGAGCTGCTCCATATTTCATGGCCTTGAGCTATAAATTAGAGATTTAAGAAAAAGTTAATAAAACATGGAGAATATTTCAGAATAATACTTTCCTGACAAGACATGGTATCAAACAGCCTTTGTGTCCCACGGAGAAAAAGTTATTTTTTCCCACTTAGAAGCTGAGAATCACTTTTTTAGAGTTTGCATATACCCCCGATGACTCGAAAGTTACTCTAAAAACCGTAGGCAAGTGCACCTATCGTTTTATAGATTAGTTTACCGAGTACCGAGTGTCATTCCCACGAGGATTACGAGTACTAGTACTTACCGTCTTTTTGTTATCTAATCTATCGATCTTAAGTTTGTTTGTAAAAATAAGAAAATAAAGAATTTAATTCATTCATTCGAGTTAATATTTCCGGTATATTAATTTGAATTTTATTCCTCATCGGCATCGGTTAATCGAGAGATTTATGGTGAGAAAGAACCAATCTAAGTGAAAGGAGTTGCATGTAATCCTAGATATAAGACGACATAAATCTTCCGGATTATGATCAAACCTAATATGGGAATTCATAAATCGTTATAATGCAATCTTGGGGGTTTAACTAGAAAGAGATTTCGGTTAAACTTGAATTTGGAGTTTTCCACCTTGAAAGAAGGTTTAACTTAAATTGGGAATTCCTACGGTTCATGAAGCATGAGATTATATTAAAAAGGGATAGCAATTACTTAAGTGTTCATGGTTGTTTTTAGTTTTGTTAAAATCACAAAAACATTCTAGAGGGATTTACATTCGAACACATTTTTATCTCTTGATCCCTTATTTTATAATCTTCCTTTGTTCTATCATTTATAATTTGTTGATTAATTTAGATTCTTTATTTTCTTATTTTTACAAACAAACTTCTGAAAATTGATAGATTACAAAAAAGACGATAATTACTAGTACTGTAATCCTCGTGGGGATGACACTCGGTACCCGGTAAACTAAACTATAAAACGATAGGTGCACTTGCCTACGGTTTTTAGAATAATTACTAGTACTCGTAATCCTCGTGGGGATGACACTCGGTACCCAGTAAACTAAACTATAAAACGATAGGTGCACTTGCCTACGGTTTTAGAATAGCTTTCTAGTCATCACTCACTTAGATTAGGATACACCACGGATAGCCTTAAGGGCATGTTAGCCTTCATTATTTAGCTTACACTATGAACCATGCTAAGGTCACTGTGTATGTCAAATTCTAAGTCTTGTAATTTCTTTAATAATAAATGGATGGAAATTTTTAAGAACTTAATTAATTTCTCTGTCATAACATGTTTGCAATTAGAGAAAGGACTGCAGTCACCCTCCTTTTTTATCAGTTTCTGTGTAACCATGATATAGGAGACACTTACTGGCACTTGAAGCAGAGGATCATCAAAAGATGGGCACAGCATAATGTCAGATCCTGAAATTATCAAATGTGATAATTCTTCATCATATTCATTAACGAATCTCACATTTTCATCCTGTGACGAAAAAGTATCAGATGTGTTAATTTTACATACGAGGTCTAGAAAAAGAGGTGGTCTTATGTGAGACCGTCTCATAGTTTAAGTTCATAAGACGGATCCTACAAAACACAAAAAACATGGGTTTTTTTATAGGTTTGGGTTTGGGTTTGGGTTTGGATTGGAATTTTATTTACATATAGGATCCGTCTCATAGACAATGCCCATGTGACCGTCTCATACAAGTTTTTGCCCAAGAAAAATAGTTTTGGTTCAAAGATAGTAATGCATAAGACTATCGCAGAGAAAAAGCACTATCTCGATTGAAGAAAGTGTTACAATTACAAAAGAAATACTTGAGTGTAGATCATTTAGCCTCTGATCACTGTCAGTGAAAGAGGTTCTAAAGCGAGACATTTTGTTTGCAATTAAGGGATTGTGTGATTTTTTCAGGTTAGCTAAAACGGAATATGGTTAAAGAATCTATGTGACATTTTTAAACCAGCTTCAGCTATAAGGCAACGAGACATTAAAGAACATTGTAGATAGACACCAGGAATACCAATTAGAAATAATCATGGGGGAAGATTCAAACAGAATTATATTTTCAAGCAAGGAGTATAATGCTTCTAGAGATGGATAATTTACAGGTGTTATTCCAAGAGTTCGGATCGAATCTGTATATCAAAACTTTTGGCAGCTATCTGGCATTGGGTCTTTTCTTAATTCTTCCACTGTGCCATCGTTATTCCTAGCCCTTGCATTTTTGGATGTTCAAAATATTACCTCTTGTTTCAAAACAAATTATTTTCTTATTTAACTCAAACTATTTTCTTATTTAATTTCTGTTATATACAGAAGAAGAAACTTTGGTATCAAAAGGACATGACGTCAAACCAAAATAATTCAAAAATATATATATATATATTATTTTGTGAAACAGTTGAATTCACAAGGAATAGGTCAAAAAACATTTTTTATGTCATCCGCTTAAAGATTTGGTTTCCATGATCGTAACAATTTGGATGGAGAATGTATATGATCCACACTACATTGTCCTAAACAAAGTTCTAAGTCGAACAACATATCAGCATCATGTTACATGTGTGTGCTGAACAGGCATTGGCATGATCATACTCATATTGGTAACCATAAACGAATTGTCCTTGGTAAGGCACCAAAAAATGATCAGATATAAAGTTTTATTTATAATTGATTTTATACGACAAGTACCCAAGTCGTCTTCTGTCAGTAAAGTAACATGAGAAAATTATTTCAATAGCAACACTTGTGTGGGAAAAGAAACAACAGGGAAAAGATGATTTAGAGAGAAAAATAGACAATTAGACTTAGAAAGTTCAAGAACCTACCTTCACTTCTTCCTGAAACCTCCTCATGCCAGGGATTAAGCTAGATCCCATGAAAATAAACTGCAGAAAACAAATACAAGAATAGGATATAGGGAACAATCAGAGTGACAGATGAAGTTAGGCTGCTCAATTATTTTCTCAAATGAATGAATAATGTAAGTGTCGTGACCCAAAAACACAAAGCTCATTTACCTCAAAACAGATCTTCAGACCATGGTCATTAGCTGATACAGGTATACATGACTATTTATCTAACTAAGAGAAAGTGTCCAAGAATCAGACAAAGTACCTGAACTCCCCTTCTAGAAGCCATCCAAACAACCGTCTTTAGCTCCTCCAGGTCAACATCTAAAATATCTGAATAAATGCACCCAACCTGAAAATTCATCAATTTTTTAGGTTATGCTGAATTGCTGTCTTACAAAGTATTTATAAAGGAGTAAGAATCATAATGAGGACTAATTTTTTAGAGTAGATAATGAAGGGGATGTTTTGTTGGGCTGAACACTCACAAGAATCTTGGATGCTGCTTCATGTAAACCCAGATGCCGCTGCAATGCGACTTTACATATGGATTTTCCCTTCATGTCATCTGCACTGTAGCTTTGTGGAAGAAAATCGTCACATGAAGGATCCCAGGTTGATTTATCGAACCCACAAGGAGCAGTCACCAACTTCTCCCTACAAGCAAACTCAAGATGAATCGAAGATTGTAAATAAGAAACTAAATTGGAAATTATAAAAAGGGCGAGAATGGGTAAATTCTACAAGATTATGACTTGTGGGAATGGGTCGGACAGAAAGCACGATCTCAAAAGGCAAAACATACTTGTGAATAGCTAAGGTAGGTTCCAAGCCATGCCCTGATGCACTAATGATCCGGCCTTCCGTTAGTCCAGATGACATTATGATAACTTTGTTTGAGTAAACAACTCCACCCTGCAAATAAATAGAAAAATATATGAAAATGGATTCATGTGAACTGAATCAGTGCTTAAAATTGTAGTTAAAAACAAGTAAGGAATAAGAAATACAGCATATCAAAAGTAACGAGGGGAATGTAAAATTCAAGACAATACTACCAATTAGATGAAGGATGGGTTCGAAGAGAAGATATAAGCACGTGCAAAGATGAAACAGACACAGAGCCATTAGAGTAGAATTTGAGTTATAGATGGACATGCTCGATTTAATTTTGTTTACTTTTCTGATTAACTATGTATCTCTATATTTTACGCAATAACATTAAACGAAGGACCATGAGAATAAATATAATACAGGGATCATCACAAAAAAAAAAAAAAACTGAGATTCAGGCTAATTAAAAAAAAAAACTAGAGGTTTTCAGAAATTACAAAGAAAAAACCTTTAGGTTTGATTAGTCTTACATTTTCCCCCTTCATATGCAAAAAATTGTTCAAAAGCTCCCCTTACGTTTATCAAAATATTCAGTTACCCCCTTAAATTTAAGACACAATCATACCTCAAGGGGTTTTTTGTAATTATTAAAAAGCACTTGGTTTTTTGGTAATTAGCCCAAACCTGAGGAGGCTTTTTGCAATTATGCCTATAATATATCACGAAGTTTTCTCGAAGAAGAAAATAGTGAAGACTGACGAAATAAATATTTAACTCCATGAAACTTTTATAGAGTGGGAACATGAGGCAACATGTCAATAAGAGAAATAGACAATTACCTTTAATATGTTGACAAGATGAGATTTGTTGTTATCTTGCATGCGATCAGGCCGAAGCAAAGTATAAGGATCAAGCCCACATAACGCTAGCTTTTCAGGTTGTTCAAGACACTATGATAATAAAGATACATAAGTGAGACGCTCATAGTCCTTGCTGTTGCTGTTGAGAGGACAAAAGCAGCAAATATACAAGGTTTAAAATCCCAAAAAATGAAAGAAGGTGCTTACCTGGGAATCAAAGCCCTGGCACGTCAACAGAATCCTAGTACCTTCAAAACCCTGCATATCATTATACTGAATATATATTGTCGAATGAATTGACATTCAGAAACAAAATAATTGGTAGAATCAGCAGGTATAAGAAAACATTAGACCAGTAAAGCACTCAAGGGAATGTGTGTTAGATAAATGGTTGACTTAATGATAAACCTCACGATAACATTGAGAAAGAAGAAGAATATCCAAGATGATTACACAAAATTTTGTCCAATCAAATGATCTTTCAGTATAGCATAAATGAGAATGCCACAGAAAGTGTATGGTTAGATGCATAATTCCATATGATAAGAGAGGGAAGAATCTAAAAATAAAAATAGAACACATCTCATAAAAAAGATGGAGTTTAACAGAGTACTTGCTGAAAGCTTTTGTTGTTCCACATATTTTGGAAGGATTCAAACATTCAGAACAAACCTGATTAACAAAAACATCCCAGAATAATGGCCCAACAATAGATGTTTGCCAATTGTGTATATGAAGCACATCAGGCCGCTTTCCTGATTTAACTAGGTAGTCCAGTGAAGAACGAGAGAAATAGGTGAATCTGACAACGTAAAGATTACATGATTGGTTACAAAAATAATCAGTAGCATGCATGTAATTAACGAATAAAGTCTTCTTGCTAAAGTAAAAGCACATAATACTAAATCTATAACCTGACGCTCAGCACGCAATTTAGCGTAGGTACCAATGGTGGAGACAGGGCTGGGCCAACCTGGGTCCTGGCCCAGCCCTTTTTTTAAAAAAAACAAAAATTAGTGAGAATTTAAATATATATATATACATATTAGTTATAATTTGTATTATTTTTCTTGATTTTCTATCCGGCCCACCCCATTTTCGTATCGCCCGCATTTGCTAAAGTGTTCGGCTCCGCCATTGGTAGGTAGTAGGTACTAAGTTGGATTTCTATATAACAGGCATCGGGATCACTTTTATCGACTTTGTCGTGCCGTATGGGTGTATAGGCCAGCAATGTGACTGCATACATTCGTATTCTATTTTCTGTCATTCTTGGCTACCTTAACTGATTTGCTGTGCACAAATGAACACTCATGCCTAACCATATTGGAAAGGTACATAAATTGAAATATGAATAGATCGAACAAGCAAATGATATAGTGAAATATGTCTAGATTCAAATAAACAATTATAAACCCCATGAGAACTATTGAAGGAATTAAAATAGGACATGTTCACAAACCTCTCAAAGTCATTTGGGCAACCGTAAACTCTGTCGTGGCTAAAAAGGACTAATAATAAACAGGCTCTATAAAGGTAACTCCAATGCCATAGACAACCCTGTATACAAAGCATCCAAAGCATATTAAGAAATGGAAGAAGTTGCAGTGCAGTGCAATGGTCCTAAATGAGAATCTATCATTTTTTGACAATTCAGGGTTCCTTAAATTCCCAGTTGTTCATATTCAGGATATAACTAAATGTAAAGAGTATAAGTGCAAACTCACCCAGTCCAGATCCTGTTCCCATGCAAGTGACCATTGAAATATGAGTAGAACTCTGCTTCAATTTCTCGTAATCCTTGAACTTCATCTAGGTTCAAGCAGGCATACCTATTTCAAAAAGTTAATTCAACAACACAAACCAGAGGGAAATATTGAGAATATTTAAATTTTAAAAAAGAGACAATCTTAAGAAATATTAAAATGTGACCCAGAAAGTACGTATAAGAGAACTGGGATTGAAGGCAAGGCTTTAACTGCACACATAAAGAGGTGACAAATAGGTTAACCATAATGCTCGACAATTTGGGCATACCCTTACGTCCGATGTTTTTAATGACCAAAAGTCTGATAACTTATAATTATTTTTTTTTGAATGTTCAATGTCATCATTTCTGTTTGAGTTTAATACATAACCTTGTATTTCAAATCGATTTTTATCTCTTGCAAATTGTCCATAAAAAATTTCAAAATTCCTATTGTTTTGAAAATTTAAGAATTTTTTTTTCTTTTTTCGTTTGAATAAACTAGTAGCCCACTATGTGGCATTACAACTGTTTTCTTTCCCACTAATCAGTTGTTGATTATTCTCCAATGCAGTGGAACTACAACTTAAAAATTGTTCATGACAGAATTCCATAACAGCAACCCCTAAGACAATGTTAGCTATTCATGAGGAGAAAAAGGCAAGGTTTTAGACTCTACATGTCAACCGATACAAAAAGTGACGCATAACCAAGGCAAAACAAGTTCATTATTACTTCGGCAAAATAACCTCGACAAGATTTCCCTTCCTCTGTAGAGCACGAGATAAGCCGGTTATATATGATGCCAAAGATCCAACAGAAACCACAGGTGACATTTCTGTACAGATGTGGATTATGTGGAACCCATTCCTGAAATAGAAATAGCAAAAGAAAAATATAAGTGTCAATAATGAGAAAAGATCATGTTTTTACGTAAGATAAACCCTTTACAGGTGAAGCGTAGAAGTAGGGAAAAGTCCTGGATATAAGGTTATACAGACACACATACAAACAAAGGAAAAACAGGGAAAAGGTGTCTTAAATATTAGCATATTCAGAGCCATCATAATCAAGGTTACGACTCTTCAGCACAAGTGTAGCAATTCTTTTTTTTTTTTTTCAGTATGCAATACTCATCGTATTTAGAGGACTTAAACATAGCCATATTATATATTGAGATACTCTCATCAGAAGTTTTAGCATTCACCATATCGAGATTCTATAATGAGCTTAGGCCCCAGTGTAATTCCACGACACCTAAAAACTTAGTTATATCAAACTCCTACTCCTCTTTTATGTATTAAATGCTCAGTGAAAACCTCACATTTTTTTCATTAATAAGATCTACTAACATTTGTACTACCATATTCCAAAAAAAAAATGATGCCAAATCAAACATGCGAAATTTAAGTACTTCCCAGAACATTATGTATAATAAATTGATTATATCATAATTACTTTTGAAGATCCACGGAACAAATGATTAGGGATCTTAGACTAAGTAGTTGCAATGAACAGGACCTTACTGTTTGCTTTTCTTTGAAAAGTGACGCAGCTCAGCCAGAAATTCAGCATCGTTCTTGCAAATAATGTCGTACAAATCATCAGTGAAACTACCCCTTGAATCAATGACTAGCCTTCTTAAATCACATGCCTCTGTACTGCCAATCACGCCATTGAGAACCAAAGAATCTATTCTAAGCAGCAACTCTGAGCTGATTGTAATTTTATCTGGTTATATTTCAGTGCGATAATAATGTTACAATTAGAGATAGTGGTATTCATTAAGACTGCTAAGAAACAAAAATTCTGAAATGTAAAGTTTTTAATGATTCTGAAGTATAAGGATACCCAATCTTTCATATACTTAAGATTGCTCTTAGTTTTTTGTAACATTCAATGTATTCATGCTGCTTCACTGAAAATAATGCTTTAATTTTTAAACACTTAAGAAAAAAGCTTAGCAATATTTGTCCCTTGTATTATGTAACACATGCAAAACTTATGGTCCACACAAGTCATATTTCCAAGAACAAAGAAATAGTTAAAAGATGTCACTTGATATTACAATACCAAGAATAAGACCAAGCATTACGAGAGCTAATTCAGAAACTGCAAACACAAGTGGGAGAACCTCTTCTGATATTCGCCTCCTTTTTCATCTCCAATTGCTCTACCTTATCAAGCAATGAATTCCTTTCATTCTTTACCCTGTCGAGCTCTTCCATGGCCAGTAGACGCTGTTTGTTTAAGTAGAGAATATCTGAATGGCAATCATACAATGCAACACATCACCAGCTAAAGTAAATCCTCATGAAGCGCAAGATAATGTGATGAATGTAGATAAAAGTAAGCCAAACTTACTTTGTTGAGCTTCCTTAAATAGTTTCCAAATGTCATTATGTCTCTCATCTTTTTCAGTACCAATGGATTTCAAATGGTTCTGCAGGAACAGTAGAAAACACAGATAATTGCCCAAAACATGTCAGAGTAATAAAAAAAAATTGATACCTGATGCACTTCCACATCACTGGGACCTCCCAACCTGAATTAAACAAAAAATGCATGGCTTAGTGATTTATATGAAACTAAATAATGAATGCATTTCTCCTTAACCACCCTCTACGTAAAAATATAGAGAAACACTTACTCCCTTGAAACAGGAGTTTCAGATAAGCGGTTGCTCTCTCCAATGTTCCTGAAATGGATGGTTTTATAAAAATCAGATCAAATGCTTAATTTTATCTGAACGGGTAACATTCTACATGCAATACTTGAAAACTGAAACTAACTTGATCTATAGTCAAAGAGGAATATGCAATCCATCGATAGAACACAGTTCTAAGAGCCTCACACTCCAGTGCCAAATGGGTATGGTGTGGCAAAACATTAGTAAAAGCCATGAGAACTGACCAATTGCTGTACTCACCAAATCAGTCAGGTGCGAACATAAAACACTATCCCCTTTTTCATTACTAATGGAATATTCTTCAATATTTTACTAAAAATGGATCAAAATGGTCTCCTTTTGGTCCTCAATCGAAAAGAGGTGTCTTGAGAAATCGGAGAAGCACTTGGATAAACAGATTTGATATTGACCGATTCAATTAAGGTACTAGTGTTTGTTGTTATTAGACAACAAAGATCGCATTTCTTCCACTTCATTCAAATAAGAGTTGTACCCGTACAGAATTCTTCTCTTTCTCAGTACACCGACCACTCAATTGCCTTCCCTTTATCGGAGGCATTGATACGACAATCCACGGTAGCATAAAATGGAGACCACCTTTACCGGCATAGATATGAATCAAAATGCTATAGCTTAATTCCCAACTTACCACGAATTCACAAAGTACTCTAGTCGTTACTAATTCCTCCTGTCTAAATTAATCAGGTAGTTTAAAAATTCAATAAAAGCTTTCATACCAAATTGAGGCTGGAAATCGGTGAAATCATAATTAACTGGAATAATTTATTGAGCCCCTTCTTTATAAATGAAAGGCAGATACAGAAAGGTGATGGTATAATGTTCAATACAGAAATTGAGAAGGCAACTGGCTACAGTTAACTACAGCTGCATAAATTCACGGTAAGAAACAATGTATACAGAGAGAGAGTGTAGAATTTTGACGTTAAACAGTAGTACCTGGAGCAATAAAGGGGCTGCAGCCTTGCAGGTTTTAGGTTTCTCTTACTGATTTGGGGGAAAGGGGGAAGTCTTGGGATCGAAGCAGCAACAAGAATCTCCATTTCTGGAGTGCCTTTTGGGCGGGCGAGTTGGGAGAGAGGGTCTTATATCGTTTTTTCTTTTTATAGCAGGAAATAAAGGGTCTGTTTGTTTATGTTTCCATACATCCATTTTCACTTTCCTGAGTTGGAAATGAATTTTAATTTATTTTTTCGTGAAAATTGGGATTATGTTTGGATGAATGAATTGAAATGTGTTTTATGTAGGGTTGGAAATGAGATTGTGTTTGGTTTTAGTAGTTTTGAAATATTATTTTATGTATATAATAATTGAAAAGTTGGTAGTGGTGGGTAGTCCACTCCAATATTTTAATTTGAATATATAATATTATATTTGTAAGATTATAGTTGGTGGGTCCCATTAGATAGTTATAATTTAAAAATAGTAATATTTTAAGTAGATAAAGTTGATAATGGTGGGTCCCACATATATAATGGGTTAAAATATGAGAATAGTGATTGATAAGAATGATGAGTGATGTAGGGTAGTGTATAGGTTTGAGAATAGAAATTATAGGTTTTAGATGTTGTTTTATGTGAAAAATAGAAAATGAAAATGATGATTTACATTGGAAATTTTATGAACAAACATGATTCCACTTTTATGTATAGTTAAACCTGGAAAGAGGTCATTGGAAACATAAACAAACAAGGCCAAAAGATTTCACTTCATTCAAGATTTAGGGAGTGTTTGCAAACACTAAAAAAAGTGCTTTTGCTTTTTCTTAAAAAGTAGATTTTAGTGTTTGCATATACCAATTTCTCGCTTCTAATTTCGCTTCATTTAATCGAATCTAAAAAGCGGGCGAGGGGTGCTTTAGATTCTCGCTTCGCTTCGTCGCTTCTAGTTGAATTTTACAAATAAATAAGTACTTTTACTACTTTTTCACCAAACACTTTCAACTTCTCATTCTCAACTTTTAATTCCATTTTCAAACAAGATCAACTTTTGATTCTCAACTACTTCTACTTACTGTTTATAATAAATCACTTCTTCTAAAAGCGAAGTTTTTGCAAACACTCCTTAGTATAGGGATGGCAATAAGCATGGACATACCATCCCCCGTCTTGAATCCCATTTCAAATTACATCCCGCACCATTCCTTTTGGGCATCCGGTAGGTGGACGGGAATCCCCGTTTTGTATTTTTTAATAAAAAAATATTTTTTATTTAAAATAATTAATAATTAAAATAGATCATGAATCACTAGCTAATCTTATAATAACTCCACAATATAAAATACTTTAACAAATCGAGTTAAATACAATAATTTTTAAAATACAAAATCTTTTAATTTTAAAAATTAAAAATCGTTATAGTATGAAACACATAATTTTTAGGGTTTAATTTTATAATTTAATAAAATAAAAAATATAAACATGATATATATATATATATATATATATAAATATATATATATATATCAAATGAACGGGACTGGGACGAGGAATCCCGTTTCATCTATCGAGTATGGGGGACGGGGACGGGGATACAAATACCATCCCCGTCCCATCCCCTAAGCCGTTTAAAAGCTGGGAAACCCCATCCTCGAATTAATCGGGATTCCCCGCCCCAATTTATTCGGTACCAACGGGGATGGTTCCCCGCGAGAATTTTGCCATCCCTAATTTAGTAACTACAAGACGACGGCATTTTCTTAACTCCCAACAGCAAATTTTGTTCCGCTTTGAGCCAGTGAAAACTGAAAAGGGCCTTATTTTCTACTAAAAATTGACCTGGCAATACCTTTAGTAAAATTTTCATTGAAATCTTGAATTTATTTTTTATTTTTATGTATATATAATATTTCTTAAAATACATTTAGAACTACTCATATCCATTTGCGTAAAAATAAAAAAAAAGAATTACTCATATCCACATATTATATGTATATAGTATGAGTACTATATATGTATATACATAATATATGTACATTGATATTACATAATTCTAACTATTTCTAGGGAATTTGCCTTAATATTGTAAAAATGAATAGAAATTGCGATAATATGGTGAATTTTGGGGGTGTTGTCAATTTACTTTGTGGCGCACACGGAGTATGCGCTAGGCCAACTTTTGGCACATATCTTATGTGCGCCATCATAAAAACCTTTCTTTTCTTAACTTGAAAGGGTTGGCGCAGATGAACTCTGCGCCAGCATTATTAAATAAAAAAGAATTAACAAACTTTGACTGGCACGAAAATGGATGGCAGAAATAGTTGTTGGCGCACCCCTTGCAAATGCGTCAGGATGTTTTTTTTTAAAAAGAAATTTAAATGTTGGAATTATATTTAATTAAAGCCTATTATCTAAATTTAATTAATTTTTTAAATTTTATCCAATTATAAATTTACATCCAAAATTAAAATGTATTAACAAAATTAAATTACTAAATACATAATTTTGACTAATGTTAATTCTAATATCTATGTCCACTGGTGCTACATTCCGGAGGATGTCTCTCTCGCTGGCTCCGCCTAAGATATCGTATTCAGCATTATCAATATCCTGTTGGTCGGAAGTAGACGGACTCGGATCCATATCCATATAACTCCCCTCAAATCCACTGGAAAATGGTACAGGCGAATGCTGAAAATTTAGACGAGCATATGCAGATGGACATGTCATTCCCACATCCGTGTTGAACATATCAGTGAATAATGTGAACTGGGGTATTATGAACTGATCATAATCTACAGGTTGTGCAATATATGGTGTATGATGCGAAGTGGAGGGACCTGACGCATATCCAGATGGACCTCCCGCATATCTAGATGGACCTAGCGCATATGCAGATGGACTCAACGCATATCCAGATAGGCATGTCGCATGTGTGTGAGGTGTTTGTGGCGCAGTAGTGGTCGTCCGTGTGCTGCGTGCCCGATCATGCGTCTGTGATGGATCAGTTGTCTCTGGAAACGGCTCTGGTGGAGACATCCTAGAGACGCCGCACACTAGTCATCTCTCAATAAAATCACATCTCGGGTGATCAACAGATCATGGGCATAACCACTAACATCCCGAACACTAATCCACATTCGATCGAGTAGAGTAGTCTGTAACACACAAATATCAAAAAAAATATACATAATGATATAATTTAAATGTGCATAATAGTAAATTTATAGGTAAATTACCATGGCATCCCGAGCTGCAGTGTCGCCTAGCTGACACCCTACTGTCATTTGCATGTTATGTGGACTTATTAATCATCGTGTAATACGATCATCGTACCATGTCCGATACCCATGAATCGTGCTCCTACCATGACCTATTGTGTCACCTACAACAATGGATGGTGTGTGCTATCGCCCAATACTAAACTCAAACAGCATGAACCTATGGCCAATCCCATCTGGATCGCCCTTTTGCGAGTAAAATCATGGAGCGAAATGTGTGATTGTGAGGCACATCAAGAATATGTTGTCTAAGGCCAATCTGTCTGATCAGCACTCGCTCTGGATGGTGAAACTCCACGATAGCGTGATTTATCAATGGGCACTGAGACCTCTACAACTCTGAAATACATCATGGTCCGAAACGCTATTATATATGTTGATTCCATGTCATATGGCTCCCAGATCCACTGTCTATCTGTAAGTTTGTCGCGCATGTCCCTGATGATACGTATGGAATGACTAGCAGTGTGTGTGTAACTGCAGTACTACATCCCCCTAAATGTGAAAATAGTACATATTAATTACATATTTTGTTGTACGAAGTTTAATATTGAATATATGCAATGTTAGTAGTACAGTACCTAGCACCGTACGACGGAAAAGGTAGCTCATCTACATCGGATTGATCCACATATAATCGTCCTATGGGAACTCGAGAATGTATGGTATGAGGAACAATCACAGTAATCTTGGCCCAATCCCAAGTCTAATATAACAAGTAAACAAATGACCAATGAGTACGTACATTTGTTTATGTGATATGCAACTATAAAGACATATGATGCTAAATTTAAATTTACCTGTAATAATAGCATGGCACCGCCAATTACCTGCTTTCCAGCCTACGTGAATCGCATAACTCTGAAAAAAATCCGCTAAAAACAACACTACCCCAACTATATTGTGCAACATCCTGCAGCTGCTCCAAGTAATGCAAAGACACGTTATTGCTAGATGAATCTGGCATCAACAAACTACCAATTAGTAGGAGCGCAATTCCTCGAGCGTATTGTTCAACCTCTACTGAGGTGTGAATTTTGTAATCACGATATGCTTGAAATGAGATCTCAACTAAATCAACTTAAGGCGTGATGCTCTTCGGAACATATTTAAGATTGGATCAAAACCTAACCATTGTTGACAGTATAACACCCACTCATCCCTGGTCCTCTCTAAATCTCTAGCTATAATTGGCAATCCATCTACAAGAAGCCCCCAGATAATGGCAACATCATGTAAAGTCATTGTGGCCTCCCCAACTGGTAAGTGAAATGTGTGAATCTCAGGGCGCCAACGCTCAGCTAATGTTGTGATGAGATGGTTGCCAATGTCAATCCGACTACAATGTGCCACACCATAAAATCTCATCTGATATAAAGTGTGTACAACACATTGATGCAACTGCACCAACTGGCCATCGAAAGACCAAAAAGGAGCACCCCCATGTCTAACAGTGAGAATCGTGTCAACATCCCCCTGTTGTACAACTGTAGAACGTTGTGTAGAGTGAGATGTGTGACGCCCGGGGCGAAGAGGGCGGGGAGTGATCGCCGGTGCAAGAAGGCACGGACAAGGAGAGGCTCTGGCATGCTTCTAAGGCGGGGGGACATGAATGAACCGATCCCACACCCGAAAAAGAGGATATTCTGAGACTGTGTAGGTATTGTAAGTCCAAGCGACTACGATAATATAGAGAGAGCGGTGAATAGATTATCTCCATCTTTTCGATTATGCCCTCTTTTTGAATCAAATACGCCAAGACAAGAATAAAGGTGCGGAAAGTAAACAACACACGTCGATTTATAGAGCTTCACCCCACCTAGGGACTACGTGCTCTACCACCCTAGTATATCCGGGATGGGTTTCGAAAAAGAAAAAGAATTTTATTAATTACCAAAATTAATACAAATTCAACTTACAACAACACATTGAAGAGCACCACACTCTTCTTCAACACCACCTTTGAGATTACCACAATCTCTCTTGAAGATTACCACAATCTCCAGCGGCACCTTGTGAAGATTACCACAATATTCAACCTTGAAGAATAACAAATTCTTCAACACCTCGACAAGAAGATTACCATAATCTTCTTACACCTAACACCTAGATCACCCAAGTGTGTTCTTACCATAAGAACACTCACAAGGATATATTGTGTTGAATGATTACCCAAACTTCAAGATTACAACTCGATAATGAATTATACAATTGAGTGCATGTGTAATCAAGAATAGCCTAGACCTCAAGAATGTGAAAGTGATAAGCTAGGCAAATTACAACAAGAATAATGACAATATAAGACCAAGTGTTTGCTTGAGTATTTCTTGTTGTGTTGTATTGTTCTCTCTTATTGTTGTGCTTCAAATTTTCCTCTATTTATAGGAGATGATTGATCCTTGATAGGCTCCTCTTGGAATCTGATATCTACAAAAAAATTACAATTAAAGTCAAGATTATAGATGTTAGAAATCAATCCCACAATTTAGGGAAAAGCTGTCTGCTGCACAACGGTTAGAATTTTGTTGTCAAACTTGAGGGCGACCGGTCGCGCACTGATAAAGAATGAAAGAATACACAACAAAATTACAACAGGGGGACTGGTCCTAGGGGTGGTCGACCGGTCGCCCAGTGGTGCGACCGGTCGCCCACTACGTGGACCGGTCACCCCTGACCATTTTGAGGTTTCAGTACGTTTTGTTTCTTGAAATGCATTCCCTGGTACCGGTCAACTTCTTGGTCGACCTCCGAAATGAAATGTTGTCCGATTTTTGTCGAAAATAAACCTCAAGAAATACTCCGAAAAATTAGTAAAAACATTTTAAAGCGATCGGGAGTATTTTGGACAACATTAGAAATATAGTTTTGATGAAATAACTCATTAACACAAAATCATCAAAAGTGTTGTCCGATATAAACTTCAAGAAATACACCGAAAAATAGTAAAAACATTTTAGACCGATCGGGAGTATTAGGACAACATTTAGAAACATAGTTTCAATGTAAAAACCATTGACACAAAAATTATTAAGTGTGTTGTCCAATATTGTCGAAAATAAACTAGAAGAAATACTCAAAAATATTAAAACTATTTTAAATCATTTAGGAGTATTTGGACAACCTTTAAAGAACATTATTTTGGTATAAAACAAAATCATCAAAATCATGATAAAACCATTTATCAAACAATCTCCCCCTTTTTGATGATTACAAACCAAAACAATTTTAACGAGGTCGATTTTGAAAACAAAACAATTTTATCGGTTAAAAAGAACTATCCGTTGTGAGCAACAACATTCCACGCAATATAATCACAAGGATGGGAGTAAAGATATTCAAACACATATAGCAAAAGCTCCCCCTATCAATATGCACAACAAGAGTAATGTAAAAACAATCAACCACAAGCTAAAAGCTTAGCTTTACATATTGATCTT
This sequence comes from Rehmannia glutinosa, assembly GCA_016081115.2. Classification (NCBI taxonomy): domain Eukaryota; kingdom Viridiplantae; phylum Streptophyta; class Magnoliopsida; order Lamiales; family Orobanchaceae; genus Rehmannia; species Rehmannia glutinosa. Next base: position 21,644 of record JABTTQ020002230.1, read on the forward strand.
AAGTACAAGAGCTTATAAGCTCCCCCTGTCAACAAAACATCATTAGACAAGTATATAAGTTCATCATACAACAATTGGACTGAGTATAGTCCACAACGTATGGCTTTAAGAAGCCATAGCTTATAACTTCTTTCTCGAGCTTATTTTAGCTTCTATGAGCTAATAAGCTTATAACCTGTTTCTCCCCCTTTGGAATCATCAAAAAGAATGTTAGCACGATAAAAACATCATATAATCATATCAAAGTGCGTAACTAAACCGATGTATCGAGCTATTTGAACATTGAAGCTTATAGACCAATTAGGAGGTAAAAGTCGATCATACGACTTGTAGAAGCTTATGAAAACTCATTTGATTTGCAAAAACATGATCTCCATAAATATATAAGACATTTGAAAATGAGAGAATCATGTTGGTGATGAATTTTTCATTGAAACATTTTATCGAACACTTGGCGGGCGTCAAAGATTGAAAAGGATATATATTGCCCTTGTAAATGTAATCAAGCCAAGTTTTTCAACACCAAAAGCAATTTTACAAATATCATCAATCAACAATTATCATGCTCAACACAAATATATAAGAATTGCATCAAGAAATATACATATAGGCCAAGCTCTCAAGGGTTCAACCCAATTGAGATGAGGGAGTAGAATTCTTACCATTCAATCGGTAAAGACGAGCAATGATGATGATAATCGAGCTAGATAATCCCCAAAATATGAAATTTATGCAACAAAACTCATTTGGAGTGAAATGTGTGTGCAAATGTCAAAGGGGTCGAAATAGAGAAGAAAAACATCAAAATGACAAAATGCAAGAACATAGACGATTTTAACCAAAAAATCTCAGTGGGCGACCGGTCAGGGGCAAGGGCGATCGGTCGAGCAGGTGGGCGACCGGTCGACCCCTGCCCTGGCAGCCCACTGGTTTAATACTGTTTTGAAAATCCGAAATTTGATACAAAAATCCGATTTTTCGCCCCTAAGTTTTAAAAACGTGCAAAATGCAAACGTAGACCTCATTCAATATACATTATGTCATAATCAAGCTCGAAATGGAGTAAAATACTCGGTGGTGAATGATTAAAAAGTCCGCGAGTTATCCTTGAGACGAAATTAAACACATCTCAAGTTTTTGTTAAACATGCAATCCCTTAGAAAAAGATATCGAATCTTAATATGTTTAGTTCGATTATGATGAACCATATTTTAATCACCGGACTTGTTATCCCGAAAAATATGAACGTTTTTGAAATTTTGGATATACAAGCTATAAGAAGAAGTGCCTTTCAAATATTTGAAAATTTCTTTTAGCGGCACTTTAATGAGATTCATTGGGATAGTTTTTGAAGCCGAGCATATAGGACGTAAGGCATATGGAATGTTAAGTCTATGGGAGTAATAAAAATGAATGAATATACCTCGAATTTGTTTGTCGACCGATATGTCTTCCTCAACCTTTGTCAATTTTTACATTGGTAGCCATAGAGGTTGGGATGGTTCTTTCTTCAATGCCGAACTTTCTTGAAAGGTTCCATTGTATACCTTGATTATGAAATATAATCACATTCTTGGCATTGTTGAACTTGAATTCCAATGAACAAATTGAGCTCCCATCATCATGATCATCTTAGGTTCACCTTGCATTGGACTTAGAGAAATATCTTGCACAAATATTCATAAGTAGCACCAAGAATATCAACATAAATTTGCACAAGTAAACAATCTTGCCCTTTATCAAAAACAATGAGTGTACTATCAACTTTACCTCTTGTAAAATTATTTTGTAAAAGATATCTAATCTATCAAACCATACACGGGTACTTGTTTTAAACATAAACAAAGCATTTTATAAAAATCATTTGGCCTAAAAAATTTCAATCCCCGTAGGTTGTTTTACATAAACTTCTTTTGAATAAAACCATTTAGAAAATTGGATTTAACATCCATTTGGTAAAGCTTGAAATTTTCTTAAAACAAGAATGGACAAGTAAAATGCAAATAACTTCTAAATGTGCTATGAGTGTAAGTGTTGCATCAAAATCAATACCTTCTTCTTGACAATACCTTTGAGCTACTAACCTAGCCTTGTTCATCATACTTGTTCCGAAATACCAAAAAATTCTACAAAATCTCAACAAAGAATTTTGCACAAGAGCATAGTAATATCGAATAATGGAGACATTATAGCAAGTAACACATACTATGCTTAAAGAAAATCATCAAGAATATAATACAACGTGTAAGTTCAAATAAGCTTATAGAAAGCTATATAAGGTCTCTTTTAAAATTTGAAAATCCGAGAGCAAATAGTTGAGACCTCATTAAAAAGAAGTATTTGAACAAGAGTTGACAAAGCAAATATGTGCAATCAAATATCGAATAGTGCCTTTCAAAAAAATCAAAAAATCCTCTTAATGACACTTGTATGAAATAAGCATATAGGCATATGGCACAACATGTATCGAGTCTATGAGATGAATAACAATAATGAGCGTACCTCGATAGTTCATGTTTCTCTTGATATATTCCGAGTAGATAACCATTAAAGAAGATATGTAAATCCTACACAATTCTTAAACAAGACTTGCACAAAACAAAAATGATACAAGTGTAGGCTAAAACAATAAAAGATATCACAAGTGAGCTCATGCCAAAAAAATCCATAAGAGATGATAAAACAATTAAGTCTAAGCAAATACACAAGAGTTTAATATAAGCATCATACAAGGTCTCCTTTTTCAAAAAAAAAAAATTTAAAAACACAAATATATATTGAAGACCTTAATTTTAAAAATATGAAAACTCATTTTGCAATTTAGACACAAATAAAAACATGCAAAAAAATAAAATGCATATTTAAATATGGAGATACAGTTTACCAATTTCGCCATTTCCATGGGTTGTGGCGTTCCCATTGTTGATGATATCTTCCCCTTTGAAAATCATCTTGTTGATGATAACTTCTCCGATTGTTCCATTTCCAAGGATTGTGTCTTTCCCATTGTTGATAATTTATTTCTCTTGAAAATTCATTGTGGTGATATCTTCTCCTTTGATCAAACGAGATGGTCATTTGATGTCTTCTTGGCGGTATGAATTTTCTTCGATTATTATTTCGCCGGATAGCTAATATAACATTGTTTTTTGGTACCCTCAAGTGCTTGGGTCCTTTGGGATTAGCTTTGAGACTTTTAGGTCTCCAAAAATAATTAGAGCTATTTCTAGCCCGACAAGTATTTACCATATGACCTTTTTTACCGCAATAGAAGCAAGTAATAATTTTTGAAGTATAATGACCAACATGCATAGGGACTTGATTTCTTTTCACATAATTAACAACACTAGGCTTATGATCAAGTCTTTGTTTCAATTTATCACAACTATGAACATCAATAATATCGGTTATTTTATCGGTACTCAAGTTGGATTTTTATAAAACATTTTTCATGCAATTAATATCCTCAACAAGAGTAATATTTTCTTTTTCAAGGTTTCTAACCTTGTCAAGTATGGTGGTGTGAGTACATGATAGTGATTCATAGGAAGTAAATAAAACTATCCTTTTAATTTTTCAAAATGTTGAATTCCTTTTTCAAATTTTTGTATTTAACAAGCAAGCTTTGGAATTCATTTTGAAGGTCATCAAAATCATTTTGCAAATCATTATAATCATTTTGCAATTTATTGTCATAAGAAGTAGAGGTTTTAGAACTTACCTCGTTTTCTTCGAAGCCCATAAGACAATGTTCAACTTCTTCATAGTTGGAAGTTGTAAGAGACTTGTTCATTATATTTGACCTTGTATCCCTTTGAGAAGTATATGCTTTTGAGTTGCTCCTATCATTTGCATATACTTCATGAATGGCTTCTAATTTTTTCCATACTTCATGAGCCGATCGAATTCCTGCAATGAGATCATATTCCAAATTAGTAAGTGAACAATATAAAATATTGAGAGCTTTACCATTTAAGGAGATGATTTTCTTTTCTTCATCATTGAGCTCTTTGAGAGCTTTGGAGGTATATGGTGTGTCTTTTATCGGAATGGATTCTCCATTGATGACGATGTTCCAAATATCGAACCCGCAACCTTGTAAATAACATTCCATTCTTTCTTTCCAAAATGAAAAATTTTTGGAATCAAACCGAGGTGGCTTGGTGGTGGAGGTGCCGGAAAGATGAGCTTCATTTGTAGCCGACGATCGTTCCTCTTCACTCGCGATGTGAAACGAGCTTGCCAAAGAGTTTGGCTCTGATACCACTTGTAAGTCCAAGCGGCTCACGATAATCTAGAGGGGGTGAATAGATTATCTCCATCTTTTCGATTATGCCCTCTTTTTGAATCAAATACGCCAAGACAAGAATAAAGGTGCGGAAAGTAAACAACACACGTTGATTTATAGAGCTTCACCCCACCTAGGGACTACGTGCTCTACCACCCCAAAGATATCCAGGGATGGGTTTCAAAAAAAAGAATTTTATTAATTACCAAAATTAATACAAATTCAACTTACAACAACACATTGAAGAGCACCACACTCTTCTTCAACACCACCTTTGAGATTACCACAATCTCTCTTGAAGATTACCACAATCTCCAGCGGCACCTTGTGAAGATTACCACAATCTTCAACCTTGAAGAATAACAAATTCTTCAACACCTCGACAAGAAGATTACCATAATCTTCTTACACCTAACACCTAGATCACCCAAGTGTGTTCTTACCATAAGAACACTCACAAGGATATATTGTGTTGAATGATTACCCAAAATTCAAGATTACAACTCGATAATGAATTATACAATTGAGTGCATGTGTAATCAATAATAGCATAGACCTCAAGAATGTGAAAGTGATAAGCTAGACAAATTACAACAAGAATAATGACAATATAAGACCAAGTGTTTGCTTGAGTATTTCTTGTTGTGTTGTATTGTTCTCTCTTATTGTTGTGCTTCAAATTTTCCTCTATTTATAGGAGATGATTGATCCTTGATAGGCTCCTCTTGGAATCTGATATCTACAAAAAAATTACAATTAAAGTCAAGATTATAGTGTTAGAAATCAATCCCACAATTTAGGGAAAAGTCGTCACGCACAACGGTTAGATTTTTCTTTGTCAAACTTGAGGCGGCCGGTCGACAAGATCGATAAAGAATGAAAGAATACACAACAAAATTACAACAGGGGGACCGGTCCTAGGGGTGGTCGACCGGTCGCCCAGTGGTGCGACCGGTCACCCACTACGTGGACCCGTCACCCCTGACCATTTTGAGGTTTCAGTACGTTCTGTTTCTTGAAATGTATTCCCAGGTACCGGTTGCCTTCTTGGTCAACCGGTCGACCTCCAAAATGAAATGTTGTCCGATTTTTGTCGAAAATAAACCTCAAGAAATACTCCGAAAAATTAGTAAAAATATTTTAAACCAATCGGGAGTATTTTGGACAACATTAGAAATATAGTTTTGATGAAATAACTCATTAACACAAAATCATCAAAAGTGTTGTCCGATATAAACTTCAAGAAATACTCCGAAAAATAGTAAAAATATTTTAGACCGATCGGGAGTATTAGGACAACATTTAGAAACATAGTTTCAATGTAAAAACCCATTGACACAAAATCATTAAGTGTGTTGTCCAATATTATCGAAAATAAACTAGAAGAAATAATCCGGAAACTATTAAAACCATTTTAAATCATTTAGGATTATTTGGACAACCTTTAAAGAATATTGTTTTGGTATAAAACAAAATCATCAAAATCATTGATAAAACCATTTATCAAACAGGTATGGGACTATACAGTTGAGGAGAGTTTAAAAGATTTGATAGGTACTACTCATATCAACAAGATGCATCTTCTTTTCTGGTGCTCATCTCATAAAAACTTTGAAGTTAAGTGTGTTTGGCCCGGAGCAATTGTGGGATGGGTGACCCCCTGGGAAGCTGCTCTCAGGGTGCGCGTGAGTGAGGACAAAGCGTGCTGGAAAGACTCGTGTTGGTTTGTGGGGACAATCGTCGTTCTGGAAGGCGGGCCGTTACAGATGGTATCAGAGCGGGACCTCTCCTAGTAAGGTGTGGTTCGGGGATGAACCAAGCGGAAGCTGGTGGGCTTGTGACGCCCGGGGCCGAAGAGGGCGGGGAATGATCGCTGGTGCAAGAAGGCACGGACAAGGAGCGGCTCCTGGCAGGCTTCTAGGCGGAGGGTGACATGAATGAACCGATCCCACACCCGAAAAAGAGGATATTTCGAGCGTGTAGGTATGGGACTATACGATTGAGAGAGAGCTTAAAAAATTTGATAGTACTACTCATATCAACAAGATGCATTTTCTTTCTCGATGCTCATCTCATAAAAACTCCGAAGTTAAGCGTGCTTGGCCGGAGCAATTGTGGGATGGGTGACCCCTGGGGAAGTCGCTCTCGGGTGCGCGTGAGTGAGGACAAAGCGTCTTTGGAAAGACTCGTGTTGGTTTGTGGGGACAATCGTCGATCCGGGAAGGCGGGCCATTACAAGATGTAAATCTTGAAGGATCCCATGGTCCATATGTTTGAGGACCACCCATCCTATACAAAAAATATCATAATTAATAAACCATTATTTGCGTTGGGGCTTTCTGGGGGGCCGGTGAGGGAGGGCTGGGTTATGTGGGTTAGCAGTGGTGATTGTGGATTGAGAGAGAGTGAGACAGAGGAAGCGAGAATATGAGGGTGTGGTGTGTGTTTATGAATTGGATAGGTGGGTATTTATTAGGGATGTCAATTTTGACCCACCCCGTCTCGCCGTTTAGGTTAGGTCCCCGCCCGTGATCCGGGGCGGGGTGGGCCTGGGTATCACTTCCGCCCCGCGGGTACCCGTGCCTAATATTTTTATTTTAAAATATATTTTAATATATATTTTGTATATATAATATATATTATAATGTAATTTTTATGTATTATTATATTATATCTAATATTTATAATTGATAATAATAAATTTTGTAAATAATATATTATAAGTATATTTGTTTTTATTTTTTCTCATTTTTTATTTAATTTAATTTAAAACGGGGAAGAATGGGTCGACCCGTCCCACCCCGTTCTAGGCACGGGGCGGGTCTGGGTCCTGGTCGCCCCGCCCCGACTCGCCTCATTGCCATCCATAATATTTATAACCCAAAACATTAGATTTTCGGTGTTTTTTTTAATTTGAAGGCTGGCGCACCTTGTTAGTCAAAGTGCCTACGATAATCTAGAGGGGAGGTGAATAGATTATCTCGATTTTCCGATTTTTGCCCTCTTTTTCGAAATAAGAATGATGACTAAAATAAAAAGTGCGAAAATGTAAATAACACACAATGATTTATGGAATGATGACTAAAATAAAAAGTGCGGAAATGTAAATAACACACAATGATTTATGGAAGTTCAACCCACCTAGGGCCTAATCTTCTACCACCCTGGTATGTCCGGAATAGATTTCGAAAAAGGAAAAAAGTTTTATTGATACCAAACAAATACAAACCTTTACCTTGAAGAGTATTACACTCTTCTTACAACACCACCTATGACTTGTTGGAATTTTACAATAACAAATATAAAATTCATAAATTATCCTAGAACACGCGGAATAATTTCTAGGATAAAACATCATGCTATAATCATCAAAGATTAATAGAATAATCAAAATACCTGGATACATCGCAAGATCTGTATACGAAATACCTCAATTGTGGATCTCCTACGAACACGAACACATGCATCTCACGATCACGAACGGGGTTTGGTTTTATGGCCTTCCTCAACTAAATCTCTAGATTCCTTATGGGACCTTCGTTTTCCATCTTGATGGGGAGAATAGAAAACTATGTGCGATTTAGTATATTGAGGACCATAACAATAAAGTTCTTTATATAGGTATCAAATTAGGGTTCCCATAATCCCCTAAGTTGATTCCTATTAGGTATCTACTCTTTGTTTCCATATCAATTTCAGTAGTCTTAGGACTCCACCGGATTTAGATCACTTAATTAGTCCATTAATAATTAAATGACAAATATAATTGTAATTAAATATGTTGCCCACATATTAGGAATTGAATAATTCCTAACAATCTCCCACTTGGGCTACATATTGTTCCATAAACAATTATATTTCCTTATATGCACAATTGTATGTCATTTATTCTTTGACTACTGCCTGACAATCTGGTCCATCTTATACACTAGCAATGAGACTATCCCAATTTTCGTCACATTCAATATCGTGACTCAACCAAGACAATCACCATACTAGTACACTCAATGACATAGGTCAAATATGGAGAGCATCATGGAAATATCATGTAATGTGATCTTAATCATACCTATTTCCAACTGGTCCAACTTTAGTCTTTAATGAGATCAATCCATATGCAATGTAAAACATCACAAACAAACACAAAATTGAGTTCAGAAAATAGAATAACCATCAACTATTCTGCAGAAAACCAAATGGTCCAAAAGCTGAAACTAAATGCATAGAACATCAACTCCCACTAAACTAAGGTATGATTCATAATAACACCCATATGAGCAGTATGCTCGTGAAAGTCCTTAAGTGTTAATACCTTAGTTGATGGATTTTGCTAGCATAAAATTCATCTTTATATGTTCTATGAAAAAAACTGTCTATTCTGAACTCTTTCCTTAACAACAAGAAACTTGATGTATCGACATCGAAGAGCTTCTGTTGATCAATATGGCAAGACCGATTTATTGTCACATTTATCTTTACTGGTAATTTAATACCATCCATAAGATGCATTCTGGTGATAATAATTTGCAACCATATCCTTTGATAAGATGCCCCAAAATAAGCTAGAATGTAACTGTTATATTGGAATGAACTATGAGTATCTGCTTGGCACTCGTTCCAATATAGTTCATCCAATTAGCAGTTAAGTATAGCCAAAATTGGATCGTAACTGTATGGGCATCCTATAAAATCAGAATCAGATTACCGAACGATCTCTATAAAGATCCGATTTCCGATAAGTGAGAGTAAAATTATTTTTTTCTCCAAGAACACTTAATAAACCCTTTATGACTGCTTTCCAGATGATCCATTATAAGGGTTAACTATCTGCCACGTAGTTAGGCTATGTACATTGTATCCGAATACATACATGCTTAAGCATACAAAAGACTTCTTAACATAAGTAGTCTTTTGCATATCCTTAACTTTATACTCATTTTTAGGGCATTGAATGAGTGAAGCTTAATTTATTTAGTGATGAAATTCACTCCCACTGAACTTATGGTATATACAATTATCAACTTTATTTATCTCATTGCCAAATGAAGAAACAACTTAATGATAATTGTAACACCATAAATGGAGAGCTAGCTCAAAACTAAATGAGCCAAAATATCATAATGATTTCAAAGAGTCTTTCAAAAAACCAAAAGAAGAGTCTCTTTATAATCATCTTCCTTCTGATAAAATGTTTGATGACTAGATATACCTAATATCTCCCAACATTGCCCTTTTTGAATCTCTTGGGTCTTAAATATTCATTTATGACCAATGAGTTTCACTAATTTATGCGATTTGATGAGATTAGTAATTATCAAAGTCATCTACGAATTTCATCTAGCTTTGAGGTTGTTGAGTTTGCCTTTTAGAAGTAAATTCTATATACTGGACAGGGAGTCCCTCAACATTATTTTGATGATCCAAATTTGCATCTTGTCAATGTTAGGGTAGAAACCTAATCATTGCCAAGGGCAACTATATGAGGAAATGAAATTCCTTGTTTGAAGATAATGTCTTTAACTTTATCTCCCACTCAAACTCAACTCCTCAAAAAATCTTTACATTCCATCCAAAAAAACCTTATAGAGTATCAAACGAAGTAGCAACTTACAGCTCATGAGTCCAGTTTCCTTTTATAGGCTTAGAGACCTTACCTTATTGGACAATCCCAAATATGCACTTGTCTAATATTAGACTTTTACATATTCAAAATCCTTAAAGGGTTTTAGTTTGTTGCCGCTTACTTTTGAACTCTATGAACACTAAATGTTGCAGTCTTAAATGCCTCTCTATCATAAATTATGGTAAAAAAAATGACTAGTTATATTTCTTACCATGTGTTTTGTACCATTTACACTAACATGCAAGTTTCTTCACATGAGGCAATTGCATTAAAATTATAGGTCATCATTAATGATAATGAACCAAAATATTTGAATATAGAAAGAGACAAGTTTGCAATTTCCATATGAACAAGATTAACCAAATTTACTCAAAATGAAAATCGAGATTATGTCTCATCCAAATTCAAAACAACTAGTCATTAATGATACTATAAGTCCATACATCCTCATTTGTCACTGTTTTGTCATAGCCTCTTCATAGATGTATCTTTCAACATCACTTGGCTATTTACTTCACAGACAACCTTGCATTAATTAACTTTATGTGAGTAGTAGAACTATTATTTACCCACCAAAACACGTAAAGGTACAAAACTCGACTAGCAAAATAAACTAAATTGAGAAGCAATTCATTATCAGATATCCACCACCTTTCTTGCAAAAGTAATATCTAAAATCCTTATCCTATTTCTTTTTCATTCTAATTGTGATGTCCCAACTGCAACTTCATTTCTTTATTCTGAGGAATAGTTTCTAAATGAGTACTTAAAGTCTTTTCCCACTCAAACCTTCTTTTCTCGCTCAATAAGACATAAACTCGTGGAAAGTCCACTGTTTTGTAGAAAGTTTTAATTAACTAAAAAAGGGTCTTATTGCGCAGGAAAAGAAACGATACCATATGCACGAGCAAGTCTTAGACAGCTCTATCTTTAGTGCCTTAAGTTTGAAAGTGAGATTGAACATTCCTAATGTACTCCCTTATGTTCTACTTTTCCTTAGTGAAATAAGATTAATCAAGAAATTAATATGTTTCAACAATCTCTATAGATAACCTTTTATACTATCCACTTTAGATATAATGCCCTAACTATATTTCTGAAATAGTGACACAAGCACTTAAATCAACTCAATATTGACAGAGATATAAACTTTAAGCAGACAATTAATATAGAGAACAAAATAGTATTACTCACAGTTAAAATTTATGTCTAGCATAAATAAGGTATGGGCAAGTAAACCAAATGGGGACCCATAACAAGGCACCTGGTACAACATTAATCTCCATCGAGGGACAAAAAATTAATTGTAAGTGGTAACCTTGTTGTAATGATCAAGTACTGACAATAAGTTATGTCAAACAAAAGTCTATCGAAGGACGGACTTATGCCCACATGAAAAGTCTATATAATCATCACGTACTTATCACCACATGTGCGTTGTTATTCGGCTAAACTGTGTCAAACCGAAGGGCCGATCACAGTCTGCATAATTAACTCCACACCATCATCTATGTAATTTCAATAAAGTTTCTCTCCACAACAGAGGTCACGAAGGCAACATGCTGCTTTGATTAACTTAATTGAATATTACTAGACCAATTGAACAAGAAAAAATAATAATTGTTCGATTGAACAGCGTTACATGCCGCCCCTATTCAATATAAAGATTTAAATTCTGGAAGCCAAATTAGACTTTAAATTCAACCTATCTAGAATTAAAGCCTAGACAACCAAATTAGGCAATAAATCTAATTTAATTACGCTAAAATCCAAATAGCCTGATTGAATTTAAATCCCAGAATACTAAATTGGGTCAAATTCAATTAAGTGGAAAAATCCAATATATTTAGCCCAAAATAAATTAAGCTCAGAGTATCTTTAGTTGGATTTTAAGCAAAAACCAAAATAGGACCCAAGAAGTCAATATCAAGATAGATAGACCAAGTAAATACTCTTATATGGTTCTAACCGAATTTGGATCAAAATCATTATGATTTATATTTGAATAAAATTCAAAAATAAATCTAATCTTTATGGGTTAAATAAATCCTACCCTTTTATGACCCAATACCCTAAGCCCAATTCAAATAATCCAAAAATTTTCTTATATGAATTTTGAGCCGAATAACATAAAAGCCAAAATTCAAACCTTATAGAGATTTTAGGATCTCTAACAAAAAATCGATCTGAAACTCTTACTTCAAATTGGATTAAATGAAATCGGGTCCAACAACAATTAAATTTGAGCCCGAAAATACAACTTTATATGAATTTAGTAAAAAATTAACCAAATGTTAATTTAAAGCCTGAAAACCAAAGTAGACTTTAAATTAACTATAGTAAATTTGAGGCCCGTAGAACCAAATTAGGTCAATAATCTAACCAAAATAGACCAAGTTCAATGTCCAAACTTAGAGCTAAAAATTTGACTTTTTATTTGAGTTCAAAATAAACTCAATTTGAAACATCAAATTTTAAGCACAAATATATTTTGAACTCAAACCTTTAGATTAAAGAAGAACTCAAATACAAATAAAATAAAAGCCCATATTTTATTTCATTCAAAGTGAGTGCAAACCATAAACTTTAATCCTTATTTGATTTAAAACATGATACACCGACTAGGCTTTGAAATCAAACTTTAGTAAGGCACAAACTCCTAATTCAATTTAGACTTAAAATAAAAGTTCCAAAAATATTAAGCCCAAACGAAATTTTACCAAAATATAATCAAGCCCCGAATTATAAATCCAAAATTTAATTTAATCAGATTAGATGACCAATATAGTCTATAATCTAACTTCAAACTACTGGATTGATAAAAAAACAGGTCTAAACTCTTTAAAAAATGAGCTCGCTAAAAAACCGGCCCAAATTACTCTTCAAACTTGAATCAGGCCACAAGAAGTTTTTTATTTCAAAAAGGCCCAAAATACCTTAAAATCTCAGATTTGCCCAGAAACTCAAAATCAGAACAAGAAAGCCCTCTTCCCTAAATCCACCAGCGAGTTCAGTTAACCACCTTCAAGACGAAGACCCACGCCTCAGTACATCACGAATTTCGTCGGGCCGGGTGTCAGCGACCACAAGCCAGCAACAAGAATCTCCACCACAGCGAAGGCCACCAAGACTGTCGGCCATTCGTTCAACAAAAAGTCAATCGCCCAGAACCATTACACGCGAAGAGAATAGGGGAGAGAAAGACGTGCACGTGCGGGGCCTGAAACCTTATGGTCGCCGCCCACTCCCTTTGCCACTAAACAATGGCGGTGGTTTTTCCGTCAGAAAGAGAGAACTATAATTGGGTTTTTTTTTTATAAAATCTAAAAACCAAAGCCCATCTGTTATCCCCAAAATTCCAAAGTATCCAGATTTGCTTACGGGTAACACCGAGTTGTATATGATAAGAGATCAAAATTTTCAATCAATTACAGTTCAAATTTGGGATCAATTGTACATGAAAATTTTGCAATAATTCAGAAATCATAACTTTCATGCTTAGATCTCAATTTAAATGCTTGAATACAAGTCGTATATAATAATATTACGAATTCAAATAATCACATAAAATCATTCCACAAATCCCAACGATTAAGCAGTGATGACTGCTCTGATACCACTTGTTGGAATTTTACAATAACAAATATAAAATTCATAAATTATCCTAGAATACATGGAATAATTTCTAGGATAAAACATCATGCTATAATCATCAAAGATTAATAGAATAATCAAAATACCTGGATACATCGCAAGATCTGTATACGAAATACCTCAATTGTGGATTTCCTACGAACACGAACACAAGCATCTCACGATCACGAACGGGGTTTGGTTTTATGGCCTTCCTCAACTAAATCTCTGGATTCCTTATGGGACCTTTGTTTTCCATCTTGATGGGGAGAATAGAAAACTATGTGCGATTTAGTATATTGGGGACCATAACCATAAAGTTCTTTATATAGGTATCAAATTAGGGTTCCCATAATCCCCTAAGTTGATTCCTATTAGGTATCTACTCTTTGTTTCCATATCAATTTCAGTAGTATTAGGACTCCACCGGATTTAGATCACTTAATTAGTCCATTAATAATTAAATGACAAATATAATTGTAATTAAATATGTTGCCCACATATTAGGAATTGAATAATTCCTAACAAAGATTACCATAATCTTCTTACAACAATGAAGAGTATCATACTCTTCAACACCTAAAATCACCGAAATGTGTTCTTACCAATAGAACACTAACAAGGATGTCTTCTTTTGGATGATTGAAACTTACAATTAAGATTACACTTTGTTTGAAAAATATTATAACTCAAAAGTGCAAGTGTAATCAAGAAAGAAGCATAATACTCAAGATGTGCAAGTGTAAAACTTAGGCTTAAAGATACAACAAGAATTATGCCAAGAGAGAATAAGAAGTTTGCTGGAATTTTTCTTGTTGTTTGAATGCTTGTGTTATTGTTTTGATCTTTCAAAGCCTTCATCTATTTATAGGAGAGTCTTCAAGATTGGATCTCCAACATAAGCTCTTTCATCTTCACTTTTGTCTACAAAAAAAGATCACAAGATGCACAAATAATGTACAAAAATGATAAAGTGATAAAAGTAAATCTTGTTGTCTCCCATAGTCTCAAAATCATCAGATTTTGAGCAGGTCGACCGGTGGGTCGACTGGTCCACCAGTAGAAAAAATTAAATTTCAAAACCGTTGAATCTGAATCTGGCACATGTCATTCTGTGGGTCAACTGGTCGACCCCACCGGTTGACCCCCGGTCGACTTGTGCCTGGACTTGGGGGAAGACAGGGGAAGTTTTAACAAACTTCAGGTATCGGTCAACCTACCGGTTGACCTAGTCCAGGGCCTTTTTTTTATTCGTGAAAAAATTTACTAAGTCTTTCGGGCTCCATTTTACCTTGATGGTTTTGGTATAGTTAAAAATACTTTAAAACGTAAAAACCAAATTTTATATCGCCCACAAAAAAATCATTTTGAATAATCGAAAATATAATTAAGGTGAAATCATCAAAATCAAAAATAGTTTCAATCTAACAAACTCCCATTTTTTGATGATTTCAACCCAAAGCATTTTTGATAGGGTATTTTTAGAAATGACTTAAAAAGCTCCCCCTATCAAAGTATCATCCCCTATAAAAAATGACCCTATAAAAAAATCACTTTTATAGCAACAACAAGATTTATTCATTCTATCAATTTTTCATTTTTGCTTATGTGAAGTATAATAAATATCAAACAATGAGCTCAAGACAACTTATTGAATAATTATAAAGATTTTGACAAACAATTATCATATGTCCAAAGAGGATAATTTTTCAAAAATTTTAAAAGCACTTTTACCATCATATACAAAAGCACTTTTACCATCATATACAAAAGCACTTTTATCATCAAGTACTTTTAAACAAAATAAGCTCATTTGCTTATTTACCAACATAAAGGCTTGCTAGAATTCAATAGCTCATTGCCAAAAGCTAAAATTTATACCAAAATAAGCACTTTTGCTTATTCGCTTTTTCCCCCCCTTTGAAATCATCAAAAATAGCATATTAACTCAACAAAAATATATCAAAGTAACAAATAAACGCATCATTAGAATCATCATCAAGAGTTAATAATAAGAAGTACGACAATTTTTCAAGAATTAAAACAAACCGAAATAAGAACAAGGGGTGGGAAACATCATTTCTCATCCGAGGAGAAACACGCCTTCGGTAGAAGCTCTTTGATGAACTTCTTGAATTTGTTCATTTTTCCTTTCATCTTAGTATTTTCTCTTTTCACCTCTTCAAGCTCCCTTCTAAGAGAGACTATATCTTGATGAGTGTCCGTTTCAAGCCTATATATCCTTTCGTTTATAGACGGCTCACCCTCATCTCTTGTTAAATTTTCAATATTTTCAAGTGTCCTTGATTCAACCAAACAATACACAAGAATAGCTCCTAATTTACCCTTTCATCCTTGTTGAAATCGAACAATCTTATAAGTGAGGTAAAATTCAAGTTTGCTTGGAAGTTTGATCTTTTTCCACACACACAACATGAGCAATTTAGGGACATAATCCTATAATTTCCACACACACCATGAGCAATAGCTTGAATAGTACATGCGGGTAAGACTCCCAAATAGGTTTTCACCTCTTCTAAAGATACTCCAAGATTATCATTGTCCCATTTATTACATGCCAAATTCATAACACCATCATTCAGCACATTTAGCATACGACAAATATCGGCATATGTCCAATAGAAACGACGACCATAACATAAGAATGCAATTCCAAAGGCTCATTAACACTCTCATCAACAATCCACATGTTGGCATAAAATAATTTAATCAATTCATCATCGTAGTGAACACTTGGATTATCCCAAAGCGAAACCCATCCTTGAGTTTCAAAATAAGCTCTAATTTCCGGAAAGTCATCATGAAATGATAAAAACCAACAAATACGTGTACGAGCAACTCGTTTATCATTCAAATCCAAATTATCATAGTCTTCTTCCGCAAACTTGTTTAAAAATCAAATATATTAGCTCTTGAGGAGGCTTGGAGATAAGATGAGACTTACTTTTATCCCAATGAATATGGGATTTTGAAATTCCTTCCCGTAAGGCCACAATTTCATCCTCCGAGAGCCTAGTAGGATCAACTTCTTGTGGATTTTCAAAAAAATCCTTTTTTGCAAAAGTCGAACCGTAGAAGCAAAATTCTTCATTTTCTCTCAAAATCTTCATCAATTCTTGCTATATCTTTATCATATATCACCTCTTATCTTGATTTCATGGCTCCACCTCATCAATCTACTGAGAATAATCCTAAAAGGAGGAAAATAAAGTAAAGAGGATAACCTTCCTCAAATAGGGGTCGACCTATGCCGGGACTTGGGGGAAGACAGGGGAAGTTTTAACAAACTTCTGGTACCGATCGACCAGGGGGTCGACCGATCGACCTACCGGTTGACCTCCTGGTTGACTGGTTGACCTAGTACAGGGGCTTTTTTTTAATTCGTGAAAAATTCGACTAAGTCTTTTGGGCTCCGGTTTACCTTGTTGGTATTCGGTAATAGTTAAAAACACTTTAAAACATAAAAACCAAATTTTATATCGCCCCAAAAAATCGTTTTGAATAATCCAAAATATAATTAAGGTGAAATCATCAAAATCGAAAGTAGTTTCAATCTAACACCTTGCGGAGTGCGCGAGAAGCGAGTTTGGTTTGATCGCAGGGCATCACAATCCGTGCCATCGCCTTTTAGAATTTATTTTTTTATTTAATAGGGATGGCGCACATTAGACATGGCACATGTGTGATGCGCCAACAGTATTTTAGGTGCACACGCCTTCCGCGCCACCGAGTAAATACACAACCTCCCACATTTTACCATATTTACACAATTTCAAATTATTTTCACTATATTTAACCAAATTACCCATATTTCTAAGTCGATTATCGATTCTACTACTTCAAAGACTTGTATTATTTTTTGTGGACTTTTTAGTCTTTCTGATGTTTTTGGATATATTTCATATATGTTCGTTCAATAAAAGTTTACTACGTGCACCAATTGTCCAATTTTCATAAAATTGTAGAAATATTATGGGTTCATTTCTTTCTTATTTAAGAAATTGATCAGACCTTGTTTGTTTATGTTTCCATGGTCCATTTCCAGTTTCTACTGTTGAAAATGAAATTTTGAGAATTTATTGGTTTTCGTGTGGAAATTAGGATTATGTTTGGATGGACGAATTGTAATGTGTTTTATGTAGGGTTGGAAATGAGATTGTGTTTGGTTGAGTAGTTTTGAAATATTATTTTATGTATATAATAATTGAAAAATTGATAGTGGTGGGGTCTACTTTCAATACTTTAATTTGATTATATAATATTATATTTGTAAGATTGTAGGTGGTGGGTCCCATTAGATAGATATAATTTAAAATTAGTAATATTTTAAGTAGATATGGTTGGTAGTGGTGGGTCCCACATATATAATTGGGTTAAAATATGAGAATAGTGATTGATGAGTGATGTAGGGTGGTGTATAGATTTGAGAATAAAAATTATAGGTTTGAGATATTTTATGTGGAAATAGAAAATCAAAATGATGATTTCCATTAGAAATTTTATGGACAAACATAATTCCACTTTTGTGAATAGTTAGAAAATGGAAATAGGCACTTGGAAACATAAACAAACAAGGCCAGAATTCCCTGTTGCTTATCAACTTCCAATATTATTCTCTAGGTATTGATGTGTTTGCATTTCTACTTTTTGTTATATCTTTTGGTAAATTCCATTTTATAAGTATATTATATTTATTGAAATATAACAATTTTCATTTATGACAAATTTATTTTACACTTTATAACTGACCCAACCAGGAGATTTTACTGGGTAGGCCATCCAACCCGGGGAATGGTTATGAATGACCTAATTTTAAAACCCATATACAACTTTAGCCTTACTTATTCAAAAAGATCGATTTTAGCCATCTTTTATGTTATAATCCCAAAATACCCCTTATACAAGGTTAAAGGCAAACTAATATTTTTTTAAGGTTTTAAGGGCCATAAAAATGGTATTAGAGCCTAGGTTTATTAAGAATTTTTAGTTATATTTATTATATTTATGTAATTAACAATTGGTGAGAAGAATTTCTCCAAGAATATGGATCTGGACAATTGTCCAAGATGTCTACCTTACAAGACATATCGTCAAATTTTGACGATGTATGCACAAGAACACCAGGACAAGATAACATATTGGAACAACCAATATGTTGAAAAGGAACTTGCAGGAGCCGATATGGGAAACCTTGAGACACTGCGAAAGATAAGCGACATATTATCTGAGTTTCTTTACAGTTAATCAGATATTATATGTCGATCCGATGAATCGTCGGAAACAGATCCATGAAAATGCCCATCAAAATCATGATTCCTGATGGAGTACCAAAATGGACTGAGATACTTCCAGACACATCTAAGATCTCAAAAGATCTTAGAGAAATCCAAAAGACGGTGCAGAATTATGGCAATCGCCATATTCATCTACCAACACAAGTTCATCAGATCCAAAACCAGATGGAGACGATGATAAAATATCAGAAGGAAACTCTAGAAATCCTTCATGATATTCAGAAATGAGTCAAAAATCCGGAGGACAAACCAAGTTCATCTGGAGGAAAGAAACGTATTGATTTTGGAATGGTATCCTATTTACACCAAAAAGGAAAACCAACCGAAGTTATACGAAAAATGACAGATGATGAAAAGCTTATCGCTATCATCAAGGGAAAATCTGTCACAAACTAAAGGTTATGGATATGGAGAAGATAAATCTTAAATATCTACATGACCTTGCAGAATCCTTCGTAGGATTAGGAATTGTAGATTTAAAGATGAATGCGGGGAGATGGGATCACCTGGTTACTTTTGACCAACATGGAAGACCACCTCCACCACCACCAGTAAATTCCAACATTGCAGAAAGTACGGGTTCAAATCATGGAGACCATGATGAGAGACTG
Source organism: Rehmannia glutinosa (assembly GCA_016081115.2). Lineage (NCBI taxonomy): Eukaryota > Viridiplantae > Streptophyta > Magnoliopsida > Lamiales > Orobanchaceae > Rehmannia > Rehmannia glutinosa. Next base: position 41,114 of record JABTTQ020002230.1, read on the forward strand.
CCTCACGTTGGAGATTTCACTACAAGGAGAGATCCTATTACAGGAACTCGACAACCTTCCAAAAGGCCAAATTTATATAATACGCCTTATGGAAGATCGCAACTCGATCCAATACATCCATATGGATGCTGGATATCCTAGATTTCAAAAATCGAGAAGTCCTTATTGATGAGTGGGCGTCAGCTATGAGAATTGCAGCTGGAACCCTCGATCTTACAAAGGAGGGATTCATCTTACTCCTTGAGATGAGTCTTGAAGGATCTGTAAAGATTGCATGGGATATGATCAAGCAAATATGAAAAAACGGTCACAATTTGGATAATCATTGAAAGGAATTGTCGATAATATGGTCAAATTATTCAAAATTCATTTTATCGGCACAAGCTATTTTGAGGGATTGGAAGAAGAAAAAAGAAAAAGATGCAAACAAGCCATCTATTGCCTCGAGTTACATGATATTTGTCATATTGATGAATATATCAAGTTGTTCACCGAATACCGACGGAAGTCCGAGGTGGGAGACAAAGAAGCTTCACAGCTATTCTTTGCGAAGATTCCGAGTCCCTGGAGAGAAATGCTTATCAGGGAATACAAGAGTGCAACTGATTTAGATACAATGGCTAGGAGAATATCTTTCCTAAAGATCAAGCTATCTGAATAGTGTCATCAGGCAGCACTATACAGGAATTATAAGAGATTACGAGAAATTAACAAAACAATTCCTCTATGTTGCGTAGACGATGATATCCCAACAGTTGTGGGAAGTCAACCACAACGGCATAAGAAGAAGAAGGAGAGAAGCCATCCATACAGACGTGGAAGTAGTAGCAAAAGAAGTAGTTCTTTATGGAGACCTAGAAGGTTTTGGTCAAAACAGAAGGCCCGAAATTACAAATCAGGGCAAAGACCAGCACCAAGCAGAAGTAGAGCCTCTTCATTAGGTTCGAATCAAGGAAGTACCAGCAGAACCGTAGGAAGAAGAACTTTCAGGCGAGCTCACACCAGAGCTAATGAAAGTTTCAAAGATTGTAATTGCTGTACATGCAGAGCAAGAAGACATATCTCAACTGATTGCCCAGACAATAAAAAACGAGGAGTCAGACAGTTCGAAGCTACACCAGAAATCGAAGAAGCTGTCTACTATCAAGATCTTATACAGGTGTATCAATTTGAGGATATACCCTCAGAAGAAAGCATCTATGAAGAAGAGATCTATTCTAACGATAGAAGTGAATCTAGTTCAGAATCAGAGTGAAGAAGAAATTCTTCAGCAGACGGTCAGAGAGGATATGTCAGGATTCCTCTCTCACACTACGGTTTCTCATAAGACTCTTATGAGAATTATGAAGGAAGATCCAAAGCTTCAAATCTATGATGGTTTTACAATTGGAGCGATGGAAATGCTTTGGATAAGATTGGGTTTCGTAATAGAAAACACCAAATTATTCACAGGGTAACAACCGGAGAATTTGCCATTCCGATGGAATTTACTGGTAACCTGATCGAGATGCAGTTGGTTACTTACCGAGAAGTTCAGGAGATCAAAAACACAGTCAAAAGAGAAGTTGCCAACACACTTTCATGGATTCATATTGGAGCCATAAGAGTTATTATTAAGGCGACATTCAAGGAAGGAATAGATTCGCCACTCAGTTTGGCTATCTTTGACAAATGAATCTCAAATCTCAAAGATTTATGCCTTGGAGCAGTTACAGAAAATTTATATGTAGGGAAATTGGCATTTAATGTCTATCCTAGAATTGCATACAATTTGGGAGATCGAGATTTCAACAGAGTCCTAACCCTTCATCAAGATTTCAAAAGAGTAGATTTGATGAAAGAAGGGAATAAACCTTACTCGATTACATACAAAATTTCCTATGCTCTCTCGAATACACATCATTCAGAGGTATTCTTGAGAAAGGAATTTATTGAAGTCCCAAGAATCTTTGAGGACTTTGCCAGGGTGGTTCTACCAGAAATTATTGAGTCTCCAACTATAAAGGAGATCGATATGAAAATTCAAGATCAACCAGTCTTCAACAAAAATAGAAGTCTCAGAGTTGAGCCAAGAAGGATCTATTTCCAACAAGATAAAAAGATAAGCAGTAGCTGTTGGGAAGAAAAGAGACCGATTACAGTTCAGCGCATCCCAAATGTTTTCAAGACACAATGAGAGCTGAAATATCCAGAAGGATGGAGAGAAGTTGATGTTAGGAAATTTATTGTTTAGATTTTGATGAATGCCATGTAAAACTTAGAATAGGAAGTTGGCACCCCATTCTTGTTGTAAAATGCATTGTAATAAATAAATGATCAAGCCGAGTTAAGTCACCTACGCCCAAACATGCAAGAAGACAACTCGGAGAACTAGAAGGAAGACTCACATTGCGAGACAGCAGTGAGTATGGCAAAGAAGAGTAGACGGAAATCTATGAAGAAGCGGTGAGATGCACCAGTAGAGTATCGGTCAAGTCAACTCAAGAAGAGCCAAGTCTCAAGATGAAGTGATGAAGAGTCATTCAATGATTGGAAGCTAACTCTAAGTCACCGGGGAAAGCAAAGAAATGCAAATCAAGTCGAGATAATCGAAAAAGATCCGTTGCACGTAAATCAAGAGAATTACTTAAAAAGTAATATCTCTATACTACCTTTCTCAAGTTCTCAGTCCCAGAAGCGTGCAAAAGGAATTAACCAATGGGAAGCACTACACCGTGTCGAACTCTAAAAAGTCTGGAGAACAATTCATACGAGGAAATGGCAATTCCAAGGATCGCAACAAGACAAGCCAACGATCGCAAGTGACTTTAAAAAATAAGCCTATCTCTTCAACGGGCAAATTTTTGAAAGATCAATATAAAAGGCCGAGAGAGTTTATTTGAGAAAAGGGATCAAGGAACTAAGAACGGACGTAACCAAAAACGTTCAAGCAATTATTAGAAAATCAAATATTCTCAATCCTCAAGCCTACACTACGAAGAACATCAATCCAACACTCACCGTGAAGGAAAGATAACTTCAATCAGTTGAAGAGGAAAATACTTGAAAAATTAAGGGGTCCACACTCCACGAAGGATTGTAGGAAGGTTCGTGGTCGAACCAAGTCTTGAGCTTTTGGAGGGCTTCGTGATCAAATCCAAAGAGCTTGAGCAAGTGAGTCAGTAGTAGCAAAGGCAAAACGCCTGAAGAAGAAAGTTCGAGTCGCACGAGAAGCCGGTGAGTGATCAAGGCGTCTCAGATCGAGTCCCAAAGGATCAAGTCAGTTTTGTGTGATCAAGACTTGTATCCGGACTGCTACCACTTTGTATCCGATCAATACCTAGTGGATTCCTCCCAGAGTTGGAGAAGAGAGAGTAGAAGAATTACCCCATCTTCGAACCTCTATAAAAAATTTTATTGTGTCATTTACATTTCAAAGATTTTAATTCTCGCATCTTAATTGTTTAAATCACGATACATTTGCTATCCACTTGATAATTTCTAAGTACTAAACCAAGCACTAAATCCTTGCTTAATCAAACTTAAGGGTGTTAAGTCTTCCAATAAAAACAAACCACGTTGAGCTAATTTAGACTTAAATGTTGAGTTATTCCATCAACAAACTCGGTTGAGTCTGTTGAGAGACTAACTCTACTGATTATCTAAATCAGCTGTCCACCAAGGACACAGCTGTGTAGTATCAACTCTGAATATTTAAAAGGACTAAATCGAAAATTTGGTAAGGTTTATTCAACCCCCCCTTCTAAACCTTACACTTACACCCCTTGGGACCTACAAGTGGTATCGAGTGGTTGGTTCATTGAGCCTTCCGCAGACCGGTAGTTCGAACTAGATCTCCAAACTTTTCAAAGTCTCCGCTTTAGCACTTAAACTTTCAAAACTCTTTTTATCATTAAAAGTTATTATCATGGAAGCAAATTTGACACGCATTCCTATGTTCACAATTGAGAATTTGATGATTGGAAAATTCGTGATGCAGTGCTCATCTATCAAAGATTACATGATGAGATGTGGATAGTGATAGAAGATGGGCCACCGCAAATCTTAAAGGTGAACACAATCGTGAGAAGAGTGCGGCCAAGAAGGAGAAGAGGATGTTGCTCCCTGCAGTCATGGTTGAAAACCAAGAACCGAATGGACAAATGATGATGAGAAAAAGATACAACCTGGACAATGTAGCAAGGACATCCTTTACAAAACCTCGACAAAGCCATGTTCAATAAAGTCAAATCATGTAAAACGGCTAAAGAAATGGGACAAGCTAACATTGATTTGTGAAGGCTCGTGAAAGCAAATCAAAGAAAACAAATTATCGTGGTCAGTGAGAAATTTGAGAACTTCAAAATGATCTCAGGAGAAAACCTGGATCAACTGGATGCTCGATTCACGTAAATCACCAATGAGCTATCTCGCACTTGGAAAGGAATATACACGAATGAAATGTGTATGAAGATCCTAAAAAGTCTTCCGGTGAAAGGGAAATGAAGGTCATGGCATCGAGACATTCCATGGACCTATCAAAGACATCCAATCATGAATTATTCTCAGATCTCAAAGCCTACGAGTTTGAGTGAGAAGAAAAGACCAGGAAGAGACAATTTGTACCAAAAAACAGTTGCTCTAATTGTTAAAGATGGGAAGAGAGCCGAGGTCAAAAAGTCATTGATCCGGAAGAAATAGCCACGATGGTTAAAAGGTTCAACAAGTTCTTCAATAAGAACTACAAGAGAGGAAAGGGTGAATCTTCCGAAGACACACTCCCTCCAAGTCAAAGGAAGATAGGCCAACCAAGAGAACAAATTATCAAAAGGTGAATATCAAAGGGTCGACAATCCAAGAATGAAAAGAGTGATCAAAAGGTTGAATATCTATCTTTGAACGTAGACAACCAGGTCACTATGCCATTGATCGCCCATATCCTCGTAGTCAACAAATACAGAATGAAGAAGAAAGAAAGGTCTTGAGAGAAAGAAGACAAGAAAAGAAAAAGGCAATGATGGCTACAGAGATCGCCGAGACAGCTAAGTCAAGAGAGACAGTGATTCGAGAGCAAAGTGAAGCCGACTACTCAAGTGACTCGAAGAAGAAGCCATGATCTGTTTAATTGCCAAGGAACAGGATCAACTCGACCAAGAAGATGAGGTACACTCTAACTCATCAAACTCGGACTCTAGTGATAGTGATCGTGACACACACACTTCATCACCCACCGATCTTTATGATTCATTAGGCAAAATGATGAAAGATTTTGAACACATTAAATCCTCACACACACTATTGAATGAGGAAAACAGCCTACTCAAGAGCCAAAACTCAAAGTCGACGAAGGAGCCGAGTACTCTAAGTCAAATAGCCGATGAGAATGATAGTTTAAAAGGCCGAAAGTGCTAAGTTAATAGCAGTAAATTGTCGCCATAGAGAAGAGGGAGAATGACCTCAAAAATGTTATTGCCTCATTCACTAAGGCATCTAAATCATTGGATGATCTTATTATAAGTCAAAGAGAATGTGGAGACAAGACAGCTTAGGATTTAATTCCTCGTGCTATGTCAAACTTCAAAAGTGATTTTGGAAAAAGGATCTTCAAGCAATGAAGAGTCAAAAATCCAAAACTCTAAATGTTACACACACATTCACTTCAAAGCACAATTACAAGCAAACTGGCCTTGGTTATAAAGGAAAAGGAAAAAAATGTTAGTTGAGTGCTACTGAAAGGATAGCCGAGAAGAGATTCGGTCGAGTTCCTCGGCAAACTCCAAACATAAAATACTCAGTAAAGAAAAAGCAGAGCTACCAAAAACCCTTAAAATCTATAAAAGAAATACATATGATGGGAATGGTAGAAAATATCCTAGCCAAGCCGATTGGAACAATGTAAACTATCAAAGATAGACTTATGGAATATAAGCCCAAATGGCAAAGGCTTAGAACTCAAAGAAAGGCCATTCCAAAAGTATAAGAGCTTTCATCAAAGACACATATGCACCTAGGCACTACACTCGGACACACCACAATTACCCAAAGAAAGCGATTGCTAAAACATATACACAGCATACAGACAAAAAAAAAATTTGTATGAACCTAAAATCCCCAAGCAATTTGCCAAGATTAATTATGATTATGGCATCGATAGATGGCAACCCCTTAGAGTCAAATCATTTGGCTATAAGTTGGTTGGATCATCTTACAACTCTAACCCTCGGACCAGGCACAAATATGGGTACCTAAAACTTAATTTCCTTGATTACGGGTTCAAGGAACAACCGAGTGCCAAGGAACCTGGTACATGGATAGCGGTCATTCCGGACATATGATGAAAAACAAGAAAAATCTGTCAAAATTCAAGGAATTTAAAGGAGCAAAAGTCATATTTGGTGGAAATGAAGCTCCGGTGAAATAAGAGGCATTGGATCTATCAAAAGGAACGGATTAGAAATCTCGGATGTTGCATATGTTGAAGGACTCAACTTCAACTTGTTAAGCATCACCAACTCGTGACAAGGGTTATAATGTTGGATTTAACATGGGTATATGCCAAATCAAGGATATCAAACGAATGAAGTTGTGTTTCAAGGATGCGGACAAAAGAACATGTATGTAGTAGATTGGTCAACCGCTACACACAAGACTTGTCTATTAGCAAAGAGCACAAATTGAATCAAGTTGGTCGTGGCACAAAAAGCCGAGTCACCTAAACTTCAAAACGATTAACAAGCTTGCACAAATTAATCTTGTGGAAGGACTTCCGGACTCGAAGATACAAGAAGGAGAATATATGTGATGCATGTCGAAAGGAAAACAAATCAAATCTTCATTCAAAGAAAAGACATGTCCATCTTCAACAAGAGTATTGCATCGCTACATATGGATCTATTTGGCCCAAATGGAACCAACCAAAGATAAGTGGAAAGAAATACACCTTGGTGGTAGTAGATGACTACTCAAGATATACATGGACAATATTCATGTGCAAGAAGAAAGAAACTCTACGAGAAACTACCACAAATCGATGAAGAGGATTCAAAATGAGAAGAGCCAAACCATTATCAAAATAAGATCGCATGAGGAACCGAGTTTGTCAATGGAATAATAACTCAAGATTGTATTGAAAATGGTATTGGTCATGAACTATCGCCAGCAAGGACTCCACAATGAGAATGGAGTTGCGAGAAAGAAACGAGTAACTCTCAAAGAAGCAAAGAAGGACCATGTTAGTCAAGCGGGATTACCAAAAAGATTTTGGGCTTAAGCAATCAACACAAACTTGCTACACTCAAAACAGATGTATGATAAACAGACAAACGGTGACAAAGACTCCCTATGATATTTGGACTGGAAGAAAACCAAATGTTGCATATTTTAGAATATTTGGATGCAAATGCTTCATCCACAACAATGGCAAGGACAATCTAAAGGCTTTCGATGCTAAAGCCGATGAAGGTATCTTCTTTGGATACTTAGTGAAAGCAAAGCCTACTGAGCACTCAACAAAAGGACTATGGTTGCGGAAGAATCCATTCATGTGGTATTCAATGAGCCAAATGTAAATAGAGAAGACATTGAAGAGTCACGGTGATAATTTGAATCATCCAACCATACTGAGAAGAGTCCCTAAAAGGTCAAGTTTGGAACTATTAACTCGATGAAGATGAGATAGTGAATCTCAAAAACAAAGTGGAAAATTTGCGGCTAAGTGATTACGAGAGAGCTTATCATAGAACACAAACCGCTATACAAATGAACCCAGCTAATTTACTTCAACTCGATGTAAGATGGCCGAGAGACCATCCACGTAACTTGTCATTGGAGATATAAGAGAAGGTGTCAAAACGAGATCCGTAACTCAACAAGAAGCTATGTTCACATGCTTTATCTTGCAAATAGAGCCCAAAGATGTGTTACAAGCATTGGACGACACACATTGGATTCAAGCTATGCAAGAAGAGTGAATCGTTTGAAAGAAATAAAGTATGGGAATTAGTTCAAAGACCCACACATCATAATGTTATTGGTACTAAATGGGTGTTCGAAACAAGATGAACGAGGAAGGTTCTGTGGTAAGAAACAAAGCAAGACTAGTAGCCAAAGGATATTGCCAAGAAGAAGGAATAGATATTGATGAAACATTTGCTCCTCTGTAGCAAGATTGGAAGCTATAAGGATGTTTCTTGCCTATGCACTCACAAGAATTTCATTGTATATCAAATGGATGAAAAAGTGCATTCTAAATGGTTTATTGGAAGAAGAAGTGTATGTTGAACAACCTCCAGGATTTGAGCGAGAAGACTCTTGGAGATAAGGTATACAAACTCAAGAAAGCCCCTGTATGGATTGAAACAGCACCCAGTGAGCATGGTATGATACTTTGTCACAATTCCTAATCGAAAATGGATTCACAAAAGGAAAAGTAGATAGAACATTTTTTTTAATTCAAGACAAAAAGAGTATACCGCTTGTTCAAATATATGTGGATGACATCATTTTTGGATCCACAAACAAAGAGTTGTGTGAAAAATTTTCAAACCTCATGCAAAGTAAATTTGAAATGAGCATGATGGGAGAGTCGACATTCTTCCTTGGACTCCAAGTGAAATAATGAAGGATGGAACGTTTATAAGTCAAACAAAATACACCAGAGACTTAATGAAGAAATTTGGTATGGAGGAGAAGTCTTCGTGAAAATACCAATGAATACATCACCAAAATGGACATGAATGCAGATGGCAAGCCTCGTAGATCAAACAAGATACTGAGCACTTATTGGATCATTGCTCTATCTTACAAAGAAGCAGGCCGACATCACCTTTGTGTAGGTGTATGTGCAAGATTTCAATCTGCTCCAAAAGAGAGCCATATGACAAAGAGCCTAAGAGAATATCGAGATACTTGAAAGGAAGCCAAGAAGTTGGCTTATGGTATCCAAAGGAAGGTGGATTCAAGCTAATTGGCTATTCGGACTGACTATCTTTGGATGCGAGAGTGACAGGGAAGAGCACCTCGGCACATGTCAAATGCTAGGAAACAGTGATTTCTGGTTTAGCAAGAAGCAAAATTCAATTGCCACCTCTACGGTGCGCAGAATACATAGGCTGCGGGCGATTTGTTGTGCCCAAGTCCTATGGATGAGACAAAAAATGAGAGACTATGAAGTTGAAGAAAAAGAGATTCCAATCATGTGTGATAACACAAGTGCAATTGCAATCACTCAAAATCGTGTTGCACTCAAGAACAAAGCATATCGATGTCGATATCACTTCATAAGAGATCATGTTGAAAAGAAGGACATCATCGTGGAATATATCTCAACCGATAAACAATTGGCCGACATCTTCACAAAACCGTTATGTGAGTCAAGATTTGAAGAACTCAAGCATGAGTTGGGGTTAATTGAGTGAGTTAACATTGAGAAGACTCAAAGAAAAGAAATGGAACACAAAAAGGGAAAAGAGTCGAACTCACAAAATCAGCCTAAGTACATCAATTTGTATTGGAAAGACAACTATACTAAGTCATTTGTTAGTTGAGTCACTAAGAGAACGTGAGAAGAGGAGTTAAATCGGCTAAAGGATGTTCGAGTCACTTATGAGCAAAGTGACAAAAACGCAATGCGTTTTTACTAAGCGGGAATGTTTTTAAGAATGACGTCAAAGATAATGATGATGTGTACGACATAAAGCCGCACACCAAGCTTATGATTGGATATAAATGTTGCCGCATTAAATACGAGACATTAAATGCTAAATAGGCGTGCAAAATCTAAGCCGTTGATTTCGATCACATTTCAAAACCACCGCACGCCCTTTCATAAACCATACTTAAACCATTTTCGCCCGTTTCCTCACACACTATCAAAACTGTTCATCTCTCTCTCTCTCAGAAGCAAAAATTCTCTCAAAAACCCTATCTATCTTCAAATCAATCCCGAAGTTTTCTTCGATAAAATCCTGAAAAATGGCACCAACTTATGATTTTATCAAGTTAGGAAAGCAAATCCACCGGGTCTACCGTGGATTTCGAGGGCATGGTCAAACAGGGTCCAATGACGCCTCATAAAGAAAATAGCTGAAAAACTCCAAACGACCGGGCCGAAATCGTTTCGACGATGGAATTTTTGATGACCTATGTGGAGGAGGTCGCACAATTCTATGTGAACGCCGAGATTCACGATGAAGGAATAAAGTCATCATTCACGGAAAGGAGTTCATCATCTCTCGCCAAGGATTTGGTGAACACCGCTCATTACCAACGGAAGGAGCATCGAAATTAACGAAGTCGATGTAAACTTGATCGCCGCTTGGAAGGAAATAGCCAAGCCCGACTATCTTTGATAAAATAGTTTACACAAAGAAATAAGAGGTCTATTGCTTTGAAGGAGGACTATCACAAGTCTGTTGGACATAGTTGCCAAATGTATTGACATCAAATTTGGCAGCTTTGACCAACCAATCAAAAGCAAAGTTGATCGTGAATGGCCGCGATCATTGAAGAAAGGAAAATAAATTGGGTTGAGTTTGTCTACAGCAGACTATGCCAAAATGTAGGGAACAAATCCTTCAAGGAAGATGGCACATTTGGAGGATCCCTAGGATATGGCCCGGTGATTGGCCGGATGATGGAGGTGAAAGGAGTCCTCTTAGACATGGAAAGGCGTTCCATGTTAACAAAAGGATGTTCAGATCAAACCTCTCGGCGCACTGTAAGAGAGCCTACGCCAAGAGAGCGACACGAGTGAGGGGAATCACGACCCTCGAAGATACAAACTGCTTCTCCCCACCAAAGAAGAAAAGTCGCCCTTACACCTGCTAAGAAGATCGCGCTCCCGCAGCAAAGAAAGTCAAACCGCTCCCGCCTCGCAGCTCGAGTCACCGCCCCGCAGCCGTGTCTCGTGTCTCCTTCCCCAGCTAGCCGGTCGAGAAGGACTCTCAAATACCTTCTCCGATCGTCAAAAGGAGGAGAACTAATAAGCCAAGACGGCCACTCCTCGAAGAAAAAACACTAAAGCACCGCCCCCGCCGCCCAAGACTAAGAAACCGTCTCTCGAACCAAAAATCCCTCTCGGTACAAACTAGAGACGAAGAAGAATCATCAAGCACTCCGAGCTTGAGAAACCGGGCCGAGTCACCACTCACCGAGCAGATATCGAGAGGCTGCTGGAGAAGTAGAGTCTCCGGATGTAATTGATGAAACAACCAAGTCTCTCCAAGGCGATCACAGAGGCCAATCAAGAAATAGCCGTAGTCCGCGCAATTTGAGACACAAGACGAAGCCGATAGAGCCGATAGTGATGTGATGATCCTATCCCCACCTTACCCGGACATCCAAAATCGTCTGCGTGAGTGGAGGAAATGGAAATTAAGTAAATCAAGGGAACAGTTCCAACGGCCCGAGTTTATAGAAGAAGAAGAGGAATCGTTAAACTTCCTCGACTAACCATCGTGATCCCAAAGATCGATGAAGACAATCGCATGATATCCTGCAGATCCTCAAGGACAAGGAGAAGGAAAGATAAGCAGAGGAAGCCGAGGCACGTGAGAAGGCCAAGATCCGCCCTATCTCCCGCACCACAAAACACACACACCCTCTCCTTGATGTCTTATCTCGGTGATGAGGATCCGAACTCTCTGCGAGCCACGAAGAGTTGCAAATGCAGCAAGCATTGCACAAATCCGTAATTCTTCACGAGCAAAGATTGATGGAGGGACCAGGAGAGTCCTCCGAACACACCGAAATTGATCCAATGGGAGTGGTTCAAAGAAATCGCCATCGTTGTTGCCGCCACCACTTCCCACTCACTCGGAAGAAAGCAATAAGGAGATGGCGATGAAACCGGGATAGTGGGGACCCCGGTCGAGCCAACCCCTATTGAAGGTGTCTTACCACCTTCCCCAACGGCCGAACACTCAATAGAAACAACCGGGAGTTTGGAGACGAGTGACCCCATTCCAAGTCACTCGGTGGTGCGCACCGAGGGGGAAACTCCCTCCACCGCAGCAAGGTCGGAGAATGTTGCAGATGACTCCACAACGAATCAAGGAGGCGAAGTGAAGAAAGTACAACCACCAAATGAACAACAAATTGCCATCAACGAAGCTCGTTGAGCTTGAGACTGTCTCACCGAGGTGTCAATCGCTTCTCTAAAGGCTAATGACGCCGCGATGCAATCGAGGCACGGAAGGAACAACCCCGGGAGTTAACACTGCAGGCGATGAAAGTGCAATCCATGTGGTTGAGACTCCAATGGATGCCACCACAGAAGACCCTAAGACAGTGACACTGTCGAAAGGGAGGTCCAAGACCTCACCGCAGCTTGAGACTGTAGGAGGAGGAATGAAGCCCACGGGAGGTTGAGACTTCCGGGGTAAAAAGTCAAGTAGAGAACATCCCTCCCGCTATCATTGATCCATCCGAGAAGGAGATAAGCGCGCTTCATGATTCCCAAGATAATCCTCGATGTAACTTTTCCGGGATCGGGCGACGAAGAAACCGAGTCATCCCCCGGACAAATCCAAAAGACTCACCATTGCGGATGTTCCCAAAGACGAGCAAGTCTCGATCTCAAGACTACTCGTCAAACCTTTAATTTTGATGATGCGCCACCAATGGAAATCTCATCATCGTCCGATGACACTCTCGATAAGGCCGAGGACCACCCACTCAATTGGAGAAACCAAGTGAGACCAACGGCCGTTTGAGACAATTGAGGCTCAGCAAAAGTCGGGTCCACTTCACAACAGACCCAACCTGAAAAGAGTCCACCGCGCAGTTCCCCAAGTCTGCAGCAGTTCGACTCCAAAAGGAACTTCCCGCGCACCGCTCATCATTGAACAAATCCCGGTTGGCGGTGATGAATCCTTTATAGAATCTTTTCCTTTTTCCCCGGAGGTACCCGACCTCCATGAAGAGTCGAGAACGAACGCAAGACGCTACCATAGACCAGCTCCTGTCATTTCGCCAGTACCATCGTTCGGTGACTATGACTTTGACGCTGCGTGGCCATCGATGCAACGGAAGAATCGATTGAAGTTCGCGAAGTGTTCAAGGCATTATTTGCCGAGATTGAACGAATGGAGAGGCACCAGTGCCTCTATAGACGCGGCGATCGACAACAGAGATGCAAATCTTACTGCGACTTGAGAGGCATCACGGTGAGGATCGGGAATGGTGGCAACAAAGAAGAAACAATGCATGTGGAACAAGTTAGATACTTCAGGACATTGTTCAACAAGTCTGGTATGGAGAGCCGAGAATGCCGATGCAAAAACGAAGTTGAGAGAACACATTGAGCACATGCATGAAGCTCACATCGCCGAGATAAGGTCGCTGCGTGAGCAAAATAAGAGCGATCTTCGGCGCCTGGAAGCAAATATGGACAGAAAATTCAGCCTTCTCGTGGTTGAAATGAAGCTAATCTCAAGCAGAGTCCAACGCTACTCGATCCGATTTTCAGATCGCATACTCCGCAGCAGACTCGAGACAAAACTCAACTATCGCAGGCTCGACTTCCCGCTTGCAAGTCTGTTTCCAGTGCGTTCCTCTCTCCTTTGATGATGCCAAAAAGGGGGAAGAGGAATACCTAAAAAGCGCATGAGGGATCGAAGTTGAGAAGGAGGAGGAGCAAATGCGAAGGGAAAGTCATTGAGGAAGTGTTGAAACAAAAGAAAGGAAAGCTTGTTGAGGGGGAAGGATCGGAGATGTGACCTTGATGATTGCACAAACCCCCAACAAGGTCTTGTCACGGTGACATTATCAAAGAAACTCCCCCGTGACTCGCCACTACAACACTGCTATATCTATGGCCGAAAAGAGAAAAACAATTGAAGCAGGGATGAAGGAAGTGGAAGGAAGAATGGATGCCCGAGTTATGAACATCTTGAAAGAACATGGAGGCATTCCAAGAGACAGAGACACTTATGCCATCTCGGATGTCGGGACAGAGCCACGATCAGTTGATGAATTTAAAACGCCGCATCCAAGGATACTTTGCAAATATGTCTATGGCTCAAGCTTGGGACTTGTATCTTGGGAAAAGGGTCTCACGTTATGTGAAGAAGCCGACAGCAAAGCAGATCACCTCTGCAATCACTCTGCTTTGGTCACTCCGCCGGTCACTCAACCGGAAAGAAGAAGACCCCAAGACAATACACGCCCCAGGTAGAGGAAAAAGTAGTGGTGGAGGAAGAGGTTTCATACCTAGGCCTCGCCCAAAAATATTGAGTACATAGATCCGGCAAGAAAGGAGGGATCATGGGCCGGCGGCCTTGACCAAATAGCAAATTTGCAAGTGGCTAAAAGTAATCCGAGTATGCGAAAAGAATAGAAGAAGAAAACAAGAGACAAACTCAAGCTATGGGAGGAAAGACAAGAGAGATTAAGAAGAGATGAAGCTCGCCAGGAAGGCATATGAAAAAAGAAGAAGAAAGCGGTGACGATGAGAAAAAGAGAAGAAGAAGTAAGATCTTGAACAAGATGAAAGAAGGAGACATGAAGAAGATGAAGTGTAGCTGTCCACCCCTTCATGTATTTTATCATGTAAATACATACTATGTAAGTCTTCGTAATAAAGCTATAAATTCTTCATTTTTGTGTAGACAAATGTTTGCTCTGACGATACACCTTGTAAACAGCTTGATTGTGTAAAAGAACAAGAATGTCATGATCAATAAAAGGATTGATTCTACGCATACATTCTATGTAAATACACTATCTCGTATGTATCTTTGCTATTTGCATTTTTGAATGATTTAAGTTTTGGCATCATCAAAAAGGGGAAAATTGTTAGGAAATTTATTGTTTAGATTTTGATGAATGCCATGTAAAACTTAGAATAGGAAGTTGGCACCCCATTCTTGTTGTAAAATGCATTGTAATAAATAGGGCTGATCAAGCCGAGTTAAGTCGCCTACGCCCAAACATGCAAGAAGACAATCGGAGAACTAGAAGGAAGACTCATTGCGAGACAACCGAGTATGGCAAAGAAGAGTAGACGGAAATCTATGAAGAAGCGGTGAGATGCGGTGAGTAGAGTAGATCACTCAAGTCAACTCAAGAAGAGCAAGTCTCAAGATGAAGTGACAGAAGAGTCATTCAATGATTGGAAGTCGACTCTAAGTCACCTGGGGAAAGCAAAGAAATGCGGTCAAGTCGAGATAATCAAAAAGATCCGTTGTACGTAAATCAAGAGAATTACTTAAAAAAGTAATATCTCCATACTACCTTTCTCGAAGTGCTCACCCCGTAGTGTGCAAAAGGAATTAACCAATGGGAAGCACTACACCGTGTCGAACTCTAAAAAGCGGAGAACAATTCATACGAGGAAATGGCAATTCCAAGGATCGCAACAAGACAAGTCAACGATCGCAAGTGACTTTCAAAAAATAAGCCTATCTCTTCAACGGGCAAATTTTTGAAAGATCAATATAAAAGGCCGAGGAGTTTATTTGAGAAAAAGGATCAAGGAACTAAGAAGAACGGACGTAACCAAAAACGTTCAAGCAATTATTAGAAAATCAAATATTCTCAATCCTCAAGCCTACACTACGAAGAACATCAATCCAACACTCACCCGTGAAGGAAAGATAACTTCAATCGGTTGAAGAGGAAAATATCGAAAAATTAAGGGGTCCACACTCCACGAAGGATTGTAGGAAGGTTCGTGGTCGAACCAAGTCTTGAGCTTTTGGAGGGCTTCGTGATCAAATCCAAAGAGCTTGAGCAAGTGAGTTGAGTAAAAAGCAAGCGCACCGCCTGTGAAGAAGTTTCGAGTCGCACGAGAAGCCGGTGAGTGATCAAGGCGTCTCCGTGATCGAGTCCCAAAGGATCAAGTCACGTGTGTGTGATCAAGACTTGTATCCGGACTGTTACCACTTTGTATGTTGATCAATACCTAGTGGATTCCTCCAGGAGTTGGAGAAAGAGAGTAGAAGAAATTACCCCATCTTCGAACCTCTATAAAAATTTTATTGTGTCATTTACATTTCAAAGATTTTAATTCCCGCATCTTAATTGTTTAAATCACGATAAATTTGCTATCCACTTGATAATTTCTAAGTACTAAACCAAGCACTAAATCCTTGCTTAATCAAACTTAAGGGTGTTAAGTCTTCCAATAAAAACAAACCACGGTTGAGCTAATTTAGACTTAACAAATTTGAGTTATTCCATCAACAACTCAGTTGAGTCCGTTGAGAGACTAACTCATGATTATCTAAATCATTTGTCCACCAAGGACACAAATTGTGTAGTATCAACTCGAATATTTAAAAGGACTAAATCGAAAATTTGGTAAGGTTTATTCAACCCCCCCTTCTAAACCTTACACTTACACCCCTTGGGACCTACAGTTGAAGTAATATTCGACATCACTCAAAAGGATAATATTTTTCCTTGTGATGTTCTATATTATCTCCAACAACCTATAGTTGGAAGGTATCAAGGAAGCTTGCAGATAGGTGAAATTGAGCTGACTATCACAAGAGTAGCGGGAAAAATCCTAGAGCAATTAATATTGGGTATTGAATTTCTTGAGGATCATAAACCTTGGGAAAGATTACAAGAATGAATGGAGTTCACAATGGCTGATAAAAGATACAGAATCAGATGACCACTAGCCCATTCTCCATATACATTTCTATCAGAATTCTATATGCTGAATACAAGGCCGAGTATTTCATTTCCTATATTGATTCAGGTGTCGGAATATGTACTGCAAAGCCGGATGTTTTTCCTAAAGGAATTGGAGAAGATTTACCAGCTATTGCAGGAAGAGGTTTCTTTAAAAGAATTATTATTCTTAATAGAGGAATTAAACAAGCAGAAATAATGATCGGAGGCACATCCGGTACCCCATGGTACAAAGGGAAGACGCCACCAATCTATTTCCATGATACAGGAGCAGATGTTTTGCTAGGAAACAATTTCCTACAAATATTTAAGTGATTTACACAGGAGAATGAGACAAGAAGACTTATTTTCATAACATTATGTGATCATAAGATTATTGTCCAGAGATTGCGGGAAGCATTTTACAGAAAAATGCATATTAATTTTTGCAGCAAGCGTGGTGATGAAGCCAAACTTCGAAATCCAAAAATGGCGGATAAAATGCATTATTATCCTTTCGACAAAATGGTTCGAAGCAAAAAGATACAAAACGATGGGATAATGAATTGTATTCATTTAGAATACAAAGAGAAGAAAGAGTACCTCCAGAGGCTATTGTTGAATTAATAATAAGCCTAATGGAGAATCCACAGAGTGATGTTACCATAGAAGAACAAATATCACTCGAGGATATCAAGAATAAGATCCAAAGGAATTATAATGAAAATCCTTTGGCATGGTGGGATAAGAACGAGCTGAAAGCTTCCTTAAAATTTAAACCAGGAAAGGAGTACGAGTTCGTGAGATTCAAAACAATCCTTATGAATCAGGAGGATCGTGAGGATATGCAAAAGATACTTAAGGAACATATTGACCTTAAGTTAATTTCACCAGGAGTTTCTCCATACAGCAGTCCAGGATTCTTAGTCAGAAACTGTTGGGCTTTGGTCCAGCATCCTGCCTGCAATGGGCTTTAAAAGAGCGCGAGGCGCGACCCGCATTTGAACTCGTGAGCGCTGAATTGCACCGATTAAAGGAGAGAGCGAAAGGATTTGATATGAACTACCTATACCAACAGATGCATCTTGTTTTCTGGTGCCCATTACATAGAAACTCTAAGGTTAAGCGTGCTTGGCCTGGGGTAGACATGGGATGGGTGACCCCCTGGAAAGTTTTCCAGGGTGCGCATGAGTGAGTACAAAGCATGCTAGAAAATACTCGTGTTGGTTTGTGGGGATAGTTGTTAATCCAGTAAAGCGCTTGAGGTCCAACAGAAACCATGGAGAAATCAAAAGAGGAAAGCCAAGACTTATTATTAATTACAAGGGGATTAATAACAGTTTGGAATTCGATGGATACTATATCCCAAGCAGAGAACATCTGTTTAACTGCATCAAAGGTGCCAAGATATTCTCAAAGTTCGATTGCAAATCTGGATTTTACCAGATTAAGATGGATGAAGAAAGTAAGAAGTTCACAACTTTCTCCACACCACAAGGACATTATATTTGGAATGTGATGCCTATGGGATTGGCTAATGCGCCCCAAATATATCAAAGGAAGATGGATAATATCTTCAAAGATTATTTCAGTTTCATGTTCGTATACATCGATGATATCTTAATTGCATCAAAGAACATGAAGGAGCATCTCAAACATTTGGAAATATTTTTAGATGTTTGTCATAAAGAAGGACTCGTGCTTTTAGAAAAGAAGGCAGTAATTGCTACAAGATAGATTGAATTCCTCGGAATTGAAATCGATGAATCTGGAATCATCCTACAAAGCCATATTGTAGAAAGATACAAGGATTTCCAGATACGCTGAAAGACAAAAAGCAGCTTCAGAGTTTTGGAGTTGTTAATTTTGCTGGAATGTCAATCTAGCACATTACATGAAGGTGTTTAACCCATTGCTCAAAAAAGATGCAGTATTCAAATGGGAGGAAGAACATCAAGAAGGAATAAAGTAGCTTAAAGAAGTTTGCAAAAAGCTTCCAAAACTTGCAATACCACAAGATGAAGATGAATTGGTTCTATATACAGACGCCAATGACTATTGATGGGCAACAGTTCTTACAAAAGCCACACCAAACGGCGAAGTGCTATGCAGATATTGCAGTGGTCTTTTTACAGACAGTGAAGCACATCGATGGCATATAAATGACAAAGAATTCTTGCAGTCAGAAATGCTTTCAAAAAATGGCCTTTATTTTTACTAGCTAAAAAGTTTATTTTAAAAATTGACAATTAAAGTGTTAAGGCTTTTCTGAAAAATAAAATTGAATCAAAACCAGAAAAGGCTAGAATACTTAGACGGCAAGCTGAATGCCAATATTATGATTATGAGATTGTCATTATAAAATCTCATGAAAATGTTCTTACAGAATTTCTAACAAGAGAGTGAGGGAATTGAAGCTGATTCCATCCTCATAGCCTCAAGACATCTTGGAGACCAGCTTGAAATGCTACTCCGAGAATTTGATACCCTCGGTCATCAATGCTGATTTGGCCGGAAAATTACAAAGGAATGATCGGGACAAAGTAATCGACCGAATACGAGCATGTGTCCGGTCTCACTCTCAGTTGAGAACGACATTTCAGGGGCCACTCATCCGGGCCGCTAATAAGCAAAAGGAGCGTTTCAAGCACGGGTCTTCTCAACCCGTAGAAGGGGATACAAATACCCCTAGCACAGGTCCTAAGCTGACAGAAATGTTGGCTCAAGGAAAAGATAATACTCTCGAGTCAAATCCTGAGTTATTATGTCAACCCAGCACATCTGAGGTTAAGGATGAAGAGATCAATCTTAGGCCGATGACTGACAACCCTAAGATTGATACTAACGAGATTAAAGTTTCTTCTTCTTGGCAGAAATACCAAGCGAATTGGGAGAAATTGGCCACAAGGCAAGGGATATCTCCTGAAAGAACAAAGATCGATATTTCTGGAAAATATCCAGGGGTATGGATGCTTCCAAATTCCAACCCGCAAAAAGTGAAACGGTGGTATGAGTTTGGGGCTTTGGCCTCGATCTATACAACTTCACCAGCCTTCCCGGAGATTAAGCAATTACCAAAATGGATCTAGGAAGCAGTTTACGAGTGCTGGTCAAACAATGATAGCTTGAAACGAGGGGATACCTTGGAATTGTATTTTATAAGTGCAACTCCAGAGCCTGTCGGAAAAGGCGGTCATGAAGCCTTTCATTACATTAGGCTTCGCCGACTAGAAGAAAGAACCTTCAAAAATATCAAGGAGGCAAATTCAGAAGGAGTCCAATTAGCCATGACCTTTACAGAAGATCAGATCACAACGAGAAGGGCATGGGGATTATGGGTCTGTCTCATTGAGATAGATAAAGCCAAGTTTCCGTTTAAATTCTATCAGAATTCAGTAAACGAATCGTTCCTGTTAAACACCATGACAGGAAAAACAACAAGATTTGCGGAAGATTTATTTGAGAAGAAAAGAAATCTTCTGTGGGAAAACAAGTTGCCGGGGAGTAAAGAAACTCGCCGGAAATATTGCAGTATGGCTTGGCCATTGGGAAAATCAGGTCTGTCCCGAGTGTCCAAACCAGAAGGAACCAGAATTTGGCAAAAGGATTCCGGCCAAAGGTCGATCGGAGAAGACCTGACGACGGAGAAAACAGGTCACATAAGCAACCAAAGTTTCGGGGACTACCAAAAGGGTAGATTCCCTGACAAAGTCAGTGAAGGCATGTGACTCCAGACAGGTAACAACCCACTCAGCAAAAAGACAAAAAGTGGGTCCATGAAAGATCCCGTCCAAGCCACTACAAGACGAAAGGCAGAGTCAACAAAGTTTGGAAGTTTTCATAAAAGCTTCGAATACCAGACAAGAGATGGCCCAATCCATGTGAAGATGAGTTGGATGCCCACTAATTGCTGCAAGTGGAGCAATAATTAAAATATGAAAGAGACATCCATTTGAAGGCAATAATGCAGAACATAGAGGTCTCTTACCTCTATAAATGTCAAGATTTGCTGGAGGTTGAGGACATCAAATATCTTCCTTAGACTTCTGAAAAATAAAATCCTTTGTAATAATATAGTTAAGTGATTAAAAATTCTGAGAGTGTTTTTAGTTTTAAGTTTATGTACAAGAGTGTGATAGCCTTGCATATGAAAGGCTAAACTAGTTTTCTCCTCACAAAAGGAGATTACTGATGTAATAAGTTTTTCTTTAAGTTCTTAATAAATAAAGGCTTTTGTTCAACATGTGTTCATAATGTACTATTAGTATATCCCTTTGAAGAATTATTTTATACGCCTGGAGTAGGAAATGAACCAAGGCTGTGTTGAGCAGTTGCTGAAGGAGTCGGATAACTTGTAGATCATCTTCCATGTTGGTTGAAGTTGAACAGTGTGAACTGTTTGTCAAACGGTCTAGGGGCAGTGATTTTTTGACTGGTGGTGTTGCGAGCCATCTCACCCTGTCTGTTTCGGTCGAAAAGAGGTATGAATTTTAAGGGATTTGTTAATTTTACGGAAGCATGTTGGGCCTGATACGGTCGTAATGAACTATTTCCATTTTCACCTATGAACCTTAGTTTGGAACTGATAACATAGAATCGTGAGATCTTTTAAGAGTATGCCCTGTTAAATTTATCGGCTGGAAACCTGACATGATCCACTTAAAACCTCTGAATAGAGATTGGATCTAAGTAGGTGTAACAATGCCACGAATGAAACAGGTGACAGAAATTGAAAGTGTTCATATTCTGTGATATCTGGAACGAATTTAATCATGTTTTCTTATCTGTTATAAATGGTAGAATGAAAACTTCAATGAATAATTGATTCCTTTTAATAAGGAAGGCCAAAATTATAACTGAAACATCAAAAGAGACCATTCTTGATTTTACTCCATCCAACCAAAGTACTCACTTATCCCAGTGGGCACATTTCCAAGCCACTAATTCAACACGAGCTTCATTCAAGCTCATAGAAAAGGCAATGTAAAAAAAAAAATCTACTCTTATTTCTTGATTGGCTGTCTTAAAATTTGCTGGTGTATTAAATTACGAACAGACAATACTGGTCCAAATTAGACATGATATGCTGAAACATCAAATTATTTTGAATATCTGCACATATTTGTTTATTATTATGTTTGCAGACAATGCGATGCATGAATCGCATGATTAAATTGCTTATTTCCAGATGCGTTGGATTCTTCTAATTTGACAAGATTTGCTAAAACAGTTTGTACATAAATAAATTACGTAACTGGACAAATCAGTACGTCCTTGCCATGGACAGAATATCTGCTTTTCATTTAATTTAAAATACATCAACACCAACAGAAAGATAGACACAGTTTTAGTTACAAATTCAGCAGATATTCGTTCATTATTTTCAGCAGCTGATCGATCATCAGAATATAGGACCAGCAGCAAGAATTTCATCAGTCAACTTGTCATCTTTTCCAATCTTGTGAGCCACAAAACCTTCGAAATTGTTCTTGAAAAGCCCGGCCAACTTCAACAGTGTCTCCTTGTAAGCCTTTTTATCTGCCCACTGCATTAACAAATCACACCACAATTTGTTAAACAGAGAAATCAAGAGAAAATTGAAACAGGGAAGAAGGAAAGATTTGGGTATAAAACTCACAGTGTTCATTGGCTCCAATATTTCAGACGGCACACCCTCAACCTCAGTTGGAATCTCAAGCCCAAACACCTCAGTCTTCTTAAAGTTTGCCTCTAAAAGGCTGCCCGAGTGTATAGCATCAATAATTTTCCGAGTGTATGCTAACTTGATACGACTCCCGGAACCATATCTGCACAAAGAAGCATAGTCCATCAGTTTAATGATAAATTATAGGGATAATTACAAAAACTACCCGAGAATTAGTCTATTACAAAAAATGTCACATAACTTTCAAAATTATAAATCACCCCCCTCTTTGAGGGTGAAATTTTTGAAAGAGAAACAAATGTCAATGAGGTAATTGTAATTTTGACAGATAACTGGCTTTTTTTGTAATTAGGGTAAACATCAGGGGTAGTTTTTACAATTAACCCTAAATTATAATGAAGTTTTTAAAATGTGAAATGCTATACCTTCCACCAGACCAGCCAGTGTTAACTAGCCACCCTGTGGCACCATGCTGTTGCATCTTAGCAGCTAACATGGCTGCATATTTTGTAGGATGCAACATAATAAAGGCTGCCCCAAAGCAAGCTGAGAATGTTGCTGTTGGCTCCTTAATGCCGTCTTCAGTGCCAGCAACCAGAGCAGTGTAGCCACTGATGAAATGATACATTGTCTGCGCGAGACTTAGCTTGCTCACAGGTGGGAGCACGCCAAATGCATCACATGCCAGAAGTATGACATTCTTAGGGTGTGTGGCAACACATGGGATTTTAGCATTGGGGATGTATTCAATCGGATAGGCAGCTCGGGTGTTCTCTGCAATAAGGGGGAAACGAAAATGTCAAAAATATGAAACCAAGTGAGTGAATATCGTTATCAAAAGCCAAAAATTGTCAAAAAGGAGCGTTCTTGGATTGTCAAATAATTAGATGTATTACCCGTGACAGATTTGTCGGAGAAATCCACTTCTCTAGTATGCTCATCGAACACCACATTCTCCAACACTGCCAATTACAAGAAGAAAAAGAATTACTAAATCATGCAAGTAACAGAACACAGCTTCTTTAACTATAATAGTTGGGTAGAAAACTGTATTAGGACATTACCAGTCCCAAACTTGATCGCGTTCCAAATATCAGGCTCTTTCTCCCTCGAGAGATCAATGCACTTTGCATAACAGCCACCTTCAATGTTCGATACACCATTATCACTCCAGCAGTGCTCATCGTCTCCAATTAGGTACCGGTTGTGATCAGTAGACAGAGTAGTTTTCCCAGTGCCTAAAATGTACATAAATGAGATAACAACCATAAGTACAGCATCCATAAAATCCCCAAGCAAACACAATCATTCATGTCAAATAAAAAACACTCATGCACAAAGAAAGGGTTAGAGGACACATATCGGTTGGCAGGGGATTGGCCCCACATCAGATCCGCGGGTACCTTACCTGATAAACCAAAGAAAAGAGCGACATCTCCGTCTTTGCCCATATTGCAACCGGAGTGTAGCGAGAGAATTTGACGCTTAGGCATGAGATAGTGCATTACACTGAAAAGTCCTTTCTTCATCTCCCCGGCGTACTGAGTGCCGAGGATGACCATTTCCCTTCTACCAAGATTTAAATCTATGCTAGTAGAGGATGTCATGTAGTGTGTATAACGGTTACAAGGAAACTGTCCAGCATTGTATATAGTGAAGTCCGGAGTACCAAAATTCTCCAGCTCTTCGGGAGTGGGGCGGATACACCTGTCACCGACCCAGTTATCCAATGTACAAAAAGTAATATATCATTTTATTTTTTGGCAGCTCTCTATGGGCATAACTCTGATGCAACTATCTTTGTTGTCCCACTTAATATCATCATTCAAGTTAGAGAATAGCAATTTCCAACAAAAATGAAATAACTTATCTGGCGGGGCTTTATGGGCACATTAGAACTGCAAACAAGAAGAACATGATAAAAGATTAATATTCCAATTGCATTTACTTACATGTTATGCATGAACAATGAGTGATAAGCCCTGGCTGAGACTATCCTGACTTTGATACGGTGCTCTGGGTCCCAGTTTAGGAATTGATCATTTACAAAGACCTGAAATCAACGAGCATACAGAGTTAACCATGAGTGATCCAAACAAGTTTTGTCAATGCTAATCCTTTTTTGCCCAAGCATATAATTTAGCTTCTTTATGGTAATATTTCAAAAAACATAAAAAATTTAAAATTTCTTGCACAGTAAAATCCTTTGTTCTCCACTCGGTATTACACTTATAGGTCAGAACTGATCACTGTGACTAATTTCTTTGATTTAAACAGCCCTCTTCAAAACTATCTTTTAATCCATTCTCTATACTATCTTGTATTACACCCATATTAGATGCATGACATGTGTACAAGATGATGCCATAAATCATAATTGTACACGTGTCATTTGTTCAGTGTATTGGAACACGTATTATACAAAGAATGCAATAGAAACTGCCATGGAAAACAGTTGAATCACAAAACATGCTAAATTAACTATTTTCCCAACTTTAATTTCTTTGATTTAAACAGCCCTCTTCAAAACCACACAGGATATTTTATTCCATTCTCTATACTATCTTGTATTCCATCCATATTAGATGTATGAAGGTGTACAAGATGATGTCATAATTGTACACGTGTCATTTGTCTAGTGTATTGGACCACTCTCATGAAACAGACAATGGAATAGAAGGGTGCAATAGGAAACAGTTGAATCACAAAACATGCTAAATTAATTATTTTCCCAACTTTAAATAGTACCACTTATAATTCAAATTGGAAATGATTAGCTGAATCTAAAAGATATGGACACTAACATTAAGACAAAAAAAGGAAAAAGCCAAAATTCCACCTCTCAATGGATCACAGAAGTATGGCCATAAAGAACAAAACGACAAAAACAATATGACCAGGGATGGTCTTCAGATTTACAGTTTCAACTTTATCTATATAATAATTCACATAATACATTACTGAACAATGAAGGAACTGGAATCCCAAAATAGTAAATGACCTAATATTATTAAGGGAAAATTCTTTTGGTCCAATCACTGATATGCTGCAGCCTGTATGCTTTAATTTCTGCACTACCAACAGTGCTCAAATTTATATATATTACCTTGTCCAAGGAATTCAAGTAATCCACGGCTCTTTCTCTGTTAACCATGAAGGTGTGCTCATCCATTTCAATGTTTGGTGAGCCTCTATATACATAAAAAAAAATTAAAATAAATTAGATAAAAACACTTGATTAATAAATAATGAAGAAAAATATCAAAAAAGGTAAAAAAGTGAGTGACATACTTTCCCCACCAAAGATCATCCTCAGTTGTTTCATCTCTTACGACGCGTTTGTCCTTAGGGGAACGCCCAGTCTTGGCCCCTGAAAGTGTGGCTAGGGCACCGCTAGATGTAATAAAAGACCCCTTCTCATACTGAATCGCCTGCTCATATAGCTCTGCATTCATCACAATAATTAAAACCAATCATCAAACAGTTAATCGGCAACTCGCACAAACACATTTATCGATAATTTTTTGAAATTTTACCGGCAGGAGAGAGGTTGTAGAGGACGTGAGTAAATTTCAATGAACTGTCGCTGACGCTAATGGTGGGGCTGATAAGGTGGTGCTGTTGTTGGTGGTGTTGGCTAACGAGCCGGGGAGTCTCGGACGGCCTCGCCGGGTCTCCTTTGACCACCTTGGGTCCAGTCTCTCTTGTCAGCGATGCTAATGACGCACTGATAGAAAAACATTTACAAAATAATTAATAAAAGGCCCTAAGGTTTGGACTAATTACAAAAAAAAACCAAGAAATTTTTAAATTTACAGAAACCCATTAGGGTTTGATGGTGTCATAAATTTAAGGGGGTAATTGTAATATTTTGATAAATGCAAAGGGATTTTTTGAAATATTTTTGAATGC
The DNA here is from genome assembly GCA_016081115.2 of Rehmannia glutinosa. Classification (NCBI taxonomy): domain Eukaryota; kingdom Viridiplantae; phylum Streptophyta; class Magnoliopsida; order Lamiales; family Orobanchaceae; genus Rehmannia; species Rehmannia glutinosa. The sequence goes on from JABTTQ020002230.1 coordinate 67,290, forward strand.
GAAAGGGGAAAATATAAGATGAATTAAATTTAAAGGAGTTTTTTGTAATTTTAAAAAATCTATGTGTTTTGTTGTAATTAGCATGAACCTTAGGGAGATTTTTTTAACTATCCCTTAATTATAGTAAGCAGCGCACACACATTAAAGTAAGGTGCAGTGGTTTAATTGTCACTTTCTCTAATTAATCTTCTCGGTTGGTTGGATCTCGCGGATTTTCGGACTTTCGGTTATTTCTTTTACCAGAAATAGGCGGATAAAACATTTTTATTAATTACTACAAGAAATACTATAGCATGTGAAAAATATTTTTGAAACTAAAATATATCATAAACCCTCCTTTTTTTATTATTTCAGAGAATCAGATAGATCTTATGTTCCACTCATATTTTAGATAAAGAATAAGTTTTTATATTTGTGAAATCATTTTGTACACGTATTTGGACCGACCAAAAGGGAGGGTTGGAGGGGAGCCATTGCCCCCCTCAAATTTTTATGATATGTTATACATATATCTATATATTATATATTTATATATAAAAATTATTTGTCTCCCTAAATTTTTTCAATTTCATCACCTGTCTCTCAAATATTTTCAATTTGTTTGGTTTATAAGTCCCTCCCTTGATACACGTATCATTCAGTTTTAAGGTTTAGTCAAAAATATTACTACGTGGCATTCAAGCATAAGACTCGGTAAAAAGTAACGAAACATATCAGCAAAACCAGTCTCTCTCCAGCATTCCACTTTTATGCAAATGCAACAAGTTTATTAGACAATTTAATATAGGAATAATTACAAAAACGCCAAGGTTTGGACTAATTTCAAAAACCACAAATATATATTTACTAATTAAAGAAAACCCTAATGTGTAAGTCTGCATTAAATAAAATTTAAGAGGATAACTGTCTATAAATGTCATTAGATTATTGAAATATTTTTTTTTTCTTAAGACTGTAAATGTAAGACGGAATGAGAGATTTTTGTAATTTTAAAAAATTTGGGCTTTTTCTTGTAATTAGTGGGAACCTCATGGGAGGTTTTTGTAATAATCCTTTTAATATAATACCTGATAGACTGAAGTTGCTGCTTGTGGCGTTCCTCCTCCGAGAGTGCAACAAAAGGACCTTGAATCCCTTTGAGTGGAGTGGTCGGCGCCGATTTCTTCTTCTGAAGAGAATGAAGCTCATCGATCGTCTGAGCATTCACCGGCGGCGTGCTGTCGTCGATGCATATTCCGTTAGCTCGTTTCTCCGTCTGAATCTTCGGCAACCCGTTCCGTCCGGTCCCGCCGTTTCCGATGCTCACACGTCCGTTACCGTTTGCCGCCATTTCTTCTCTCTGCATATATATTCATACACACAAATTAATAACGTAAAATTAATGAAATAATTAATGCATGTAATTAAACTGTTTGCAATAATGCAAACTCCATCAGTCTCACCAGAGGATTTGAAGAAATGCACTGAATAAAATTAACTGGAAAGCTAATTGAAAAAGGAAATTAAATTGGATTTCTCGACCATCAAAGTGATGTTGAGGAAATGAACGAGAAGGTGATGAGAGATGGCGTGTGCTGAGGGGCCTATTTATAGTGTCTCCGTTAAATTGTTAACCACGAATATAACCAGAGATTGGTTAACTGTGGTTAGATTCAATCCTATCTAGTCAAACTCCAGCATTGAAAATATATCCAAATTCCGTGAATTTTGCATCAGAGAAGATGACTTTTCAGTGCATAGCATAATTCAAAGTAACAATATTTTCTTTTTTTCCTGAATTTTCTTTCATTTCTAGTTTTTAGAGGAAATTGCACTTTTTTAGTCCCATGCTTGTATTTTTGGTCCCTAGATTTATTTTAACACATTTAGTTCCATACGAATCAAAAGTTTGCAATTTTAGTCTCAAAACTAACGAAAAACTTAATTGACCATTAACTCTATTCTTACGGGACTAAAAATGCATTTATCCCAAAATTAATCAAATAAAAGAAAAAAATTTGAAAATTCTCAAAAAATGTCTCACATTTTATTTAAAAAAGTTATGAAAAATCCAAAATTATTCAAAAATGTAAAAACTAAAAAATACAAAATCAGATAATTTGTTTAAAATAAGTAAAAAATCAAAATTATTTAAAAATTCGAAAATTATAAAAATAAAAAAACTCAAAACTCTTTTTAAAATTCTGAACATTATTTTAAGAAATTCTGAATTATTCTATAAATATACAGATTTTATATCCCAATTTTGGATATTTTTAAGATTTGAAATAAATTTTGGATTTTAAAAAAAGAATCAATATTTTATTTATTTTTTATATATTTTTTAAATAATTTTATTTTTATAAAAAAAATCTATGTTTTTACCCTTTTTGGATTTTATTAAAAAAAACGGATTTTCTGGTAAAGTTTTCCAAAAGTCTTCAATAATTTCCAGTTTTTAATACCATTTTTCAGATTTTTAGACAAAGTTTTATATTTATATTTTAAACAATTTTCCAGATTATTAGATTTGAAGTAATTTTCAGATTTTTAACACAAGTTTTAGTTTTCTTAAACAAAATTTCAGATTTTTATAACATAGTTTAGTTTTTTAAAAAACTTTTTGAAAATAATTTTGAGTTTTTTATTTAGAACTTTAAAATATTTTAAATAAATTTCAAATGTTTAAAAATAGTGTATAGTTTTTTTAACAATTTTCATGTTTAATTTTTGGTAATTTTTGGATTCTAAAATAACTTCGATTTTGTTTTTTAAACAAATTATCATGTTTTTTATATTTTAATTTCTAAATTTATAAATAATTTTTTGGATTTTTTTTAGTAATTGCAAAGAAGTTTAAATTTTATTGAAACAATTTCCAAAAGTGTTAGACAATTATTCGGATTTTCAAATAATTGTTTTTTTAAATTAATTTTCTGATAAATGCATTTCTGGTCCGTAAGAACAGTGTTAACAATCAGTTAAGTTTTTTGTTAGTTTTGGGACTAAAATTGCAAACTTGTAAATCGCATCAGACTAAATGTGCTAAACAAAATCAATTGGGATCACAAAAACAAATTGTGGGACTAAAAATGCTTTAATTCTTTTCTTATGAAACTAAAAGTGCAATTTCCTCTAGTTTTTAGGAGTTTTCTTTTGTTTTTGGTTTATATTTTCTCTAGTACTATAGCCAATTTAATTATTATCGTTAACTGAGAATAAAGTAAGCGATTATCAAATAATAAAAATTAGAGTTGGCAATTCCCGTCGGCCCATGGGCTGGCCCGATCGGGCCGCACTTTGGGTTGTGCTGGACTCTGATATTCTGGGTTTGGAAAAATTCGGACCTATTTGACCTGGGCCGAGTTTGGCCCGTATTTTTGGCCCAACCCGATGATTTCATGTAGAGCTGTCAATCTCGGCCCGGTCCGACGGGCCAACCCGAACCAACCCGGTTTTTAGTGGGCTGAGCTCTATTTTTCAAGGCCCAAAAAAAGTCGGGCCTCAAAGCCCAGCCCGATCGGCCCAGCCCAGCGGGCTAGCCCGAAAAGCCCGACTTTTCCAGTGTAATTTTCATTTTTAGGTTGGGCTTGGTTCCCCAATTTTGTGGCCCGAGGCTCTGTTTGGCCCGGCCCGACCCGATTTTCGAAAAGCCCGGTGGGCCCGAGTCGGGCCGGCCCTGTCTTTTGATACCTCTAATTTCATGTACAAAATATATTTTCGGGTTGTGGCCAGGCCATGTATTTCCGGGGCCGACCAAAATCGGGTCGTCTCTACGCGGCTCGAAATTTCGAAAAGCCCGATAACTTAGATTGGGCTGACCCGACCCACTGCCAACTCTAATAAAAATGAATATTTTAGTTTAATCATCAAAATCAACCCTATATACTAAAAGAAAAAACAAGCTGCCACATGTCTTCACCTAAGCAATTTGGTACACGTGTCAACACCTTCTTCTTTCAAATCCATATGCCACCTTTATATTTAGCCACGTGGCAAACCATGTCACCACCTTATTCTTCCAATTATAAATTGATTTACCATATCAATTTACTATCAATTTAAAACATCAACTTAACAATTAAATTTCCTATTTCGTATATAACTATTAAAATCCAATCAAACATTTAATTAGCAAAGTTATCAATTTGGCAAATCAATGTTACGGCAAAATCGTATATTTAATATATTAATATATGTATATGTATGTATATCCAACACGTTTTTTGAGAAATTTTTCTTATAATGTATTCATTAATTTAAAATATTTAATATATTTATATATGTATATCAACCCTATATGCTAAAAGAGAAAACAAAGTTGACACATTTCATCAACCCATTAATTTTGACATGTATCAACTCCCCATTCTCCCAATTTTACATTTCAATTTTATAATTATCCATTTGACATTGTTATCTACAAATTAAAGGTGAATTGATAATATATTTTTGAATTTTAGAATGTAAAAGATTACAAATATAAAAGATAATAACAACTTTAAGATATAAGAAATAATCAAAATATCAAGAATTTATCTACGCTAGCTATCATTTTAAAATTAATATCTTTCAAAAATATATTTGGTTTATATGCACCTTTTAATTTCCGATTTATAATAACTCTAACATATATTTAAAATTACTTTTATTAAACCCAGGTCTGACCTATTAACCAATTATATTCATAATTAAATGATAATTCAATCTAAATTATAATCAAATTAAATAAGCTCATCATAGATATAAATGAGCCTATCCCAACAATTAAAATTAAAATAAACCAATTTATTCAATTATCGATCTGAGACTGGATAGTGATTATACTACAGGATCCTATCAAATTATATTTAAATTACTCTCAACAAATTCAAGAAACACATCAAGGAATCTAACAACTAATAGAAATCGGGGTTTGACATACATTTAAAAAAATTATCTTTCAAAAATATATTTGGTTTATATGCACCTTTTAGTTTCTAATTTTTTGCTACTACGAGATTCAAACCTCAACTTTAAAAGATAAAATATAAATACCAAAATAAAGAAATTTCTCAAAATATCAACTCTAAAAGATAAATTTATAATCCTAAATATAAAGGATTTTATCTCAATCTCACGGTCAACTATATGTGGCCAGATTGAGAGTTAAAAACATAAGGGGTTTGAAATTTCTTTGGTTTGACAAAGACGACACTCTTGAAAATAGAACAAATAGTGTAGTTTACAATTTTTTTTTCAGAATCCGAATTGAACTATTTGTATAATACTCTTCTAATTTTTGATTTTTTTAATATTTCTAATTATTATTTTGGATCTACTATAATTATTACGAATTAATTTGTGACACTAAAATTTTAATTTTGGATAAATCTCGTATAACACACGGGTGTTGTTCTAGTTCTTCACTAAACGTAAAAGCATATCACCAATTAAATTGTGGATTTATTTTTCTAGGTATCACCAATACACATTAGATGTATTGAAACGCAACACCTATTAGTTGTAGTGACGACGTCATCAATATACATAATATTTAAAGAGTAGGTCTCTTGTAAGATCATCTTACGGACCTATAACCCATCCGCCCGTGCCCACCAGTCTACAGCCCAGTCACTCGCCCCAGCCCATCCGCCCAGCACACCCACCCCCAACCCACCCGCCTGTTATTTAAAAAAAAACGCCTTGTGGGGAATCAAACCCACGCCTATGGAGAAGTAAGGTGGTATTCTACCACTACACAACTAGTGCTTATTGTACAATTTTAGTATAACCATGTATATAAACCCATTCATAATATGCCTGGTAAATTAAAAATAAAAAATAAAAACGCCTCTAAATGCAGAGGCTAAGAATCGAACCCAAGTCTATTAAAAAACATGATACATTATCTCAAAAAATGGATACTTATAAAAGTGTTACTTTAACTCATCATATTTACTTTTTATTTTTCCTCTTTTTTTTGTTCCTAGTTTGTAAATGTATTAAGAAATCTGATACTTTATCTCAACAAATGGATATTTTTACTTATAAAAATGTTACTTTAACTATATCATATTTATTTTTTATTTTTCCTTCTTTCTTTCATTTCTAATTTGTGACTATATTAAAAAACATGGTACTTTATCTCAAAAAATAGATACTTTAACGTATAAAAGTGTTACTTTAATCTGTTATATATATTTATTGTAATATATTCATAATTTGTGACTATATTAAAAAATATGTTACTTTATCTCAAAAAACAAATACTTTTACTTATAAAAGTATTATTTTAACTCTATCATATTTATTATTCATCTTTCTTTGTATTTATTATTAAAAAATGTGATACTTTATTTAAAAAACAGATATGTTTACTCTTAAAACATGATATTTTGTCTCAAAAATATATATTTTTACTAATAAAGGTGTTACTTTAACTCTGATATATTTATTTGACCTTCAATGTAATGTAATCATAATCTATGACTATATTAAAAAATATGATACTTTATCTAAAATAATCTATACTTTTTCTCATAAAACTGTTACTTTAACTAGGGAAGAAAAACAGAAAAACAGAAGGAAAAAAAAAAGTTGCAGGTGGCATTGACCCGTGGACCTGGTCAACAAGATCCGAGGGTCAGTAGGATCTGTCTTATGGATTGAGACCCGTAAGACGGTCCTACATGAATTTTTGCCATATTTAAATATACAAAATAAGACACAATGTAAAATAATAAATTCTACTATATATATTCATGATGACTTGCTTATCAGAATAGTAGTTTGGTTCGTAACAATTGAAAATTTCTAAGATCTGGCTTCAAGGTGAGATTTGCTTTGTCTAACATTTTACGTTCAATCGTTAATATAATGCAAATTGTTCATATAATCGAAAAAATTAACGTGGAAATCAAAAAATGCTCTTTTAGTATTTATTGTTCACATACCACTAGTCTTTTGTCCGTACAATGCAAGAGTGTATTGCGTCAAGTCACATAAATTGTATCCATATAAGAGTTATAATGCTCATAAATACAAAAACATACAATACAAACATCAAACAAATCAAGTTAAATCACATTTCAAAATTAAAAATTTTGGAATATTTCTTTGTATACAACATTATTCATTCGTTTGGTTTTATTTTATCGTTGTCACAAACTAATATTTTCAAACTCTTACGGTATGTGACTCGTGAAACAACAACATATAATTGATCATAACTGAAAATTAGGTTCTTTATGTGGGAGAACTAATGAGAACAGTTAAGAAAATTAATTATTCTCATTATTTTCTACGTTTTGTAACATTATTAGATGAATTTACTTTCTAATATTTGTTTTGGAATATATTTGTTTCTTGAATAATTCGGTGTTTGATGGCTCAAAAGCTACTCTAGAAAACCGTAGTCAAGTGCACCTATCGTTTTATAGTATAGATTATTGAGTACCGAGTGTCATTCCCACGAGGATTGTAAGTACTAATAATTACCGTCTTTTTGTTATCTAATCTAGCAATTTTCAGAGTTTTTGTTTGATGAAAAAGGAAAATAAAGAATCTAAAATTACAAATTGTAAAAATGAAAGAAGATTTGTAAAATAAGAAATCAAGAGATAGAAATGTGTTTGAATGTAAATCCTTCTAGAATGTTTTTGTGATTTGACAAGTTAACAAAACAACCATAAGCCCTTAAGCAAAAACCAACCTCTTTTAATAAAATCTCATGTTTTGTGGACCGTAGAAATTCCCGATTTAAGTTGAACCCTTTCTCAAGGTGAAAAACACATAATCTCAAGTTGATTAACTGAAATCTCTTTCTAGATAAAACCCCCCAAAATTGCATTATAATGATTTATGAATTCCCATATTAGGTTTGACCCTAATCCAGAAGATTTATGTCGTCCTATATCTAGGATTGCATGCAACTCTTTTCACTTATATAGGTTTTATTTCACCATGAATCTCTCGATTTCCCGGATGAAGAATAAACTTCAAATCAATATTGCGCATATACCAATTCGAATGAATAAAGCATAATATAAGTGAATCACACAAAACATGAAGATTTTATTAAAAACATACACACCTTAATCACAAATCCATTCTAGAGTTCATTACATTCAAACACTAGGAGTTTAGCTACTCATGATCCTGACAAAAGAGTAAATTACACAAGAAGATGTAAATATTGTAGACATGGTGTACTTATCTTTCTCAAAATCTCAATTGACTTCTTTCTTGATTGATGATGTTGCTCCAAGCCTTTTTCTCCAATGTTGCTACAAGCTTACTCCTCCAAGACCCCTTGATCTCAATTATACTTAAAATGTTTATACAATGAATCTATTGAATGAGTATATGAATACATGAATGAATTATAAATGATCCTCCTCCCAACTTCAACTCTTGGCTTTTATAGACACTATTTTTGTATAATAATACATTGATGGTGCCATCTTTTGCTAAACAATTGTCTCCACTTTCATTGTTGGTTGGTGAATTCTTGTACTCAATTGATTATTGAGGGAATATGGATACATGGTGGAGCAAAATTGGGTGTTAAAGGTGTACAAAAGTGGTCAAAAAGCTTGGTTGGTGAGTTTTCCATAATTTTTTGCATAGAAAAATTGCAAAAGGGTGTCCCTGACATGGCCATGTCGCAGAACACACCCTGGCCATGTTGTCTGACATGGTTGTGTCACCCAACACGGTCAGGCCGTGTTGGGGGCTGTTTTGTGCTAATTTTTTGAGTTTTTGGCTCCCGGCGGAACACGGCCGTGTTGCCCAACACCTCCTGCCCGTGTTGGACCAAAAAGGCCCCGAAATGACGCGTTTGGCTTGGGATTTCGAGCGTTTTTGCATCCTTAAAATCCCCGGCATATTTTGACATGAATCCATGGTCCGAAATTCACCAAAATTAGCCCCGAATGGTCAATCTACATCAATAAAAGCACCTCGGAGTAATATGAACTATGTACAATCAAAAATTTACGAAACTAACAATAAAATAACTCGAATTCTACTCAAATATACACATAAAACATGCATAAAAAGACACTTATCAGTGTTTATTGGTGTATTAATTTTGTATTTATTTATACTTTTTTTTACTTTTAATTAGGGGTTTCATTATTCATCTTTTATGGTAATTCAATTCAGTTATTGAGAAGATGATATATTATTATTCGATCAGTTTAATAAAATATAATATCAACATGTATATTAAATTTTCCTTATTATCAATATTTATATGTTATAGTTTTGAAAGTTTTGTATATTTGAAATATGATAATTACACATCCATGATCCGATGTAAATTAAAAATCCATTAGCATAAGATTTACATAATTCTGGACATAAATTATTTAATGACTGTTTTTTCTTGTATTGGCAAAATTGGATTGAAATCAATCAAATACTCGAAGTTGTAAGCCCCAGGAAAAGGCTTAAGCCTTGATTGAGAAGTGTAAAAAAATAGATCTTAAATTTACCGTAATAAAATACTTATTCCAACAGTTGTAATCAAAGATTAATATCTTAACGGAATTACTTTGATTGAGAGCCTATAAGTGGTTGTCCGATTTTTAATCATATACTTTCCAGTATTACTTCATTAATTACCAAATTTGACGTTAAATGTTGCACTTATATTTTACTTTTCTTGGATGGTGGTTTAGGAAGAATTGTTTTTGAGATACTATTTATAAGTGGCTTTCTTATTATATATATGTATATAGGAATAGGATCAAATGAGATCAGATAATTAGAGTGAGACAGTGTGGACTAATCTAGGCCACAAATCTGTAATTTTAGATGGTTGAGATTTATCCAATTTAATAATCATTTTCAATTTATTTTAAACCTGAAAAGGGCAGCATTGTAATTACACAATTACATAATATCAATTAATTTTAGTAGATCTCGTCATTTTGGTAACTGAAGATTGCTGCAGCTTCTCCTCCTCTGCCGTTGGAATCCTCCCCCACCAACAATGGAGACGAAACTCCCGACGACTCCGTCGACGATCAGTTTCCTTTCCGGCGAGGAGGAGGCGAGGGCAGCACCACCACCGTTATCCAGAGAGAACACATGTTCGACAAAGTGGTGACCCCCAACGACGTCAGAAAACTGAATCAACTAGTAATCCCCAAACAACACGCCGAGAAATTGATTCCTTGATTGTAGTAATCCCCAAACATGTTCTCTGAATACAGAGATTCAGAGAAACCTGAAATTTTTTGTTTAAAATGATTTTTTTTGTTTATAATCAGATAAATTGATTTAAATGACAGTTTAATTGGTGCGATTAATGGTGGAAAAGGAGATATTGTGAGTGGTATTTACACTATGGATGAGAGATGGAGTGGTGTAGCTGTTGTTGTAGGATTTGTGAAGAAGACGATGCTGACGTGGAGAAAACGAGGGTCTACTAGGAGGCAGTGAGGATTATTGTACACTTAGATGTTCTTCGATGTATACTTAGATGTGTTTTGTTGTATAAATAGTTAATATTTGATGTACGTATTTATGTAGCTATGTACTTATGTTTTTTTTTATGTATACTTATATGTGGTTTGTTGTATACTTATATGTGTTTTGTTGTATACTTATATTTTTTGTTTGACCATTTTAATATGCAGTAAAATTATGTTAAATATACAGCAAAATAATGTTAAGTGTACATCAAATATATGCTAAATATACAACACAATAATGAGCGTGATTTTCTCTCTCTATAATTGATTTACTTAATCTACGGTCTCCACATGTTAATGAGTGTGATTCTCTCTCTAGAATTGATTCCTTAATTAATGGTCCCCATATATTTTTGTTTGACCATTTTAATATACAATAAAATTATGTTAAACATATAGCAAAATAGTGTTAAGTATACAACAAATCATTGATAAGTACAGCTGCATGGCAGAGCACATGCGTGATTTTCTCTCTCCAGCGCGATTTTCTCTCTCCCCACGTGATTTTCTCTCCCCTAATAACTAATTCCATATTTGGATGGTCTCCCACATGTTTGTTTTGACAATTATACTCTTATTTTGCCTTGATTAAATGTTTAATGTAATTTTAACCCCTATTTATCTTAGTCATTGATATAGATAAATGAGGGTTGAGATGAGTCCACATTGTCTCACTATAATATGTGGTTTCATTGTATCTTCCCCCTATGTATATATATATATATATATATATTTAAAAAAATCATATTTTATATTTAGTAGCATAATTTTATGGGAAAAAAATATTTCAAGAAAAGTAAAAATAATTTTGTTTTATATATACAAAGATGTCAAAAAAAAGTATCAAACAAACAAATTCATATCTAATAGTCCAAATATACGACTTTGAAAGTTGAATGTCAAAATATATTGGTAAATATAAAAATAATTTCTATTAACCTAAAATATGTTAGTAAATATTAAAAATAATTTTCTATATATAAAATAGTGCTATTTCAAATATAGTTTTATTTGAAATATAAATTTTATTTATTATTACATATAAAGGGTAAATCTCACTTTGCCCCCCGATACTCTCCTTGAGTATCACTTTACTCCCTTATTATCAATTTGTATCATGTTAATGCCTTATACTCTTAATTAGTATTACTTTAATTACCCCCTTATGCTTTTAGAAAATTATATATTTTAAACTCATATACTCAAAACGGTGACCATCTTGTCATTACATATTAGTCTTATCCTTACGTATTAGTTTTATTAAAATAAAAAAATATTTTAAAAGTAATTAATATTAATAAATTTGTAATTATTTTATAAATTAACTTTCACAACTTGATTAATTGGCGCTTAATATTAAATTTATTATATTTTACACTTAGTTGCTAATTATTTAACTTTAATATAGTCTCTAAATTAATATATAATAAGATATTTTTATTAGCTAATGCATTTATACTTTTAATTTGTTATTCATGATCACAAACTTAAAATTATATAATATATAATAAATTTTTATTAATTAAAGATGTGAAAATATTATTAGTATATTTTTAATTATTGATTGAATTATCATAATTTAATAAAAAAATATATTCAATAGAAAAAATATAGTCATTTTAGTGGTTAAAGTTTTGGATACAAAATATTATTTTATAATATAATACATAATTTTTAGATTTATTATGAAAACAAATGTATGAATATATTAATTTACCGAAAATAACCTGCTACAATATAGATATTTAATAGGAACTATATTAATTTTAATAAATAACAAATAAGTTTCCCAAAAAAAATCATATATAATTGATGCCATTGTAAAATTAAAATAATAGTAGGGATAATTAGGTCATTTAATAAAAGAATAGGAGGATTAAGTAATATTTAAATTATGTAATGGGGTGAAGTGATACAAATTGATAGTACAAGGGGGTATAGTGATATAATTGAAAGTACAAGGGGGTAACGTGATATTCAATGATAGTATAGATGAGTAAAGTGAGATTTACCCTTACATAAATATATATAATGCTATGTATGGATATATGTAATATATATAATATTTGGATACATATTATGATATATTTTTTTCCAATTAAAATAAGAACTTTTTAATTGAATTTAATAAACTTAAGTACAATTTATATAATTATGAAAAAATGGGCTAAACTCAACTAACAACTATACATATACACAAATATAAAAAATACATGAATTTATAAATTGATGTATAATAACCCAAATGTATAATTATTGTAGCCCATTACAAAACAAGATTTGTAGTAAATATATCTTCTATTTTTATTTTTTTATTTTTTATGCTTATTTTTTGTATTTTATATATGTAATATGAGTGTCAAACTGATGATCGTAAAAATATGATTAATTTTATATATTATACGTCAAAAAAGGATCAAAAATAAAAAAAAATATTAAATTTTACAAAATAAGAATATAAACAAAAATTATCAGACAATGCAGTACACCCACAGATTTGGAAAGTCTTTGTTATTATATATACATATAGATTTTCTAAAATTAATTTATTAATCACCAAAACTAATGTTAAATATTATAATTATTTACTAATTCTAGTAAGGTGTTTTAGGCCGGAAAAAGTTTTGATTACTATTTATAAGTGACTTGGTTATTTTATATTTATATATATATATATATATATAAGGAGGCAAAAAATATCCTTCGTTATTCACAAAATAGAAATTCTGCCAACTATTGTAACTTACGGAAACATCATTGAGTTTCAACTTTAATTACATTATTAATCATTGATTAACTATCACCAACTATCCTAACATTTTATAATCACTGAACAAGGAAAATTAAAGTTTAAATAAATAAAAGAACTGCAAGAGGATAACTGATTTTTTTAAAAATGTTCCACAAATTGCACAACATAAAAAAAAGTGATATTTGAGTTAGATTCCAAGAGTCTTGTTGTTGAAATAGTTGAATCATCTAGGCATGGTTTTACAAAATTGGACATAATTGTGGATAAATGCAAACAAATTATGGCTGCAAATCCTTCGTTCAAAGTCAGAATCACGCGTAGGAAGGTAAATGAGATGGCTCATATTATTGCTAGAAAAGCTTTCCAATTTTCTAGCCCTTATGGTTGGGTTGAGGCACCAGATTTGTGGTTGCCATTCTCAACCCCATTTGTAAATAATTTTAGCGTGATTTAATAATAGTATGTTTTGCTTGTTTTTAAACCAAAAAAAAAAAAAAATCGCACAAAAATCTTACAAATATCCCTTGTGGTTACAAAGAAAAAACAATTTATATCCCATTGGTTTCTGCGAACTATAGAAATTTTTCTAAATTACATTGGGATAATTTTGTTGGCTCGTTTTCTTTTTTCTCCTCCAATTTTTTTTTAATTCCATTAGGAGCATTATTGGGCATTATTGATTTTACATAAATATTTTTTTAATTACCTCAGATCTTTTTAATTAATCCAAAAAGTAATGAAGTGACAGTATATTAGTATCGCTGAAAAGCTGCGAAAGCGAATCACAGCATCAAGTTGCCACAAAAACATGGTACCAAACATTAGGCATGTGTAAAAGCATGAAGTGGACCTTCGAATCATATTGTTTGTCTCTCTGGGTGTGTGATAATTTTCTGTATTTTGACAAATTTTAAGATTCCCAATTATGTATAACGATGTTGATATTTCCGAATAAACATCACAAGTGGTAAATGTAGAGTTACTAATTACTATTACAAGTAGTATATGATACTAGGGGTGTGCATGGTACGGGATGGTTCGGAGATTTGGAAATCTCCAGAACCGTCCCGAAGTTCGGAGATTCTGAAAATAAATCTCCATAACCGAACCATAGAAAAAAATCTCCGTCCCGAACCGTACCGAAAGTTCGGGACCATTTGGGACGGAGATTCGGTTCTAATGGGACAGGACGGTACGGTCCGGTTCGGACGGAGATTCAGAGATTACCCATAAATAAATCATACAAATTTGGGGGAAAAAAAGAAAATCAATATAAAAATCACCAAACGGATATACTTCTAGAGTTCTAGTATCTTTTTAGCGTATCTCAAAATAAAAACTAAACCTATAATAGGTAACACAATCCAAAATTTTAAACTTAATAACCTCTATAATACAACAATAGTATATTATTTGGGCAAAATTGTCCTTCTATTGGCATAGAACATATATAATTAACTAATAGTTTTTATAAATTAAAATGAAATAAAAACTTGTATAAATTTTTAATCTCAATGTCTCATACTTAACAACTTAACATAATCAATAGAATTATATTTATAATTTATGTGATGTGGTAAAAAAACTAAAATATGATTTTTTTTATATTGTTGTAATATGATACGGTACGGTTCGGAGAAAGTGAAAAAGTCAACGGATATTTTTGGTTCGGAGATCTTTCGGTCTGGATATCGGTTCGGTTTCGGTAATCTCCAAATCCCGTGCACAACCCTATATGATACATACATAGAATGTCAATGGTAAATGCATGGAGGGTGGTTGTTGTGGGCTAAAAAGTCATTTCTTAATTACTATTATTATTTAATCTTCTTAATTATCCATATTATTTATTAATTATTGGGTTACAGATAAAATTATCTGGCCCACGAGGCCTGGATCCTGCCCACGAGGTCCCCATCCAGCCCACGCGCCAATATTATTTATTAATTATATTGTTGGGCTACAGATAAAATTAGTTGGCCCACGAGGCCTTATACGGCTCATGTGCCACTTTCTCTTATGCAGTGCATGAGCCCACTAACACAGGTATATAAAGGGCATCCAACTCATTTGTAAGTAAGCACAATTAAATACTGCAAATTATATTCTCCCGCTCTGGATTTTTCTCCTACAGTCACTAACTTGAGCGTCGGAAGGGCCTCTTTGGGACCACCCCAGAGACCCTCTAGCCTTGTTCTGTGTGTTGCTTGCTAGTTCTTATCCAAAAATTCTACCAGCTCCAAGGAAGAAGTTGAACCCACTTATCAGATTCCTTGATTTTGAGCGAGTTGCGAAAAAAAAAAGTATTAGTGGGATTGTTGTCCAGAAATACCAACTGAGCTAATTAATTTAAAGTGACAAAAAAATTCTATTTTTATATATATTGAGTTGACAAACATAATTTCAGTTAATTACACCCTTAGGTAATTTGCATGGTTGCAGAAGTCGCTAGGCGTTAGTCGGGCGGCTGACCAGCACCTAACGCCTAGGGCGCCTAGGCGGGCGCCTAGACCGCCTAGGCTAGGAACAACACTATTTTTTTTTTTTTTTTTCATTTTTTTTTATTTTTGGCCGATTTTTGGACGATTTTTCCCGCCTAGCCCGCCTAGGAGGGCGCCTAGGCCTCGATTTTTTGGCCGCCTAGGAGAGCGCCTAGCTCAATTTGGTGCCACCTAGGCCGCCTAGCCCGATTTTTGGTCAAAACGATTTTTTCGGGCGATTTGGACAAAATCGGATCGGCCTAGGGGCGCCTAGCGCCTAGGCGGCCGCCTAGGCCGATTTTTACAACACTGGTAATTTGTATATTTTTTTTCAAATGTTATGACAAAATTCGTGCAGAAAATTACATAATTATTTTATGTCAAAATTAAATTAAATTTGGATTGTCTTTTTTGAACAATGTGATTAGATTTAAGACCAGTTTGCATTTGTTGGGTATTTGTGGGAGGGTTTGATAGCTTTAGCTTTTAATGATGCTTTTCTAAATGTCATTTTTTTGCCCCTAAAGAGCTTCGAACCTAAGACCTATTATGTATGGAGGTGGCAATTTGCCACTAGGCTAATTTTATTCTTATTATAACTTTTGCATTGTTTTGTATATATATAGGATTTAGATCTGGTGAGTCCAGATAAGTTATATAAGTATGTGAGACCAAATCCGGAGGTTGAGTTATTTTATAAACGGTCTAGATTAATCAGTTTTTATTTTTTTTAATGGTTAATTTATTAAAGAAAATGACTTTTTGGTAAATCCAACTTTATATAAGTTATTAGGGGGAGTTATTTTTGCTGGTGACTTTTCACATTCCTAGAATTAAGTGATTAGTTTTCAACGTGATATCTCACTTCTAAATCTTCTCTTTTGAGTCTTGGAAAACTGAAACAAGTCCAAATATTTTCTCTTTCAAATATTCTCTCTCGGACGAAACACTATCTCTATATGTGAAAGAATTCCTCACCTATCTCTCTCGAAAGAACCCTCTAATCATCTATTTGACGGCTTTTCTTCGAGGCGGCGCCAACTGGACGGCTATTATTCGAGGCGGCCATCTCTTCGAGTCAACTGAATGGTCTCATCTTCTTCACCGAGTCGACGTCCAAATCGTCAGTGGAACAAGGTTTTTTTTCCTTCATTTTTCGGAATTTTTTTTGAGAATTTTTAGGTTAAGTCCTTTGTACAAGCATATAATAATTTATAATATTTCTGGTTTTTATTATAATTTTTTTGTTTTATTGGTGCAGTTTTCAAAACATAGAACACTAGAATAATTTATAGGTTTCTGTTTTTTACTCTTTTTTTGGTTATTTAAGATGTATTGTTGTAATTTTTAGGATGTTGGTATGTTTTTTATTTTAGTTTTGAGTTTGGGTAAATGGCTATGTTTTTTTTTTATTTAGTTTTTGATGTAACACAATGAAAATTTAGGAAAATATGGTTTAAATTGTTCTGTTTTGTTCAAGTATGTGCAAATGCTTATTAACTTTCTTAATATTGCTTATCTATGTTCTTCTAACTGCTTAGCTAGGCTCTGTTGTGGGGTTTCTGTTTAATGTTTTTTAATAAATAGAATTTTTAATTGAAAAAACAAAGTGGGGAAACAGGGGATAATTAGTATTGCTAGGGTTTTTTAAAGTCTTGGGAATTGCTATAGAGGTTTACCACTGCTTATTGTTTGTTGTTAATTATGTTTATGTATGATTTATTTTCTACTTATGTATGTTTTATGTTTTGCTTATGCTTGGATGGTTTTATGCTTATAAATGATTGTTTGTTAATGAATGTTTTATATACCTGACTAGTGTTTTTTTTTTTTTTTTTTGGATAGATTTTCTGTTGGAAATAACAAAAGAGAGCAGAAAATATACAGCTGCAATATGTTGGATGTCATGAACGAACAGAGGGAGTTGATTTTGGGACAGACGAAGGAGTTTGCTGGAACGAGTTAGGATCACAATGAAACGTTGTTGTATTATACTTTTGATCAAATGGTTGGATATTATAGTATTTTATAGTAACTTGAATTTTGGTTGGGTTTGACGTACATACGTAGTTGATATAGGAATGTTTTTGAGTTAGCGGCGTATTTATTTGACGGATTTTAGATAATATAAGCAGAATGCAATTGCTTTGTAAGCAATTTTTTGGTATAAATATGTTGTGTCATAGACGAGTACATGAATATCTTATATTTTTTTTATTTGTTTTTGTCCATGAAATTTTGATCAAAAAGCAGTATAACAACCTTACATAAGCTATACTCTACACACCAATAAGCAGTAGAATATATGGACTAAAATAATTTTATTTAGATGTTGAATAATTTGCTCGAAAAACAGTAAATCAGCCACAAATAAGCAGTACCTAGTACATGAATAGGCAGTAAAAAATTTGGACAAAAATAAGCAATTTATTTTGGTTGCTAAACAATTGGCTAAAAAAGTAGTAAAATAAGCACACATAGGCAGTTTTTAATACGTGAATAAGCAACACACCATATTTTCGAACACATGTTTTTTTTATTATTTCATATTTGTATAATATCACAATTACTAAGAAATATTTTTAAAATGGTATCAAACAATCACAAAAGCTTAACAAACAAATAAATACAAGGATTTAAATAAGCATAAATATTAAGCGGTAATACAAACATAAATAAGCAGTATTAAATACGTCTATAAGTATCAACATAGATTTAAAAATATTATTTCATCATTGCACAATCACAATTATTAAGAAACATTTTAAAATCATATCAAGATTGTTTGAAGCTCGAATAAACTGGAGTCATGACAAAAAAATCCTCAATTCTACTTGTCGCATGTTCTGCTATTATGTGAATCTATTTCTCCACATTTTCCACATTGTCTCTTCAATTTCTGGCTTGCTTTGATTGCTTTCTGTTTCTGACTTTGAAGTTGGCTCTTAACTCGACTGTCGCTGCCTTTATTTTTTGCCTGTGTTGACGGTTACACTACAACGCCTAGCTGGGATGTGTTCCCAGCGAAGCCTTCGATCAATGATTGCTTGTTGACCTCATTGGAATTTGTATGTTGATCCATCAACAACATTTGTTTGTGATCTTTTATGAGCTTTGACATTGCTTTAATCTTGGACTTGTTGTACTGATTCTCACATCAAATTCACTGATACGACCATAATTTTTGTAGATTGTCTAAATTATCAAAATTCATTCCTTCTTTTGGTGTCATATTTTCGTCACATTCCGATATCCAGTTCGGTGTTGAATCCAATGTTATTTCGATCTATTATTGCGGTATATGTGTAATACCCCTTGATACAAAGACAGTAAACAAGTAAACAATATTTTGACTACATACAAGCAAGTATTTATGCACATATAAACAACATTCTAGCCATACCTAAGCAAAGTTTTGGGTTAAAAAAACTGGGAATGAATGGGGAGGTAATCAGCATTTTGTATACGTACAAGCAAGTATTGCACATGTAAGCAACATTCTAGTCATACCAAAGCAAAGTGTTGGGTTAAAAAAACTGGGAATGATGGAATGAATGGGGAGTCAATATAAGTTTTTGTTTTTTTCATAACATGGTAGTTTTTATCCAACAAACTATTTTTAATGTGAGAACTTAAAACACAGTAAACAAGTAAGCTATTGCATATGCACAAGCAAATATGTAAGCACAACTAAGCAACATTCTATTCATACCAAAGCAAAGTTCTGTTTTAAAAAAACTGGGAATGACGAAATGAATTGGGCATCCATATAAGTCTAGTTTTTCTTTTTTTGCATAACATGATAGTTTCTGTTCAATAAAACTACTTTTAATGTGAGAACGCAAAACACAGAAAATGAATAAGCAAGATTTTGCATACTTACAAGCAAGTATTTAAGCATACATAAGCAACATGATAGTCATTCGAAAGCAAATTTTTGGGTTGAAAATTGGAAATGATGAAATGAATCGGGAGTTTACATAAGTCCATTTTTTTCCTAGCATAACATGATTTTTATTTTTGACAGTTAACATGAATCATATTAATGTGTACTCGTACTGCTTGTCTGTTGCTTTCTCCATTTCTCCCAATCGTTTTCTTGCAAAGGTCATTAAGTCCATTGGGCTGTGTGTTGGCCAAGTAATTCCCCAATCCTATTCCTGTACAAAGGGCAACGAGTATGTCGTGAACAAAAGTTGGGGTTGCCAGCTACGTGTGAGGGATTCTACTCTCTGTTCTATCCCAAGATGACTTTTGGTGAAACTTTCTTTTATTTCTTCCCCCACCATTAGTGTAAGTTCCTCGCAGGACTTCCTTCCCCTGGCGGGCTTTGGAAGGAGAATTTATTCTTCATTTATATCTGTGGTTTTTGGTTTTCTATGCAACAGACGTGGTGGAGAAGAAGACTGAATCGATTTTTTGATAGAGATTGGCACCAATTGTGAGTAACTCATCGTATTTTCATGGGATTTACTAGATTTAGTCGCCCCCATATTTTTATGTGGACTAATTTGCCCCCATTTCGATTTTATCAGATTTTTTATAAACATTAGGCATATTTAATAATAGCCATTGAAATAGGTAGATATGTGGTCTGGATTCGGTCCTACGTACTTATATAATGCTTGAGTCCTATATAACCCTCCCCTTATATGTATTAAAATTATATATATACATACATATATATATTAAAATTATACTATATGTATATATTATACACTTATGTATTGAAGATTATATTATATAATATATGCATAAAACATTATATTATATACTATATATTAAAAATTTTATTATATAGTATATATATTAAAGAACATAATAAAAATAAAAAAAATGGAAGGAACATATAAAAATAATTATCGAATGATAATTTTTCATTGTTAAAAAAAATAAAAAAATCTATAAAAAATAAAATTAATTTACCAATAGATTAAAAAATTCTAACAGTAAAAAAAAATTAATAAATAAATAATTGAATAGTAATTTACCGACAGAAAATTCGTAAGTAATTACCGACAATATCAATTTTTATTGGCATATGTTTTCTAAAAAAGTAAAAAAAAAACGTCACCTATGAAATTGGTTAAAATATAATAATAATAATAATAATAATAATAATAATAATAATAATAATAAAATATATCTATATATATATATATATACCTACAGATTTTTTGTTGATATTACGATGAAACTAATTACCTCCGTAAAAAATTGAAAAAACAAAAATTCAATAAAAAAATAGAGTACAAGATATATGATATATTTTTTATGTTTAGTGACTGCTTTTGTCTTCACCAATTTTGTGATATTAATTAATTAAATAAATCATTGGCATTATTTAATGAAAGGGAT
The DNA here is from genome assembly GCA_016081115.2 of Rehmannia glutinosa. Lineage (NCBI taxonomy): Eukaryota > Viridiplantae > Streptophyta > Magnoliopsida > Lamiales > Orobanchaceae > Rehmannia > Rehmannia glutinosa. The sequence goes on from JABTTQ020002230.1 coordinate 88,322, forward strand.
ATAGTTTTGTGTTACCAATATATAGCCAAAAAAGTATTACAATTAATAAAATATAGTATTACTTAGAGTGTTGTTTAATTAAAGCGATACATATTTGTATTACAAAAGAAATATCAAAAAAAAGTGTTACTTATTTAAAACTGTTACAAACAAGTGTTACATAATGTGACATATGTACTACAATTTTGTATTACCTAATTTCATTTATGTTGTAGTGGATCATATTAATCAATTCAAATATATGTATTCAAAATTCTAACCTCTGTTATTCTTATTTGAAGTATATTTGAATATATACAAATCAATTTAACTATCCGTTTTTCAAAATTCTAACATATGTTTATTGTGGAGTTGTTTTAGAAATTATATATTTGGAAGAAGAGATATTTCTTAGTTGGATTTAATTTTCGCTTAGCAGCCCTTATTTATACTAAGACAACTCTCTAATTAATGGCTATGATTTATTTGATCTAACAACTAAATTTTATTCACTAGAATAGTCTAACAAATAATACTCAAGTTAATTTATTTGGAGAAGAAAAGTTGTACATAATTTAAAGTGTAATATATTTTGTTAGTCTATTCTAGTGAATGAAATGTAACTGTTAGATCAAATAAATTATTGTCATTGATTATAGAGTTATTTTAGTATAAATAAGGGTTGCTAAGCCAAAATTGAAAATAATTAAAAAAAAATTCTTCAATTCTACTAAGAAAATATATCTTATTCAAAATATATAATTTCTAAATAACTTTACAATAAAGATATGTTAGAATTTTGAATACAAATACTTAAATTGATTTGTATATATTCGAGTATATTTCAAATAAGAATAAAAGTGATTAAAATTTTGAATACGGATATTTGGATTGATTAATCGAATAAAAGGGGAGTATGGCACTTGCGCCTACACTTGTTTTATTAAACCATCGCACAAATATCACATAAATGCAATTTTATGTGGTATTTGTTATGTTCATTAAATTATCCAAAAATCTAGATAATCTATGGCAAAACATAATGCATACCTTCAAAATTTTAATGATAACGTCCACATCATTTGCTTATCTTTCGAGCCGATTACAATGGATCTGCCAGCAAACTATTACGCCAAAACACTCCTCTTCTCGGAAACTATACAAGGTTTAAGCGTCCCTATCTTTCCAAATTAAGATCCGAACATACTATATGAGGAAATGAACGAGAAGGTGATAGGAGAATGGTGTGTGTTGAGGGGCCCTATTTATAGTGTCTCTGTTAGTTGTTAACCATGATTATAACCAGAGATGGGTTAACCGTTAATAAATTCAATCCTATCTAGTCAAAGTCCAACATTGAAAATATATCCAAATTCGTGAATTTTGCATCAGAGAAGATGAGTTTTTAGTGCACATCTATCATTCAAATTAACATTTTCTTTTTTTCAAAGAAAAAAAAGTAACATAATTTTCTTTCTTTTCTAGTTTTTAGGAGTTTTTTTTTTGGTTTATATTGACTAGAGTACTATAGCCAATTAAATTATTATCGTCAACTGAGAATAAAGTAAGCGATTATTAAATAATAAAATTATAGATGTTGATACTTAAATTCGCTCAACAACAAATGAATATGAAAATGTTAACTGGAAAATATAAGAAATGACTGTGAAATGCCTCTTTTATTAAATAACTAAGCAGAGCTTGTCTGATCGGTCTCTGGTTTGGCAAAGTTTGGATTTATAAGTTTATATATTAGTTTTTTGTTGGCATTTTCCTCATAAATGAGTACTATTTATACTATTACATTTAATAGCCTAACAATCATTACATCTATAATATTAATGGGACACTTGTCTCCTTCTTGTTGTGCATGAATTGCATGATAGCCATGTGGTAGAAAGTGCTTGTCGACTTGTGGCATTGTTGCTTTGCCAGGTGACAGGTTGGTCTGCCACTGGGTTTCCAGTTCGATCATAATTGACTTCTTTGGGGGATCCCTTGAAATGCTTTTGGTTGAGGTATAGTCGGTTTTTGATCATCAGCTCGGTAAGGTTATTCTGGTTGGTCCATGTCAGTAGGTCCTGGGCTGCTACGTGTACACTTCTGCTCAGCTCGCTATTCTTGGATGAAGTTATTGCTCTTTTTTCAACTTTAGAGACATGTCAATCATTACGAATCTGTCCAGCTCTGCTCGGGTGTCATCAATAACCCCCAAGTTTGAAGTCGAGGAGAAGACTTGTTGAGACGGGTTAGAACTTGAAGAGAAAGGAAGGGGTTGGATGGATTGGAAGAGGCTGACAACTGTCACTATCATTAATCACTGAAACGACACATTAAATAAGGATAATCATGACAGACACGTGGCAGCTTGCGATTGGACCGCAGGGGCGCGTGAACCCAAACGCTGTGACTGTTGGTTTGAAACGTGTTTGAAAGGTCGCACCTTTTCAAATGGGCGCATCTTTTCGAGAAATTTTCGCCTATAAATATGCTTTTCCAGCATTTATTTATAATTTTGCTTCAAATGCTAATTTTATTTTTACTTTTGCTTCAAATGTTAAGCATACCAAAGAGAGAAGAACATCGAGCATAGTTCAGGTCGGCATTTGAGAGAAACAGCATTCCAAGCTTCCTTAGGTAATTTTTAGTAGTTTTTTTTTTTTTTTTTCCTTTAAAGTTGTCTGGTTCAGAGGGAGACAGTCAAAATAGGGAGTATAGTGTAGAGATTGAGATCGAGGACATTCCTTCCAAAACGGAGGTGTCCCAGGGGGGGAGAAGACGATATGGTGGATATTATGGACTCAGATGAAGGTTCCGAGTATGAGACCCCTTTGAGAAGGGATGAAGATGAATAAATTTTATCTCCGGCCCCAATTGCTGCTATGAGGGGTGGAGTGGTGTATGGTCCTGAGGAACTGCCCATAAGGGAAGCTAGGACATCAGGGCCGAGTGGTGGTGAGGCGGTTGGGGCCCATAGAGTGGGGTAAGGCACAGGGCCGAGCAAAGGCGATGTTGATGGGCCTAGAGAGACTGCACGAGGTATAGGGCCCTCAACATCTGGTAGGGCTGCTGAGGTAGCCCAGGGTGTGGCTCGAAGGCCTCAAGACATTCTAGCAGAGATTGGACTAAAACTGACCAGAATTTGGTTCCGTGCATGATGCTCCAGGGCAAGCTGGATGCTTTGTATAGAGGTCACAGGATCCCTGACACAGTGCGGTCTTGGTTGCTTGACCACGAAGAGGTACCCGAGCTTCAACCGGTGGGATGTACTGCTATATATGCCCATAGTTTCAAGTACGGGCCGAGGTTCCCTCTACCGAGATTTATTATGAAGTGGTTTCGAAGGTGGGGGATCGCACTGGCCTAGGTGCATCTGCTTAACTGGGAAAGGCTAATTGGGCTGGTCATCCTTTTCTACTGTCTCGTTCCCCAGACATTCCTTCTAATAAATCAACGAGTTGTTCATTTGGAAGGCCACTCTGGGCAACTTGAAGGGGAGACCATCGAGATGGTACTACTTGCAGACCCGAGATGAATGCCCAGAAAATCTTATCGAGGGTCTTCTTGGGTCTTTGAAAGAATGGAAAGACAAATAGTTTTGGGTGGACGGGGAATGGATGAGCCCCACTCGCGTGGGGGGAGGAGGAGGGGAGGGGAGCCATTTCTTGCTCCCCATCTCGAATTTCGATATGATTTTCGTAAGTACTTTTCCTCATTCTTTACTTTTTTTTTATAAAATTCTAATCCTTAATTATTTATTCTTTATGCAAGAAATCCACCTTCTCGATGGCGTCTCTCCAGTGAGTTCCTGAAGAGGCTTGACGAGGTGAAAAAGGTTTCGGAGAAAGGTCGTCACATAAAACTTTTGGCTCTTGAGGCCTCTTTGGTTCAGGCTGGTCTTTGTGGTACTCGTCAAGCTCAATCAGATACTGAGCGAAGGGCTAAACCTCGTAGAACTGAGCAGAGGGCTGCTCCTGAAAGAGCTGAGAGAGTTGAATAGAGGGTTGTACCCCCAAGAACCAAGCAAAGAGGAGAGACCCAAGGCAATATTGTTCAAGTACTTTGCGTACACTTATTCGTTTTCTTAGTTGACTCTGATGCCATTGATGTTCTTTTGTAGAAGCTAAGACGGTTATGGACGTGCTGGGCCACCTTAAAAAGATAAAACAGATAGCCGGGGCCAAGAAGACTGCCGAGCAGTGGGCTGAAATCCAGCAAGGGAAGCGAAAGGTGGGGCCTGAGACCGAGATGCCTCTGCAGAAGAGAAGGGGAAATGGGGTTGAGATCCCATGAGCTGAGCAGACTAAGCAGTCCCCAAGGGCTGATCCTACACTGATTCCATCGGGTGGGACGACTAAGGCCCGTAGGATGACTTTTTCTGATGATCTGGGCCAGATGGATACATTTTCCTCCCAACCCTACTCGGGAGGAACCCTGCGAAGGGATGGTCGGGCTGAGGCCATAGTGGTTTGTGGAATTCGCCAAGTATTCTGCCAGCCGCCAAGGATATCCCAAATCGTGCCTGGACTACTGGGATTGAGACCTTTTGCAAGGAAACCGACTAGGAAGAAAAGCTACAATATTACATGGGTCTCTTGGGTCGGATCATCATGACAATTTAGCATGCAATAGGTGAGGGGTGCAAGATGGAATCACATTACAATAATATATAAGACGTCCACAACCTTTTTCTGGGGGTTCAACAGTCTCTTGAGCATCAGGTCAAGGAGGCTAAAGAGAAAATGGATGCTGCCAAAAAAGCTGAGCAGGATGCCATGGCTGCCAGGAATGAGGCCAAGCTATCTGAGGAGACCCTTCAGTCGCAGATCAAAGTGCTGAATGAAATGGCGGCTAAGTGTCAAGAGGAGAAGACCAGATGCGAAGAGGAGCTCAGAAAGCAACTGGAGAAAGAGTTCAGAAAACAGCTCGAAGAGGCCGCCTAGAAGTCGGGCAGGCAGCAGTGAAGGCCTTCAAAGAATCCGAGACTTATGGTTTCATGCTCACTTGTGGTCATGCCACGAGTATGGGTGAGATCTTGGATGACCTTGAGAGAGGCAAGACTGTTGCCCAGCTTGAAGACGAGCTCAAAACCCTGCAGGCCAAAATTGAAGAGCTCAAGCCCAAGTATCCTAACGCAGTTGATGTAAGTCCAAGCGGCTATAATCTAGAGGGGTGAATAGATTTTCTCCATTTTCTCGATTTAGCCCTCTTTTTCGAATCAAACAAGCCAAGACAATAGTAAAGGTGCGGAAAGTAAATAACACGCGTCGATTTATAGAGGTTCAACCCACCTAGGGCCTAATCCTCTACCACCCCAGTATCTTCGGAATGGATTTCAAAAAGAAAAAAGAATTTTATTAATTACCACAATTAATACAACAACACCTTACAACACCTCTTTTGAGATTACCACAATCTCACTTGAAGATTACCACAATCTTCAACGGCACCTTGTGAAGATTACCACAATCTTCCGACTTGAAGAATACCAAATTCTTCAACACCTCAAGAGCACCACACTCTTCAATAATAAGATCACCACAATCTTCTTGCACCTATCACCTAGATCATCCAAGTGTATTCTTTCCACAAGAACACTCACAGGGATATCTTGTGTTGAATGATAACCCAAAAATTCAAGATTACAACTCGATAATGAATGATACAAATATGAGTGCAAGTGTAATCAAGAAATAAAGCCTAGACCTCAAAATGTGAAAGTGATAAGCTAGGCAAATTACAACAAGAATAATAACAATAAAGAACAAATATGTTTGCTTGAATATATCTTGTTGTGTTGTAGTATTCCCTCTTGTTGTGTTGCTTCAATTTTTCATCTATTTATAGAAGATGTCTTGAACATGATAGGCTCCTCCTAGGAGATTGAAATCTGTAAAAAATTGCAAGACAAATGAAGAATATAGCTGTTAGAAATCAATCCCACAAATTAAGGAAAAAATGTCTGCAAACTCAACGGATAATTTGTTGTCAAAAGCCTATAGCAACCGGTTGCGCAGAGATAAGTTTAGAAAGTATTTTTCACGAAAAACACATAGGGGGACCGGTCCACGGGGGGTCCGACTGGTCGCCCCCTATGTGGACCAGTTGGAGGTGCTAAGAATAAGGAACAGAGGAGTCTGTCCTTCGAGGACAAGTTCCAGGCACCGGTCGCCCTATGGTCGACCGGTCGCCCATACAGCGGAGACCTCAGGGTCGATCGGTCACCCTCCTCAATTCTCCCTCCATCCCTTTTTCTAATTCAAAACTCAACACAGGTACGGGTTGCCCTATAGGGCGACCGGTCGAGCATGAAACAGAAGTGTTGTCCAATTTTTTATCGAAAATAAACTTCAAGAAGTACTCCGAAAAATTAGTAAAAACATTTTAAAACAATCGAGAGTATTTGGACAACATTTAGGAACATGGTTTTGGTGTAAAAACCCATTTAAACAAAATCATCAAAATCATGATAAAAACATTTTTCTAACAGTTGACTCCAAAGTGAAGGCCCCGACTAAAGAGGAAAATGCCGAAGAATTGGCATCGAGCGGCCAGCCTCAGGATCAGACCCTAGCTGAAGACCAGCCCCCTGCCCCTTAGGATATTTTTCTATTTTCGCTCTATTTGTAATCAGTCCTGGGCCAGATCATGTGAATACTTTGTTATCAATTAATTTTCCATTTTCAGCTCTTTTATTCTATGCTTGCTTGAACTCGTATTTCAAAAACATTTCTAAGTAATGTGCTCGGTTTTTGGTCGAGCTTAATAACACAAAATGATTAAGGAATGCGTCCAGATCTAAACCGAGACAAGTGACATAAAAATTTGTTAAGTATTGAGCTAAGAACTAGGCCGAGATTAATGAAACGAGCTCGGAGCTAGGATGAGTCTTGTAAGATGAGAATTAGTTAAGTAATGTGCTCGGAGCTAGACTGAGACCAATAATATGTAAAGAATATTGTTAAGTGATGTACTCGGAGCTAGGCCGAGACAGATAAGACCAAAATTTAGAGAAAAGATAAGTAACTTGCTCGGTGCTAGGCCGAGAACAGATATTTTATTGATGTATTCTTCAAGTAAATTACATTCCAGGGATGGTTGAACTTTTCTTCACTTAGATATATGAGCTCGTCGCCCCGTTCTGCAAAATCTTGTTGACTCTGTAAGGTCCTTCCCATGTCGGCTTTAGTGGACCTGGATCAACCCTAGTAATTTTTTTCAAAACTAGGTCACCGACCTTGAATTTTTTTTCTCTCAACTTTTAGCAGTGTTCTAAAAATTGCTAGGCGCTAGCCGGGCGTTAGACTGGGGCCTAGCGCCTAGGCGGAGCCTAGGCGGGGCGGGACCTGAGCGGGATTAGGCAGGATCTAATTGGAAAAATAACGTAGGCGGACAAGGAGGGCCTAAGCGCCTAGGCGGGGTCTAATCGGAGCTAGACGGGGTCTTTTAGAACAGAGCCTTTTAGTTGTAATCTGTTCACTTCTCTGCTTATACACTGTGTTTTTCATCTAAGCATTAGACCTCTTCTCGTGCAATAGATCCAGCTCGGCTCTCAGAGCGGCTTCATTCGTATCTTCTGAAAATTTTGCAATTTGAAATGTTGGGGCACCAATCTCAACTGGGATGAGGGCCTCGGCCCCATAAGCTAGGGCAAAGGGTGTTTCTCTCGTGATTGATCGGTGTGTTGTTTTGTATGTCCAGACTACCACGGGGAGCTCCTCAGGCTAGTTTTCTTTAGATTCTTCTAGTCTGGTCTTCATAATGTACTTGAGAATTTTATTCATTGTCTCGATCTGGCCGTTGGATTGTGGATGATATAAAGTGGAGAAGTGGTTCTTGATGTGCAAATTTTCACAAAAAGTTCAAAATTTTCGATTATTAAACTGCTTTCTGTTATCTGTCACTATTGAGTAAGGTATTTTGATTGACTTCTAAATGAAATCTATGATCTTCTCCTCGTTTATCTTAGCTAAGGGCTCCGACTTAGCCCACTTAGTAAAGTAGTCGACTGCTACAATGGCATACTTCAAGCCCTCTTTGCCAGTGGGGAGTGGTCCAATCAGGTCAATTCCCCACTTGGCAAATGGCCAAGGACTGAATACTGAGGTGAGATGTCCTGGATAGTACCTGACCAGGGGTGCAAATCTCTGACATTTTTCACATTTCTTGACTAGGGAGATGGAATCTTGTTTGAGTAGTGTTTGACCTCCAACATGGTTCCCACAGATACCTTCATGCACTTCTCTAAGGGCGTACTCAGCCTTGGCCTCAGATAGGCCCTGAGCAAGGGAACCGAGTAGCCGCGCTTATATAAGATTCCATCGACAATGGTGAACCGACCAGCTTATGTCCTCAACATCCTCGCCTCAACTTTGTCCTTTGGTTGGACATAATATTTAAGATATTGGATGATTGGGGTCATCCAGGTCGGTTTGGTGCTCTCGTTGGCATTGATCTTAGTTGTGCTAAATGACGGAGAAGAAAGATGAGTAACTGTCATGTCTTCAATCAGGTCAATTCTTGCACTGGACGCAAGTCAAGCTAGAGCGTCCGCCTGCACATTTTCACTTCTCGGAATATGTACGATTTCTGCCTTGAACTTGGAGAGTTTGCTTTTTGCGAGCTCCAAGTATTGCGATAACTTGGGCTCCTTGGCCTCGTAGTCCCATTGATCTGGTTGACCACGAGCTGGGAATCACTATGTATGGTCAACTTTTTCAAGCCCATAGATGGTGCCATTTCGCCAACAGGACTTCGTACTCGGCTTTATTATTTGTCGCGAGGAACTGGAAGTGCATGGCCGAGTAGTAACATTTACTACCAGGATTGATTATAACAATCCTGCCCTCTGCTCGGTCTATGGTGGAAGATCTGTCGATAAAAAGTCTCCAAGTCTGTTCCTTAATAATGTCGAGTTGAATTGACGGTGTGAATTCCACTATGAAATCTGTCAAGGCTTGTCCCTTTATTGTTGTTCGAGGCTCATATAAAATATCAAATTGGCTGAGCTCCACTTCCCACTTAATCATTCGTCCAGAAGTGTCTAGTCTATGCATCACTTTCTTGAGAGGATAATTTGTCAGGACGATGATTCGATGCTCTAAGAATAAGGCCTCAATTTTCTTGAAGAAATTACCAACGCATATGCCAGTTTTTCCATAGGCAGGTACCTCAGCTCGGCATCATGCAGGGCCTGGCTGATGTAGTAGACTGGATACTGGATGAAGTTATCCAATCAAATGAGGGCCGAGCTGACTACGTATTCAGAGACTGCCAAATATATACAAATTTTTGCCTCAGCTCGGTTTTGGAGAACCGGGGTAGTGGCCAAGAACTGTTTCAAAGATACGAAAGTTGCTTATGTCTGTTCGGTCCATTTAAAATCTTTATTTTTCTTGGTGATTTCAAAGAATGGTTTGCACTTATCTGTTGATCTTGATGCAAAGTGACTTAATGCAGCTAGGCGTCCAGTTAGACTCTACACTCTTTTGACCGAATTAGGTGGTTCGAGGTCAATTATTACTTTAATTTTATTTGGATTAGATTCAATTCCTCTTTGACTGACCATATATCCTAGAAATTTTCCTGACCCAACCCCAAACGTGCATTTTTTTGGATTTAATATAATCTTATACTTGCCGAAAATAGTAAACATTTTATTGAGGTCGGAAATGTGATAGCAGCATACAAAGATTTTACAAGCATATCATCAACATAAACTTCCATGGTCTTTCCTATCAATTTTTTGAACATCATGTTGACTAACCTCTAGTGGGTCGCCCTAGCATTTTTCAGCCCAAACGACATCATCTTGTAGCAACATACACCCCGAGCAGAAAAGAATGAGGCGTTCTCCTCATCATATGGGTGCATCCTGGTCTAGTTATACCCTGAGTAGGCGTCCATTAAGCTCATCAGCTCATGTCCTGAGGTGTCGTTGACCATGTAATCGATGTACGGAAGTGGATAACTGCCTTTTGGGCACGCCTTGTTGAGATCGGTGAAATCGATGCAGAGGCGCCACTGACTGTTGCTTTTCTTGACCAGAACTAGATTGGCTACCCATTTTGGATATAATGCTTCGCGGATGAACTTGTTTTCCAATAGCTTGCCGACCTCGGTTTTGAGGGCGGCATATCTGTCTGATCCTAGTTTCCATCTTTGCACCACATGTTTGTAAGTCGGGTTGATGTTCAAGCGGTGGCAAGCGTGTTTCGGGTCGATTCCAGGCATGTCTGAGTGTGACCAAGCAAAAATGTCCAGGTTGTTCCAAAAACTCTATAAGCTCAGACCTGAGGGGCTCCTGAAGATCGTGGCCGATTCTGAGTTATCGGCCCCCGTGCAGTTTATCGACATCTACTATGTCGACCTGCTCTATTGGCTCAGCATGTTTCCTTTTCTTGCTATGTCCTTCTTTTTTCTTGAAGGAACATATTTTCTTCACCGTCGGTAGAGACCGACCAGACAAGCTCTGCTTGGTTATTTAATAAAAAAAGGCATTTCACAACCGTTTCTTATATTTTCCAGTTAGCATTTTCATATTTATTTATTGTTGAGCGAATCTAAGCATCAACAGTAGATTTTAGTTTAATCATCAAAATTCTTCACTAAATCATAATATATAAATTCATGATGATTTTCTTATCAGAATAGTAGTTTGGTTTCATATCAATTAAAAATTCTAAGCTCTGTCTTCAAGGTGAGATTTGACATGTCTAACATTTTACCTTCAGTCATTAACGTAATGCAATTTGTTGATATAATCGAAAAAATTGACATGAAAATAAAAAAATGCCCATGTATTATTTATTGTTCACATATCTAAGGAGAGAAAACATACCCTTCGCAATTCACAAAATAGAAATTCTGCCAACTATTGCAACTTACAAAAACATCATTCAGTTTTAATATAAATTACATTATTCATCGTTGATTATCTATCACCTATGATCCTAATTAAGGAAAATTGAAATTTGAATAAATAAAAGAACTACAAGGATAACTGATTTTTCAAAAATGTTCCACAAATTGTACAACATAAAAAATTCTCTTTGTTGTCGAAAGTGAAACAGTGGGTTTTCTGGAAGCTTTATCATAGGTGTGTTCTTTGGATTTCAAAAAGTGATATTGAGTTAGATTCCAAGAGTATTATTGAAGCAGTTGAATCATCTAGACATGGTTTTAAATATTGGACATGATTGTGGATAAATGCAAATAAATTATGGCTGTAAATCCCTTGTTTAAAGTCAAATTCACGCATGGGAAGTCAAATGACACGGATCATGTTATTGCTAGAACTGCTATATTGTTTTCTAATCCTTATGTTTGGGTTGAGGCACCAGATTTTGTGGCTGCGCTTCCAACCCCATTTGTAATTGGAGTATGATTTACTTGGTTTTCCCAAAAAAAACAAATCCTCCCAAACTCTTACAAATATCCTTATGGTTGCGAAGAAACAATTTTTATACCACAGGTCCCGTAAATATAAAAAAAATTCCAAATTATATGGGGTAATTTTGTCAGCAGATTTCATTTTTTGAGAAATAGCGATTTTTACCCTTTTGGGGACAGGAAAATACTTTCTTACCCACTTTTTCAATGAAAGATCATAAATGCTCTTATCCTCTCTCTTTTTTGGTTTAAAAAAATAATTTTACTTTCCTCTTTTCTTCTTCTTTCCAACGATAACAATCTTCATTTTTTTTTCCTTTCATGTTTTCGATTTTTGAAGATTCAAGAAACGATTGAAAATAAGTTTAAGTCACTTGAAACACACTAATGTATTTCTTGCTTCAAATATTTATGTATAATGCGGGAAATTCACTTATTTTTTAGAGGAGAAAAAAAACTGGAATGTTCAACATGGCACGATTGTGCCACCATAGATATGAGCACGATCATGCCACCATAATATATAAGCACGATCATGCCACCATAAATGTGAGTCCGTTCGTGCAGCACTATGGGACACGATCGTGCCACCATAAATGTGAGCACGATCGTGCAATAATACGGGGCAACACACTATGGGGCACGATCATGCCACCATATATGTGAGCATAATCGTGCAGCACTATGGGGCAGCACGATCGTGCTGCTTTAGTAAGAGTATTTTTGTCTTTGTGGGTAAAAAAGATATTTTTTATACAAATGGGTGGAAAAGTTGTTCACTATCCAAATAGGGTAAAAAAAAACACCCTTTTTTCTCTCTTTGTTTTGGGAATTCCATTAGGAGCATTATTGATTTTACATAATTACCTCAAATCTTTCTAATTAACCCAAAAAGTAATGAAGTGAAAGTATATTAGTATCGCTGAAAAGCTACGAAAGTGAATCAACGTCAAGTTGCCACAAAAATAGGGTACCCATCATTAGGCATGTGTAAAAGCATGAAGTTGACCTTCGAATTATATTGTGTGCCTCTCCCGGCGTATGATAATTGTTAGGAAAAAGTGTATAGTTTCTGTTTCGGAAAATGACTAAGTGTATAAGTGTTTAGGCTTTAGTCGAGGCCTGAATTGGATTCAGTCTCCGCAAGACAAAAATGCCCGTATACAAGTGCTAACGGTTCTGGCGTACGTCCCTAAAATACAACGACTATTTCTATTCCGGTTTAGCAGCACTTGCAAAAACCGAAACTTCAGCGAACAACAAAAATGTTTGAACTTTCAAGCTTTTGAAGAAGAGAAGTCAATATGCTCGAATGCAATGACCGTTTTATTAATCTGATGAATTTAGTATCTTATTCCAATCTGCAGGGGTCGAATTATTGATAAGTGCCATTTTGTACATATTTTGTGTTTTTAATCCAATAGTTTTTAATTATTTTATTAGAAAAATCATACTTTTATCGAGTATTTTTAGCATTTTATCGCGGGATGTGTTTAACATTATAGGTGGAGCAATTTGGAGAAATTTGAAGCCAACATCAAGTAAAGAAAAAAGGAAAGAAAATCACTCAACATGACTTGGGGTTGTCAAATAACATGGCCATGATAAAAAAGAAGGAAATAAATTGAAGAAAAATTGGAAAAAAGGGTCCAAAACGGCCAAACCGTGTCACCAAACACGGCCATGTTGAAGGGGATCAAAAGAGGAGAAAAAATGCACAAAACAGACCCGAACACGGCCTGGCCGTGTTGCACAACACGGCCGTGTCCGTTGTTTTTTTGCCAAACTCCAGAGCAGCACGACCTGGCCGTGCTGACCGACATGGCCGTGTCAGGGCCACTTTCAGACACCTTTTTATGCTGAAATTGTTGAAAAATCACCAACCAAACCTTTTTGATCACTTTTGAATACCTTTAACACCCTATCTTGCTGCACCATGTCCCCATGTTCTCTCAATTGTCATGTGGGCACAATGATTCAACCAACTCAACCAATGGAAGTGGAGTATTGTCATGTGAATATAATGATTCAACCAACTCAACCATGAATGTGCACACAATGATTCAACCAACAACCATAGAAGTGGAGCATTTGTTAGCATTATTGATGTGTTCTTTCACAAAGATGGTGCTTATAAAAGCCAAGAGTTTGAGTTGGGAAATTCATTCATGTAGTATTCATTTATATAGAGATTCATTGTGTATTCATCATTCAATTCAATTTAGACACTTAGAAAATATTCATTGTGTCCAACATTTTGAGTGGAATTGGGATCAAGAGGTCTTGGAGGAGTGCTTGTAGCAACATTGGAGAAGAAGGCTTGGATCAACATCATCCATCAAGGAAGAAGTCATTGAGATTTTGAGAAAGGTAAGTACATCATGTCTACAATACTTAAATCTTCTTGTGTAATTTACTCTTTTGTCAAAATCATGAGTAGCTAAACTCCTAGTGTTTGAATGTAATGAACTCTAGAATGGATTTGTGATTAAGGTTTGTATGTTTTTAATAAAAGAGTTGCATGCAATCCTAGATATAGGACGACATAAATCTTCTGGATTAGGGTCAAACCTAATATGCAATTTTGGGGGTTTTAACTAGAAAGATATTTCAGTTAATCAACTTGAGATTAGGAGTTTTCGCCTTGAAAAAGGGTTTAACTTAAATCGGGAATTTCTACGGTCCACATAACATGAGATTTTATTAAAAGAGGTTGGTTTTTGCTTAAGGGCTTATGGTTGTTTTTTTATCTTGTTGAATCACAAAAATATTCTAGAAGGAATTACATTCAAACACATTTCTAGCTCTTGATTTCTCATTCTACAATCTACTTTTATTTGATTTATTGTAAGTTGCAATTATTTTAAATTCTCTATTTTTCATTTTCCATTTTAACAAACAAAACTCTGAAAATTGCTAGATTAGATAACAAAAAGATGGTAATTATTAGTACTTATAATCCTCGTGGGAATGATACTCGGTACTCAATAATCTATCTACAAAACGATAGGTGCACTTGCCTACGATTTTCTAGAGTAGCTTTTGAGCCATCAAGTTTTTGGCGCCGTTGCCGGGGATTGTAATATTAAGAACGCTTTATTTTTTATAATTTAATCATTTTTTTTATTATCATTCTTTCTATCTATCTTTGTAAGTCTTGGATTATACTTACCCTCTTTATTTACCGCAGTGCATGCCTACTCGTCGCCGAATTTGGAAGCGTGACACCGCCGGTAGCAACACAGAGGAAAGTACTAATACAGACCACGAAGAAGATATTAACGAAAGTAAAGATTTCGGCATGGCGGATGAGCAAAGAACCATGTACGACTATGCCAAACCTTCCATGGAAGGGACGTCATCGAGTATCGTACGGCCCGCGGTTGCAGCCAATAATTTCGAGATCAAACCAAATGTCATTCAAATGGTGCAACAATTTGTTCAGTTCGACGGCCTACCTGATGAAGATCCAAATAACCACATCGCAAATTTTCTCAAAATTTGCGATACCTTCAAAATAAATGGAGTCTCCGATGATGCCATCCGTTTACGCCTGTTCCCATTTACTCTTCGGGGACGGGCTAAACAATGGCTAAACACCTTACCAAAAGGAACAATCACAACATGGAGCATTATGGCGGAAAAGTTCCTTTTGAAATATTTCCCACCCGCCAAAACCGCACGATTGAGGAATGAAATCTCTTCATTCACTCAAGAGAATGATGAGACCTTGTACGATACTTGGGAGAGATTCAAAGAATTACTGCGAAAATGCCCACATCATGGCCTTCCCATTTGGATGCAAGTCCAAACATTTTACAATGGGCTACTCTCATCGACGAGGCAAATGATTGATGCGGCGGCGTGGGGAACGTTGAACAATAAAACACCCGAAGCCGCCCAAGATCTCATAGAAGGAATGGCCATGAATGGCTATCAATGGCAATCCGTACGAGGAAAAACCAACAGGACAGTGGGTGTATACAATGCAGACGCGGTAGTTATGCTAGCCGCACAGGTCGAAGCTTTGACTCAGAAAATTGACGGGTTGGCAGCTCCAAAACCACCACCACAACAAGCCTTCTCATGCGAGACTTGTGGAGGATCGCACAACCACCAAGACTGCCCTCACGCGATACCGCCGCATGAACAAGTGGATTATCTAGTTAATCAATCTCGACCCTTTCAAAATAATCCTTTCAGTAACACCTATAATCCAGGTTGGCGTCAACACCCGAACTTTAGTTGGGGCAATCAAGGTCAACAGAAGCCTAATCAAAGCGCACTCCCCAATTTGTCTGCACCTCCCGGTTTCCAACCGCGAAAACCAAGTTTGGAGGACTTACTGTCCAAATTCGTCCAAACAATGGAGACCCATTTCACGGCCACCGAAACATCCTTAAGGAATCAAGAAGCATCCATTCACAACTTGGAGAATCAGATTGGTCAAATTGCCAAAATGATCTCCGAAAGGCCACAAGGGAGCTTACCTAGCAACACCGAGCCGAATCCAAGAGAACAGGTAAAAGCAATCACTCTAAGGAGTGGAACAAAGCCAGACGAAGTACGGATGCCGGAGGACGAGCCCACTTCCATACAACAAAAAGACGAACAGGTATCCAAGGAAATAAAGAAAATGGTACCAGAATTCCAACCACCTATTCCGTATCCAAGTCGATTGCGTAAGGACAAACATGACGACCAATTTGGTAAGTTTTTGGATTTGTTTAAACAATTACACATCAATATTTCTTTTGTTGAAGCCCTTTCACAAATGCCAAAATATGCCAAGTTCTTAAAAGATCTTCTTTCAAATAAGAAGAAGCTTGAAGAAATTTCCATGGTGCAATTAAATGAGGAATGCTCGGCAATTTTGCAAAATAAGTTACCGCAAAAAATCAAAGATCCAGGGAGTTTTACTATTCCTTGTCATGTCGGTAATTTGACTGTTGATCGGGCATTGGCCGATCTAGGGGCTAGCATTAATTTGATGCCGTATGAATTGTTTAAACAAATGGGTCTAGGGGAACCGAAACCAACTAGGATGAGCTTACAATTAGCTGACAGGTCCATTAAATATCCTAAAGGCATTGTTGAGGATGTTTTGGTCAAAGTCGATAAGTTTATATTTCCTGTCGATTTTGTAATTCTTGACATGCATACAGATGTCGAAGTCCCCTTGATTCTAGGACGTCCATTTTTAGATACTACTAAAGCAATCATTGACGTGCATGATGGCAAACTAATTTTAAGAGTCGAAGATGAACAAGTCATTTTTAAAACCGCTACATCAATGAAAAATACGATAGATAAAGATGACTCCTGTTTTGCTATTGATCTTATCGATATGGAGATAACCAATTCTTTACCAAGCATGATTTCTAACGAATTCTTGGAGACTTGTATTGTCCAAAGTGCAGGTATAGTGGATGAAAATCCCTTCCTTAGGGAATTTGTACTCGCATTAGAGGAAAACACACCAACAGAACGACAGAAAGAGTTCAAAAAAATTGAAAATTCGCAGGTGGGGCATAACAAACCGTCCATTGAGGACCCACCACTGTTGGAGCTGAAAGAACTACCCGAACACTTGGAATATGCATTTCTAGCCGAGAACACCAAACTTCCCGTAATTATTTTCTTCGATTTATCTTCTCATCAAAAGGATAGATTGTTGGCAATATTACGGGAACATAAAAAGGCCATCGCTTGGAAAATCTCCAATATTTAAGGGATCGATCCTTCCTTTTGCACTCACAAAATTCTGATGGAGGAAAATTTCAAGCCGGTTGTTCTACCTCAGCGTCACTTAAATCCAAATATGAAAGAGGTAGTCAAGGCGGAGGTAATCAAATTACTTGATGATGGGCTCATCTATCCAATCTCTGACAGTAATTGGGTGAGTCCAGTTCAAGTGGTTCCAAAGAAAGGTGGGATGACGGTGGTACCAAATGAAAAGAATGAACTTATTCCAATGCGAACGGTAACAGGTTGGCGAGTTTGCATCGATTATCGACGACTCAATGATGCTACTCGCAAGGACCATTTTCCTTTACCTTTTATTGATCAAATGCTTGAAAGATTATCTGGTCACTTGTATTATTGCTTCTTTGATGGCATGTCAGGTTATTTTCAGATCCCGATAGCACCGGAGGACCAAGAGAAAACCACTTTCACTTGTCCCTACGGTACTTTTGCCTATCGACGCATGCCTTTCGGGTTGTACAATGCACCGGCAACCTTTCAACGGTGCATGCTTGCTATCTTCGACGAACTTGTAGAAGATATCATGGAAGTCTTCATGGATGACTTCTCTGTTTTTGGGGACTCCTTTGATCTTTGTCTTGCAAATCTTAACAAAGTCCTTATTCATTGCGAAGAAACTAACCTGGTTCTTAACTGGGAAAAATGTCATTTCATGGTACAAGAAGGTATTGTTTTGGGACATATAATTTCTTGCAGGGGCATTGAAGTTGACAAGGTGAAGGTTGAGACAATTTCCAAATTGCCTCCACCCATCACGGTGAAGGCAATCCGAAGCTTTTTGGGGCACGCCGGGTTCTATAGGCGATTCATCAAAGATTTTTCAAAAATTGCCCGGCCACTCACTCGCCTCTTGGAGAAGGATGCGGTTTTTGATATCAATGATGAATGCCTTCAAGCATTCAATACTTTGAAAGAAAAACTCACCACTTCCCCCATCATGGTAGCTTTGGATTGGTCTCAACCATTCGAACTCATGTGTGATGCCAGTGATTATGCGGTAGGTGCGGTGCTCGGGCAATAAAAAGATAAGCATTTCCGACCAATTTACTACGCAAGTAAAACTCTGAATCCCGCTCAGTCCAATTATACAACTACAGAAAAAGAGTTACTTGCAGTAGTTTTCGCCTTTGACAAATTTCGCTCATATTTGATCCTATCAAAAGTCATTGCCTATACGGATCACTCTGTCTTACGTTATTTGCTTGATAAAAATGATGCAAAGCCACGACTAATTCGATGGGTACTCTTACTCCAAGAATTTGATGTGGAGATCAAAGATAAACGGGGTGCCGAAAATCTTGCCGCCGATCACCTATCAAGGCTTGAGCACTCCGACACCGACAAGCAACACAAAGGACATATCAACGATTCTTTCCTGGATGAGCAACTCTTTGCCCTGAACTTAATTTCAATTGATAATCCTTGGTTTACAGATTTTGCTAATTATCTTGCAGGAAAAGTTCTACCGAAAGGGCTGACCCATCAACAGAAGAAGAAATTCTTTTTTGACCTCAAATACTATATTTGGGATGATCCCCACCTCTTTCGAGTTTGTGCAGATCAAATCATATGAAGATGTGTCGTACTTCCGGAAATGATCTCCATTTTGCATCATTGTCATAAGGGGCCCACCGGTGGGCACTATCAAGCGAATACCACGGCATGAAAGGTCCTTGAGTCAGGTTTTTATTGGCCTACACTTTTCCAAGACGCAAAACGGTATGTTGAAACTTGTGATAATTGTCAACGAGCAGGAAATATTTCTCGAAAAAATGAAATGCCCCAAAATGATTTTCTTGTTTGCGAAATTTTTGATGTTTGGGGTATTGATTTTATGGGACCTTTTCCTGAGTCGTTTTGCAATAAATACATTTTGGTAGTCGTTGACTACGTGTCTAAATGGGTAGAGGCTCAAGCCTTGCCTAAAAATGATGCTCGAGTGGTGGTGCATTTTCTCAAAAACCTTTTTACCCGGTTTGGTACACCACGAGCCATCATTAGTGATAGAGGGACTCACTTTTGTAATAGTCAATTTGACAAAGTTTTAAAGCGTTATGGTGTCACACACCGAGTCGCCACCGCCTATCACCCCCAAACTAGTGGTCAAGTCGAAGTGTCCAACCGCGAATTAAAACAAATTTTGGAAAAAACAGTTGGACACTCTCGCAAGGATTGGTCCCTCAAACTCGATGATGCCCTTTGGGCTTATAGAATGGCTTTCAAGACGCCAATAGGGACTACCCCATACCGACTCGTCTATGGTAAGGCATGTCATCTACCGGTTGAGCTTGAACATAAGGCCTTTTGGGCTATTAAAATGCTTAATTATGATTTGTCAAGTGCAGGAAATAACCGTTTATTCAGATTAACGAACTCGAAGAATGGCGAAATTTGGCATACGAGAATTCAAAAATTTACAAAGAACGAACGAAACAATGGCATGACAAACAAATTAAGCACACAAGGGAATTCCAACCGGGTGATCAAGTTTTACTATTCAATTCCCGACTTTGACTATTCCCGGGTAAGTTAAAATCCAGGTGGTCCAGCCCATTCACTGTTACTCAAGTATTTCCCTACGGGACTATCAAAATTACGCACAAGGAAATGGGCACCTTTAAGGTAAACGGACACCGTCTGAAGCTCTATTTTGGGGGCACCATCGATGATAATTATCGAGATTCCATCAAGCTTGAGGATTCCCCAAATACATCATGCAATTAGAGGTGAAACAGTCCAGCTATACGACATTAAAGAAGCGCTACCCGAGAGGCAACCCGATGATTTTTTGTGTTTTCTTGTTTTTCTTGTCAATTTGTTTTCAATTTTACTTAAGATTCATTTTTGGGATTAATTTGGAAAAAAGATTGAAAAAAAAATGCGCTTATATAAAAAAGGACAAATCGAGGTTATACTCCTCTGTTTGTTGCTACTTAGTAACTAGGAGCATTCATGAGCCCCATGTTTGTCTTCTACGTAAAACGGTGGCACAAATATGAGTATGGGACACCACCCTAGGAGCTTTTGGAAAGTCATTCAAAATTTAAACCTAGTGGAAGTTTGCCTCAAAAAAAATGTCCTGATTTTATAATTATATGCATAAAAAAAAAGTTCTCAAAAAGATGACTTTTTCGGGATAAAAATGGTCATAACCAATCTACAAGCAACTTATCTAATTGTAAAAAGAAATATCTCATGTTTGTTTGCAAGAAATTGATAAGGTGCATAAAAAGAAAATGAAACATCCACAAAGATAGCTAAAATATGCAAAGCTAAAGAAAATAGTTCAAACCCAAGCGTTCTAACAAATCTCACCACCCCCAACTTCAAGGGTCACATTGTCCCCAATGTGAAGAAGGGATGGGATACAAAATGGAGCAAAAAAAAAAAAGAGAACTAAAACAAAGAAAAATACGACCTTATGATGGTGGCGGGAAGTGCCCTTGAGATAGGTGCCATTGGTGGAGTTGAGAGAAAAGGGCATTTTGTTGTTGTTGTTGCTCTCGAATATCCCGAATGATGCCAAATTGCTGCTCCATTATTTGTTGTTGGTGGTCGAGCATATTTTGCTGGCGTTCGAGCATCGTTTGTTGATATGATAGCATGCCTCTTTGGTGTTGTTGTTCTTGTAGAATAGCTTGAAGATCAATTTGTTCATGCAGCGGTGGTGGTGGGCGAGATGAAGAAGCACGGGGTGGTGAACTCCGTGGAGGTGACAGAGATTCGGGAGCATCATCCTCTATGGGAGGTAGAGCGAAGAGAATTATGTCGCCCTGCGGATTACGTTGCAAACCCATCAACCAATTGTCATGATTACGAATTGTAGTCCGGGCCGGGTCAGGAAGTAGTAGTCGTTGGGATGTATGTCGAAAACGCAAGCAAAATTGATCATTGACTCTTTCAATTAATTTTATAGCAGTACATACCTCGAGATCAATACGCGTGCTCCCTCGCACTTGTTGTAAACCCGTTAAGTCATGCTCGAAGTGATGAGCAATTGGGGTAATTAGGCCCCCAACAAGAATTTTACTACATTCGCCCCGCCCGACTTTCTGAAAATGGCGTGCTAAGTGAGACCTTGTGTCGAGGTGTTTGCCATAGACCATAGCCCATAAAAATAATAGTTCGTCCTTCTTCAAATTTCCGTCACTTTCCCCCCTACCGAAAAGTGTGCTAGCCATCACACGATGCATATAATGAAAACAAGGATTTATTATGTGTGATACCTTAGCACGGGAAGCAACATATTCGTATGAAGGTGCTATTTCATTCCAGAAACGCTGTGTATTAAATTCATTAGGGAAGCATCTTTCATCGCCAATTGGGAGACCATATATTTGGTTGAAGTCGGCAAGAGTTAATGCATAGTCTTGATTGAACAAGCGAAAAGAGATGAGGCCATCCCTAGCATGAGTTCCTGTCAGAATCTTGGTATTAAGTGAGCTAAGGAATTCCAGTGTGACGCGCTCGTAAGTAGGTGATTTCGCACCCATGAATCGTTCCCACCCAACTTGCTCGAACATCCAATCAATATCTTCTTGTAGCCCAAGGGTCTCCAATGTCATGGCGTCCGGGTACCGGGTGTTGTGCAATGGTTTACCCAACAGTTGTTAATATCGGGTTTCTTGTTCGTCATCCCGGAATAGAATGTCGTGACGATTACTTGGTGGATTAGCCCGGGAGGGACGACGGGAGCCAGCGGGTCCCCTAGACCCGGAAGGAGCGGTAGAACGGCTGCGTTTTGACATAGTAGTCCTGAAAGAGAAACTTCGATAACAACCAAGTATAAACCCATGATAGCCACAACAAAGAAATGGGTACTACAACTATGTCTATGAAACTCGAGTAGCATGGTTCGCAAGAATAACCAACAAATGCAACAACCAAATATGCTCCATGGCTCAATGTCAAGTATCACGATGGCAAGTAAAACCACAATAAGGCATGTCGTCAATTCATGATCATTATGTGATTTTGTCAAGCAATCAATAACAAACCAACATGCCAATAAGACCATCTTATAACAACAACAATTCCTCTAATAATTCATAATATTCTTAGGTCATCAATTTTGAACAAGAGGATGCCAACAAGTGGATTCATATGATTTGATCAATAAAAAAATTCATGTAGCCCTAAGTATCATCACAAGAATTCATGCCTTCAACACTCAAACATAAAGACCCCTAAAAATTGCAAATAATATCCAAAAAGCCCTAAAAATTACAAATACAAGAACAAATAAAAAAAAATTAAAAAGAAGAAGATGAATTTGAACACACAAATAAAATAAAATTCATACCTTTTATTGAACACCCACAAGATAGATGTCAAAAAACCACAAAATTCCCAAATGTTGAAAAAATCAATCGATAGAAGTGTTGGTAATGAAGAGAAGATGGTATTTTTGTGGACAAATTTAAGTTTAAATGGAAGTTGAGAGAGATTTGGGGGAAGTTTTGGGGATGAAGAAGGGTTTTTTAGGGTTTAGAATTGGGGATTTTCGAAAAATTTGGGAAAAAATTCGCCCCCCTGTTTTTGGACAGCTCGAACACGGCCGTGTCGGGCTGTATTGCGAGAAAATATTTTGGGCCCGAACACGGGCGTGTCGGGCGACACGGCCCGGCCGTGTTCGGGCCAATTTTTTATTTTTTTTTTAATAAATGGAAAATTGGGAAATTTTGACACGTCCATTTGGCCGCCCGGACACGGCCGTGTCGTGTCGGGCGACACGACAAGGCCGTGTCACGGGCTGTAATTTTTTTTTAATAAAAGGAAAAATGGGAAATTTTGACACGACCATTTGGCCACCCGGACACGGCCGTGTCACGGGCTGTAATTGTTTTTTTTTAAAACCCGAATTATGATTTCTCCAGCGATCATGACACAAAGTATCTATATTTAAGCAAAGTCGAATTTAATTTTATGACATTAAACTCTATTGGCCAAGTTCATTCTTTTATTAGAGTCACATGATTTAAAACATTTTGGTCGATTTGAGTTCTCAAAAAGATGACTTTTTCGGGATAAAAATGGTCATAACCAATCTACAAACAACTTATCTAATTGTAAAAAGAAATATCTCATGTTTGTTTGCAAGAAATTGATAAGGTGCATAAAAAGAAAACGAAACATCCACAAAGATAGCTAAAATACGCAAAGCTAAAGAAAATAGTTCAAACCCAAGCGTTCTAACAAATCTCACCAGAAGTTTGCCGAAAAAAAACGTCCTGATTTTATAATTATATGCATTAACAAAAACCCGAGTTTTAGACATCTCCTTTTATCATTACATTTTTGTATTTGATCTAAGCGAATGAATAACAATTTTTGTGATATGATAACTGTGATGATTGAACGATTCCAATTATTGAAGTCACCCTCTTTTTAACAAAATTGGTCGATTTGAAAAATCGAATCGATTGGCTTAATTGGGAAGGAAAAGGTTAGTAATTCACTTCAATCATGTCGAAATTGTGAAAATAGATATCTCTTTTTGTTTTCAACCCCACTCTTTGTTTTAAAAATTGCTTGAGGAAAAGCAAAATTTCCAAGTTGGAGGCGGTTTGATAAGTGTCATTTTGTACATATTTTGTGCTTTTAATCCATTAGTTTTTAACTATTTTATTAGAAAAATCATAATTTTCTCGAGTATTTTTAGCATTTTATCGCGGGATGTGTTTAACATTATAGGTGGAGCAATTTGGAGCAATTTGGAGCCACCATCAAGTAAAGAAAAAAGGAAAGAAAATCACTCAACATGACTTGGGGTTGTAAATAACATGGCCATGATAAAAAAAGGAAATAAATTAAAGAAAAATTGGAAAAAGGATCCAAAATGGCCAAATCGTGTCACCAAACACGGCCATGTTGAGGGGGATCAAAAGAGGAGAAAAAACGCACAAAACAGACCCGAACACAGCCTGGCCGTGTTGGCCAACACGGCTGTGTCCGTTGTTTTTTTGCCAAACTCCAGAGCAGCACGGCCAGCCCGACATGGCCGTGTCAGGGCCACTTTCAGACACCTTTTTATGCGGAAATTGTTGAAAAATCACCAACCAAACCTTTTTGATCACTTTTGAATACCTTTAACACCCTATCTTGCTGCACCATGTCCCCATGTTCTCTCAATTGTCATGTGGACACAATGATTCAACCAACTCAACCAATGGAAGTGGAGTATTGTCATGTGAATATAATGATTCAACCAACTCAACCATGAATGTGCACACAATGATTCAACCAACAACCAAAGAAGTGGGGCATTTGTTAGCATTATTGATGTGTTCTTTCACAAAGATGGTGCCTATAAAAGCCAAGAGTTTGAGTTGGGAAATTCATTCATGTAGTATTCATTCATATAGAGATTCATTGTGTATTCATCATTCAATTCAATTTAGACACTTAGAAAATATTCATTGTGTCCAACATTTTGAGTGGAATTGGGATCAAGAGGTCTTGGATGAGTAAGCTTGTAGCAATATTGGAGAAGAAGGCTTGGATCAACATCATCCATCAAGGAAGAAGTCATTGAGATTTTGAGAAAGATAAGTAAATCATGTCTACAATACTTAAATCTTCTTGTGTAATTTACTCTTTTTTCAAAATCATGAGTAGCTAAACTCCTAGTGTTTGAATGTAATGAACTCTAGAATGATTGTGATTAAGGTTTGTATGTTTTTAATAAAATTCTCATGTCTTGTGTGATTCACTTATATCATGTTTATTTCATTAGAGTTAATATATCCGGTATATTAATTTGATATCTATTCTTCATCGGGTAATCGAGAGATTTATGGTGAGAAAGAACCTATATAAGTGAAAAGAGTTGAATGTAATCCTAGATATAGGACGACATAAATCTTCTGGATTAGGGTCAAACCTAATATGGGAATTCATAAATCATTATAATGCAATTTTGGGGGTTTTAACTAGAAAGAGATTTCAGTTAATAAACTTGAGATTAGGAGTTTTTCGCCTTGAAAAAGGGTTTAACTTAAATCGGGAATTTCTACGGTCCACATAACATGAGATTTTATTAAAAGAGGTTGGTTTTTGCTTAAGGGCTTATGGTTGTTTTTTTTATCTTGTTGAATCACAAAAACATTCTAGAGGGAATTACATTCAAACACATTTCTAGCTCTTGATTTCTCATTCTACAATCTACTTTTATTTGATTTATTGTAAGTTGCAATTATTTTAAATTCTCTATTTTTCATTTTCCATTTTAACAAACAAAACTCTGAAAATTGCTAGATTAGATAACAAAAAGACGGTAATTATTAGTACTTATAATCCTCATGGGAATGACACTCGGTACTCAATAATCTATACTACAAAACGATAGGTGCACTTGCCTATGGTTTTCTAGAGTAGCTTTTGAGCCATCAATTATATTGGCATCAGGTGCCTCGTACGGAAAGATCACGTCTTTTCGCTCGAAAAGACAGGTTTTCATCGACAGACGACGATCTGTTTTGCACGCCGCCTCGGCCGACGACGACTGGGCGGCCCGTGCGTGGATACGAACCAAAATGGCAAAGCTACGGCCTGACGCATGACTCGACGCACGGGCCATGCGTCCTGCTCGGGTGCGAACACTTCCCAGTTGAAAAATCCCTAATTAATTCAAAAATTAATTAATTAATTATTTAAAGATTTTTGGTCCAAAAAGAATAAGGGCCTTGAAGCCCAAGCCCAAGCCGGGCCGAGCCGGCGGGCGGCGGCGCGCGCATGTGCTTTGAACCAAATCCACAAACATGTAGGTCATCACCCCTTTAAAAACTTGGGTGCCCCCAAGGGCCCAAACCCATAAGTCCAGCGTGGGATAAATATAGTGTGCAAACTTTGCCTTTTTATCCTATATGGGATGGAACATTTCTCCTTCCCCACAATTTTCCATTTTCCATACCATTTACTTGTATTAATTGCTCTATCATTAATTTTTCATTCACCCAGAATTGGTTTTGAGAAATTCCAAATGCTATTCTCGTCTACTCTCTCTAGTAGAATTTTTACAAATCATTTAATTCCATTTTTCACTAATGGAAACCATTTAATTATTTGGTCAAAATCGGGTCAACACCCATTTTACCAAACAAACAATCCAACAATCATTTTCTACATTTTGACAAATTTTAAGATTTTCGATTATATATAAGAGCATCCCCAATAGGCTCTTCAAATCAAAAATACTCTTTATTTAAAGAGTTATCTACCAAAAACACTCTCCAACAAGCTCTTTAGTTTAACTTTTAAATTTAGAGAACCAATTTTCACTCTCCAAATTTGGAGAGCCAAGACAACTCTCCATAATTAATTACATTAAATATTAATTACTTCTAATATCCCATTTAATGATTTTTTGCACTTTTTGATGACCCTTTTAATGACAATTTCTACAAATCAAAATACATTCTGAAATCTCAACATATATTTAGCATGGAAGAATGCGATTAAAATTCTAGAGATCATTATGAGAACTATGTGATTTTAGAAAATGAGTCAGAATCATCTTCTGAGTCAAAATTATCAATAAGCATGTTTATTATTTTTCTTGAAGACGTATTTGAAAGGGCCTAGAGATTTGTTTTGATTTTTGGTTGTCAGGAATATATTTTGAAATCATATGGTATTTTTCATTGAATTAAAATAGCACGATGTTCTCAATGTAAAACGATATGGAGGGAAACAATTAAGAAATTAGGAGGGAAATAAGTGAAATGGAGGAAAAAAATTGTGTGGTTAATTAATGTTGGAAAATGATAAAATAAAGAGCCAAATTTAAAGAATCTCTTGGAAGATGACAAAAATATAACTCTTTAAATGTTAGGAATTTTATTGTTTAGATTTTGATGAGTGCCATGTAAAACTTAGAATAGAAAGTTAGCTCCCCAATTCTTGCTTTGAAATGTATTGTAACAATTAGAGTGGCCCAGCCGAGTTAAGTTAAGTCGCCTACGCTCCAACTTGCAAGAAGACGATCAAGGCTTGAAGGAAAACTCTGCTTTGTGAGACAATTTGAGTACAACAAAGAAAAGAGACAGAACTCGATCAAGAAGAAGCGGTGAGATGCGGTGAGTGGAACATCGTCAAGTCAACTCAAAGAAAAGCAAGTCTCAAGTCAAGTGATGAAGAGTCATCCATGATTGGAAGTGACTCGACTCTAAGTCACCTGGGGAAAGCGAGGAAATGCGGTCAAGTCGAGATAATCGAAAAAGAACCGTTACGTAAATCAAGAGATTTACTTAAACAAGTAATATCTCCATACTACCTTTCTTGGAGTGCTCATCCCGAAGCGTGCAAAGAAATGAACCAATGGGAAGCACTACACCGTGTCGAACTACGAAAAGGTGATAAAACATTTCATACGAGGAAATGGCAATTCCAAGAAGTGCAAATCAACGATCGCAAAGTGATTTTCAAAAATGAGCCTATCTCTTCAACGGGCAAATTTTTGAAAGTTCACTATAAAAGGCTGAGGAGTTTGATTGAGAAAAAAAGATGATGCGTGGATGACACACACGTGAGATATACAAGCTTATCAAAATTGAAATATTCTCAATCCTCAAGCCTACATCTCGAAGAACATCAATCCAACACTTACCTGTGAAGGAAAGAGAACTTCAATCAGTTGAAGAGGAAACTACGAAAACAAGGGGTCTACATTCCAAGAAGGATTGTAGAAAGGTTCAAGGTGAACAAGTCTTAAGCGTTTGGAGGGCTTCGTGATCAAATCCAAAGTGCTTGAGCAAGTGAGTGTAGTAGCAAGGCAAATTTTGCCTGTGAAGAAGCCGAGTCGCACGAGAGCCACCGGTGAGTGATCAAGGCGTCTCATCGAGTCCCAAAGGATCAAGGATCAAGTCATTTGTTGTGATCAAGACTTGTATCGGACTATTACCACTTTGTAAACCGATCATTACTTAGTGGATTCCTCCGGGAGTTGGAGAAGAGAGGAGTAGAAGAATTACCCCATCTTGAACCTCTATAAAAACTTTATTGTGTCATTTACTTTACAAACATTTAAATATCCGCACTTTTAATTGCTTATATCTTGATAAATTTGCTATCCATCCGATAATCTATAAGTACTAAATCAAGTCAGTAAAAACTTGCTTAAACAAACTTAAGGGTGTTAAGTCTTTTTGAAAACAAAACAAAAAGTCAAATTATAGCCAACAATTTGAGTTAGTTCTACTAATGTACTCAATTGAAATGTTGAGAGATTAACTCTCTTGAGCGACTAATTTGTCCATCAAGGACTGTTGTGTAGAACTCAGAGATTTAAAAGGTCTAAATCGAAAATTTGGTAAGGTTTATTCAACCCCCCTTCTAAACCTTACACTTACACCCCTTGGGACCTACAAGTGGTATCGGAGCGGTTGGTTCATTGAACCCTCCGCACCGGTTCTTGAACTAGATCTCCAAACTTTTCAAAAGTCCGCTTTAGTACTTAATCTTTCAAAACTCTTCTCTATCATTAAAAGTTATCATCATGGAAGCAAATCTAACACGCATTCCTATGTTCACTATTGAAGAATTTGATGATTGGAAAATTCGTATGCGAGGCTCATCTATCAAAGATTACATGATGAGATGTGGATAGTGATAGAAGATGGGCCTCTGCAAATATTAAAGGTGAACACGGTGCATTGACGAAGAGTTGTTGCGGTGAAGGGGAAGAAGAAGATAAAGACCAAGACCGGTCATGGTTGAAAAACCAAGAACCGAGTGGACAAATGATGACAGAAAAAGATACAACCTGGACAATGTAGCCAAGGATATTCTCTACAAAACCTTGGACAAAGCCATGTTCAATAAAGTGAAATCTTGCAAAACAAATGCTAAGGAAATGGGACAAACCGACATTGATTTTGAAGGCTCGTGAGCAAATCAAAGAAAACAAACTTTCGGTGGATGTACAAAAATTTGAGAACTTTAAAATGATCTCGGAGAAAACCTGGATCAACTGGATGCTCGATTTACGAAATCACAAATGAGTGTCTACACTTGGAAAGGAATATACACGAAGGAAATGTGTATGAAGATCCTGAAAAGTCTTCAAATTGAATGGGAGATGAAGGTCATGGCACTAAGACATTCCATGGACCTATCAAAGACATCCAACCATGAGTTATTCTCGGACCTCAAAGCCTATGAGTTTGAGCCGAGAAGGAAAGATCGAAGAGAGAGACATTTGTACCCAAAACAATTTGCTCTAGTTGTCAAAGATGGAAGGAGAGTCAAGTCAAAGAGGCAATTGACCCGGAAGAAATAGCCCTAATGGTTAAAAGATTTAACAAGTTCTTTAACAAGAACTACAAGAGAGGAAAGGGTGAATCCTCCGAGAAGACACTCGGCTCCTCCAAATCAAGGGATGATAGGCCAACCAAGAGGACAGATCATCAACAAGTTGAGTATCAAAGGGTCGACAACTCAAGAACGAAAAGAGTTGAGCAAAAGGTGAATATCTATGTTGGAATTGTAGACAACCAGGTCACTATGCCATTGATCGCTCATATCCTCGTAGTCAACAAGTACGAGTAAACGAAGAAGAAAGAAAAGTCTTGAGAGAGAAAGAAGACAAGAAAAGAAAAAGGCAATGATGGCTGCAGAGATCGGCCGAGACAAACCAAGTCAAGAGAGACAAGTGACTCGGAGAGCAGAAGTGAAGCCGACTACTCAAGTGACTCTGAAGAAGAAGCCTTGATCCGCTTAATGGCCAAAGAACAAGATCAAGAAGATGAGGTACAACCTAACTCAACAAGCTCGACACTAGTGATAGTGATCGTGACACACACACTTCATCACCCACCGATCTTTATGATTCATTAGGCAAAATGATGAAAGATTTTGAGCACATTAAAACCTCACACACATTGTTGAATGAGGAAAACAGCCTACTCAAAAGTCAAAACTCAAAGCCGACTAAGGAGCCGAGTACTCTAAGTCAAATAGCTAATGAGAATAAGAGTTTAAAGGTGAAAATGCTAAATTAATAGCAGAAATTGTCGCTATAGAAAAGAGGAGAATGACCTCAAAAATGTTATTGCCTCATTCACTAAGGCATCTAAATCATTGGATGATCTTATTATGAGTCAAAGAGAATGTGGAGACAAGACAAAGCTTAGGATTTAATTCCTTTGTGCCATGTCAAACCTCAAGAGTAACTTTGGAAAAAGGATCTTCAAGTCATGAAGAGTCGAAAAATCCAAAACTCTAAATGATGCACACACTTTTAATCCAAAGCACAATGCTAAGCAAACGGCCTTGGTTACAAAGGAAAAGGAAAACGATCGATTGAGAGTGCTAAAAGGATAGTGAGAAGAGATTCGGCCGAGTCCTCGGCAGACTCCAAACAGAAAATACTGTAAAGAAGAAGCGAGCTACCAAAAATCCCTTAAAACTCATAAAAGAAATACATATGATGGGAATGGTAGAAAATATCCAAGCCAAGCCGATGGAATAATGTGAACTATCCCTAGACTTATGGAATACAAGCCCAAATGGCAAAGGCCTAGAACTCAACAAAGGCCATTCCAAAAGCATAAGAGCTTTCATCAAGACACACATATGCACCTAGGCACTACACTCAAAGACACCACAATTACCCAAGAAAGGCAATTGCTAAAACACATATGCAGGCATACGGACAAAAGAGACAAATTTGTATGAACCTGGACTCCCCAAGCAATTTGCCAGGATTGATTATGATTATGGCATCGATAGATGGCAACCTCTTAGAGTCAAATCATTTGGCTATAGGTTGGTTGGATCATCTTATAATTCTAACCCCTCGGGACCCGGACAAGAATGGGTACCTAAAACTTAATTTCCTTGATTGCGAGTTCAAGGAAGCAGTGAGTGCCAAGGAACCTGGTACATGGATAGCGGTACATTCCGGACACATATGACAGAAATAAGAGAAATCTGTCAAAATTCAAGGAAGTCAAAGGAGCCAAAGTCATATTTGGAGGAAATGAAGCTCCTGGTGAAATAAGAGGCATTGGATCCATCCGAAGAATGGTTTAGAAATCACAGATGTTGCATATGTTGAAGGACTAAACTTCAATTTACTAAGCATCATCAACTCTGCGACAAGGGCTACAATGTTGGATTCAACATGGGAATATGTCAAATCAAAAATGTTGAATCTAATGAAGTTGTCTGCCGCAAGGATGCGCACAGAAAAATATGTATGTAGTGGATTGGTCAACCGCAACACCCAAAGACTGTCTCTACTAGCAAAAAGAGCACATTTGAATCAAGTTGGTCGTGGCACAAAAGCCGAGTCATCCGAACTTCAAAACGATTAATAAGCTAGCAAGAAGTCATCTTGTGGAAGGACTTCCGGACTCGATATACAAGAAGGAGAGTATATGTGATGCATGTCGAAGGAAAACAAATCAAGTCGTCGTCGTTTCAAGAAAAGACTTGCCCATCTCAACAAGAATATTGATCCGCTTCATATGGATCTATTTGGCCCAAAGTGGAACCAAAGAAGCATAAGTGGAAAGAAATACACCTTGGTGGTAGTAGATGACTACTCAAGATATACATGGACAATATTCATGTGCAAGAAGAAAGAAACTCTACAAAAGCTACCACGGTGATGAAGAGGATACAAAATGAGAAGAGTCAAACCATTATCAAAATAAGATCGGATAGAGGAACCGAGTTTGTCAATGGAATAATAACTCGATCTTGTGTTGAGAATGGTATTGGTCATGAACTATCACCGCAAGGACTCCACAAAGAATGGAGTTGCGAGAAAGAAGAAAAACAGAACCCTCAAAGAAGCAAAGAAGGACCATGTTAGTCAAGCGGGGTTACCAAAAAGTTTTGGGTGGAAGCAATCAACACACCTGCTACACCCAAAACAGATGTATGATAAAAAAAAGCGGTGACAAAGACTCCTATGAGATCCGGACTGGAAGAAAACCAAATGTTGCATATTTCAGGATATTTGGATGTAAATGCTTCATCCACAATAATGGCAAAGATAACCTAAAGGCTTTTGATGCTAAAGTCGATGAAGGTATCTTCTTAGGATACTCAAATTTGAAAGCAAAGCCTACTGAGAATACTCAACAAAAGAACTATGGTTACAGGAAGAATCCATTCATGTAGTATTCGATGAGCCAAACATAAATGGAGAAGACATTGAAGAGTCGGTGATAAGTGAAACATCCAACCTTACGTGGAAGAGTCCCTATCTTCAAGTAGGCGCAGGATTATCAATTGAGAAGAAGATGAGATAGTGAATCTCAAAAGCATTTGGAAAATCTGAATGGTGAGTGATCACGAGAGAGCGACACAAAGAACACAAACGCAAGTCGATCAATCCACTAACTTACTTCAACTGACGTAAGATGGCCGAGAGACCATCCACGTAACTTGTCATTGGAGACATGAGAGAAGGTGTCAAGACAAGATCGAACTCAACAAGAAGCAATGTTCACATGCTTCATCTCGCAGATAGAGCCCAAAGATGTGTCACAAGCATTGGATGACACACATTGGATTCAAGCTATGCAAGAAGAGTGAATCAGTTTGAGAGAAATAAAGTATGGGAATTAGTACAAAGACCCATACATCAAAATGTTATTGGAACCAAATGGGTATTCGTAAATAAGATGAACGAAGAAGGTTACGTGGTAAGAAACAAAGCAAGATCGGTAGCCAAAGGATATTGCCAAGAAGAAGGAATAGATTTTGATGAAACATTTGCTCGTAGCAAGATTGGAAGCTATAAGGATGTTTCTTGCCTATCGCACTCTCACAAAAATTTCATTGTATATCAAATGGATGTAAAAAGTGCATTCTGAATGGTTTATTGGAAGAAGAAGTGTATGTTGAACAACCTCCAGGATTTGAGCGAGAAGACTCTTGGAGACAAAGTGTACAAACTCAAGAAAGCCCTGTATGGATTGAAACAGGCACCCGTGAGCATGGTATGATACTGTCACAATTCCTAATCGAAAATGGATTCACTAAAGGAAAAGTGGATAGAACACTTTTCTTTAGAATTCAAGACAAGAAGAGTATACCGCTTGTTCAAATATATGGATGACATCATTTTTGGATCCACTAACAAAGAGTGTGTGAAAAATTCTCAAACCTCATGCAAAGTAAATTTGAAATGAGCATGATGGGAGAGCCGACATTTTTCCTTGGACTTCAAGTGAAAGTGAAGGATGGAACCTTCATAAGTCAAACAAAATACACAGAGATTTAATGAAGAAATTTGGTATGGAGGAGAAGTCTTCTCAGTAAAAATACCAATGAACACATCACCAAAATGGACATGGACGCAGATGGCAAGCTCGTAGATCAAACAAGATCTGAGCACTTATTGGATCATCGCTCTATCTCACGGCTAGCAGGCGCGGACATCACCTTTCTTTGTAGGTGTATGTGCAAGATTTCAATCGCTCCAAAAGAGAGCCATATGATTGCACTAAGAGAATATTGAGATACTTAAAAGGAAACCAAGAAGTAGGGCTATGGTATCCAAAGGAAGGTGGATTCAAGCTAATTGGCTATTCGGACTCGACTATCTTTGGATGCAGAGTGGGACAGAAAAGTACTTGAGGCACATGTCAAATGCTTGGAAACAGACTAATTTCCTGGTTTAGCAAGAAGCAAAACTCAATAGCCACCTCTACTGGTGAGCGAGAATACATAGCTGCGGGCAAATTGTTGTGCCCAAGTCCTATGGATGAGACAAAGAAGTGAGAGATTATGAAATTGAAGAAAAAGAAATTCCAATCATGTGTGATAACACAAGTGCCATTGCAATCACTCAAAATCCTGTGTTGCACTCAAGAACAAAACATATAGATGTCGATATCATTTCATAAGAGATCATGTTGAAAAGAAGGACATTATCTTGGAATATATCTCAACCGATAAGCAACTAGCCGACATCTTCACAAAACCATTATGTGAGTCAAGATTTGAAGAACTCAAACATGAGTTGGGGCTAATTGAGCTAAGTCGAGACACGAGAAGAGTCAAAGAAACGAAATGGAACAGAAAAAGAAGGTGAAAAAGAGCCGAAAACAAAAATTAGCTCAATAAATCACCAGATCGGAAAAGTCACTATACCAAGTCGGTGATATTTGAGTCACTAAGAGAAATGTGAGAAGCGAGTTAAATCGCCTAAGAGATAAGTGAATAACTTATGAGCAAAGAGACAAAAACGCAAATCGTTTTTGACTTAGCGGGAATGTTTTAAGAGACACGTCAAAGATAATGATGATGTGTACAGACATAAAGCCGCACACCAAGCTTATGATTGGATATAAATCTTTGCCGCATTAAATACGAGACATGAATCGCTCAATATGCGTGCGAAATCCAAGCCGTTGATTTCGATCACGATTCAAAACCGTCTGCACGCCCCTTTCATAAACCATATTTAAACCATTTTTCGTCCGTTTCTCTCTCACACTTCTAAAAACTGTTCAATCTCTCTCTCAAAAAGCAAAGGCAAACACTCTCGAAAACCCTATCAAACTTCAAATCTATTTTCGAACTTTTCTTGAAATTATTCTCGAGAAATGGCACCAACATATGACTTCACCAAGTTGGGAAAACAAATCCACACCGGTTCGACCGTGGATTTCGACGGAATGGTGAAAGCGGGTCCGACGACACCCTGGTGAAGAAAATCGCGGAGAAGCTAGAAACGGCAGGATCAAAACCGTTTCTAACATCGGAGTATCCTATGACCTATGTGGAGGAGGTCGCACAATTCTACGTGAATGCCGAGATTCACGACGAAGGAATCAAGTCATCTGCTCACGGGAAGGTGACTATCACAAACAAGGATTTGGTGAATATTGCTCACTACCCAGAGGAGCATCCGAGATCAAAGAGGCTGATGTAAACTTGATCGACGCATGGAAAGAAATAGCCAAGTCCGATGTTGCTTGACAAAATAATATTCACAAAGAAACAAGAGATCTTGAAGGAGGATTATCACAAATTGTTGGACATTGTTGCCAAGTGTATCGACATCAAATTTGGCACTTTGACCAATTTGTCAAAGGCAAAATTGATTGTGATGGCTGCAATAATCGAAGAAAAGAAGATAAAACTGAGTTTGAGTTTATCTACAAAGCAGACTCGCCAAAACGTGGGAAACAAGTCCTTCAAAGAAGATGGGTCATTTGGAGGATCCTCGGGATATGGCCTAGTGATTGGCCGGCTATTCGAGGTGAAAGGAGTACCTCTTAGACATGGGAAGGCCTTCCATGTTAACAAGAGGATGTTTGAGCTAATCTCTCGGTGCTCGAAGCGTCGCGTACGCCAAGAGAGTCGACACGGTGAGGGGGAATCGGTGACCCTCAAGACACAACGCCTCCTCTCCAACCAAGAAGAAAAGTCGCCCCCCGCGGTTGCAAAGCTCACGCGCCCCTGCAGCAAAGAAAACCAAACATGCTCCCGCCCGCAGCAGAGTCAGTCACCGCCCGCAGCCAGAGTCACCGCCTGGGCGGCCGTGTCACCCGCCCCGCAGCGGCGGTCGAGAAGGACTCACAAATTCCTTCTCGATCGTCAAAAAGAGGAGATCCGACAAACCTAGACGGCCGGCTCCTCGAAACAAACACAAGCACGCCCCCCGCCCAAGACTCGAGAGGACACCGTCTCTCGAACAGTAAATCCCCCGGTACAAACCAAGAGACGAAGAAGACTTGTAAAGCAATCCGAGCAGAGAAAACCGGTGAGTCGGCTACTCGGCAAAGCACAAATACCGGAGACTACTTTGGAGAAGTAGAGTCTCCGGATGTAATTAATGAAAAACAGCCAAGTCTCTTTGAAGGTGGTGATCACAGAGGCAACTCAAGACACAATTTGTAGCTCACACAAACAAACTCAAGAAGAACCAAAGCAAGATAGTGATGTAATGATCCTATCTCCACCTTACCCAGACATCCAAAATCGTCTGCGTGAGTGGAGAAAATGGAAAATGGAAGTCGAGCAGTCAAGGAACAGTTCAACGGCCTGAATTCATAGAAGAAGAAGAGGAACTGCTAAATTTCCTCGATTATCTCGTGCTCCGGCTCTAGATGAAGACAATCGCATGAATATTCTCGCAGATCTACAAGGACAAGGAGAGAGAAAAGCAAAGTGAAGAAGAAGCCAAGCACGAGAAAAGGCAAGTATCCGCCTATCTCCCGCACCACGTAACACTTCCATCCTCTCCTTGATGTCTTCTCCGAAAGTGACGAGGAACTGAGAATGCCGCCGCCACGAAGAATTGCGGATGCAACAAGCATTGCGTGAATCAAGAATCCTTCACGAGCAAAGATCGATGGAGGGACCAGGAGAGTCCTCCGAACACACCGAAATCGATCCTATGGGAGTGGTCCAACAAATAGCCCAGATGTTGTTCGCTACCACTTTGCCTAACTCGGAAGAAGGCAATAAGGAAATGGCGATGAAACGGGCTAGTGGGGACCCCAATCGAGCCAACCCCTATTGAAGGTGTGCCACCACCGCCCCAACGGTGGTGAACAATCAATCGCAACAAATGGGAGTTTGGAGACGAGTGACCCCACTCCAAGTCACTCACCGGTGCGCGCCCGGGGGAAACTCCCTCCACCGCAGCAGGTCGGAGGATGTCACAGATGACTCCACAAAGAATGTGGGAGGCGAAGCAAAGAAAACTCAAACACAAGAAGAACAAAGAAGTTGCCATCAACGAAGCTCGAGGCGATTGAGACTGTCACCGAGGTGCCAACACTCGAAGGCTAATGACGCCGATGCGATGCGATCGAGGCAGGAAGGAATGTACTCGGGAGTTAACACTGGCGATGAAAGCGCAATCCATGGGGTTGAGACTCCAATGGATGCCATTGTAGAAGACCCTAAGACAGGTGACACTCGTCGAAAGGGAAGACCATGCCTCGCAGCAAAGAGAGACCGCTGGAGGAAATGAACGCCACGGGAGGTTGAGACTTCCCGGGGTAACACACCAAGTAGAGAACATCCCTCCCGCAACCATCGATCCATCCGAGAAGGAGATCGGCGCACTTCATGATTCCCGTGAACCCCGATGTCACCTTTCCGGGATCGGGAAGGCGAAGAGGTTTCGAGTCAACTCCCATGACAAATCCAAAAGACTCGGTGCGGATGTTCCAGGCACGAGCAAGTCTCGATCCCAAGACTACTCGTCGACCTTTAATTTTGATGATGAGCCACCAATGGAAATCTCATCATCGTCCGATGACGCTCGATAAGGCCGAGGACGATCTACTCAAAAGGAGAAATCGGTGAGACCAACCAACGGAAGTTAATTAACCGGTGAGGCTCGGCAAGCCGAGCCCATCGCACCACAAAACCCGGTGAACCGAGACCACCGCTCCGGCTCCTCAAGCTACTGGTGGATCGATTCCCGAGAAGAACTTCACGTCCACCGCTTATCATCGAACAAATTCCGGATGGCGGTGATGAATCCTTTGTGGAATCTTTCCTTTTTGGAGATACTTAACTCCACGAAGAGTCGAAAATGAGCAAGCACGCTATCACGGACACAGCTCTGTTTTCCACTCAGGCACCATTGTTCCAATTTCGATTTCGATTTCGACAACAGATGGCCATCACCGCAATGAAGAATCACCAAGTCACGAGAAGTGTTCAAGGCACTCTTTTTTGAAGTTGAAAAGATGGAGAGGCATCAGCCTCCTTGGATATGCGCTGGACAACAGAGATGCCAACCTTACATGGTGACTTGAGAGGCATCACAATCAGGATAAGGGAATGGTGGCAACAAAGAAGAATCAATGCGTGTGGAACAGGTGAGATACTTCGAGACAATTATTCAACAAAGCCGCTGGTGTGGAGAGTGAAAATGTTGACGCGAAACGGTGCGGGAACACATTGAACATATGCACGAAGCTCACACCGCCGAGATCAAGTCGCTGCGTGAGCGTAATGCAAATGATATACTGCGTTTGGAAGAACACATGACAAGAAAATTCAGCCTTCTAATGGTGAGATGAAGCGATTTGTGAGAATCCAACGCTACTCGGTCAATTCGTGCAAAGATACAACGCAGCAGACTTGAAGCAAAATTCAACCATCGGAGACTCGACTTCATGCTTACCAAAGATGTTCCCTC
This sequence comes from Rehmannia glutinosa, assembly GCA_016081115.2. NCBI lineage: Eukaryota > Viridiplantae > Streptophyta > Magnoliopsida > Lamiales > Orobanchaceae > Rehmannia > Rehmannia glutinosa. Next base: position 126,585 of record JABTTQ020002230.1, read on the forward strand.
GGGTTCCTCTATCCTTTGATGATGCCAAAAAGGGGGAAGAGGAATACCTTAAAGCAAAGAAAATCAAGTCGAAGAAGAAGAAAGGAGCGGTGACAATGAACAAAGGAATTGAGAAGGAAAATCGAGGAAATTTTGAAATCAAGAAAGGAAAATCTGAGGGGAAGGATCAAAGAATATGACCTTGATGATTGCACAAACCCCAACAGGTCGGGGTCACATCACGGTGACATTATTAGCAAAGAAACTCCCCAGTGACTCGCCACTCCAACACTGTATCTACGGGCCGAGAAGAGAAGAGAAAAGAAATTGAAGCAGAAGGAATGAAGGAGGTGGAAGGAAGAATGGATGCCAGGGTGATGAACATTTTGAAAGAACACGGAGGCATTCCGGTTGACGAGAGACACGTATGCCATTTCGGATGTCGGGACAGAGCAAGATCGTTGACGAATTTAAAACGCTCGAATCAAGGTTATTTTGCAAATTTGTCCTTCGCTCAAGCTTGGGATCTCATCTTCGGGAAAAGGGTCTCACACTATGTGAAGAAGTTTCGATGCAGCAGACAACCGGCGATCCTCTGCTGGTCACTCCGCCGGGCACTCACCGAAAGAAGAATGCCCCCAACAAAGATACGCCCGAGGTAGAGGAAGAAGCGGCGGTGGAGGAAGAAGCTTGACCCAGGCCTCCGCCAAGAATATTGAATACGTAGATCCAGGAAAGAAAGGAGGGATCTACTTGGCTGGGCTTGACCATGTGGCGAACTTGCAAGTGGCCAAAACCAACGCCGAGTATGCAAGAAGGATAGAAGAAGAAAACAAGAGACAAACTCGGCTATGGCGGGAGAGAGGAAAGAATAAGGAGAGATGAAGCGCCGAGGAAGGCATATGAGAAGAAAAAGAAGGCAAAATTGATGACGAAGAAGAAAGAAGAAGAGAAAAAGATCTCGATCAAGATGAAAGAAGGAGACAAATGAAGGAGATGAAGTGTTCTTTGTCAACCAACCCTTCGTGTATTTTATATGTAAATACATACAATGTAAGTCTTCCGTAATAATGCTATAATTTTTTTGACAATTACATACTACGATACACCTTGTAAATGTGATTGTGTTAAGTACAAGAATGATATGATCAATAAAAGATTGATTATGCGCATACATTCTATGTCAATACACTATCTCAGTATGTATCTTTGTTATTTGCATCTTTGTATGATTTAAGTTTTGGCATCATCAAAAAGGGGGAAATTGTTAGGAATTTTATTGTTTAGATTTTGATGAGTGCCATGTAAAACTTAGAATAGAAAGTTAGCTCCCAATTCTTGCTTTGAAATGTATTGTAACAATTAGAGCCGCTGCCGAGTTAAGTCGCCTACGCTCCAACTTGCAAGAAGACGATCAAGGCTTGAAGGAAAACTCTTTGTGAGACAAGTGAGTACAACAAAGAAAAGCAGACAGAACTCGATCAAAGAAGCGGTGAGATGCGGTGAGTGGAACATCATCAAGTCAACTCAAAGAAAAGCCAAGTCTCAAGTCAAGTGACGGAAGAGTCATCCATGATTGGAAGTCGACTCTAAGTCACCTGGGGAAAGCGAGGAAATGCGGTCAAGTCGAGATAATCGAAAAAGAACCGTTGCACGTAAATCAAGAGATTTACTTAAACAAGTAATATCTCCATACTACCTTTCTTGGAGTGCTCAGTCCCGAAGCGTGCAAAGAAATGAACCAATGGGAAGCACTACACCGTGTCGAACTCGAAAAGGTGATAAAACATTTCATACGAGGAAATGGCAATTCCAAGAAGTGCAAATCAACGATCGCAAAGTGATTTTCAAAAATGAGCCTATCTCTTCAACGGGCAAATTTTTGAAAGTTCACTATAAAAGGCCGAGGAGTTTGATTGAGAAAAAAGATGATGCGTGGATGACACACACGTGAGATATACAAGCTTATCAAAATTGAAATATTCTCAATCCTCAAGCCTACATCTCGAAGAACATCAATCCAACACTTACCCGTGAAGGAAAGAGAACTTCAATCGTTGAAGAGGAAACTACATCGAAAACAAGGGTCTACATTCCAAGAAGGATTGTAGAAAGGTTCAAGGTGAACCAAGTCTTAAGCGTTTGGAGGGCTTCGTGATCAAATCCAAAGTGCTTGAGCAAGTGAGTCAGTAGTAGCAAGCGCAAAGCTGCCTGCGGAAGAAAGTCGAGTCGCACGAGAAGCACTTGGTGAGTGATCAAGGCGTCTCAGATCGAGTCCCAAAGGATCAAGTCATTTGTTGTGATCAAGACTTGTATCCGGACATGCTACCACTTTGTAAACCGATCATTACTTAGTGGATTCCTCCAGGAGTTGGAGAAGAGAGGAGTAGAAGAATTACCCCATCTTCGAACCTCTATAAAAACTTTATTGTGTCATTTACTTTCAAAGATTTAAATATCTCGCACTTTTAATTGCTTATATTGATAAATTTGCTATCCATCCGATAATCTATAAGTACTAAATCAAGTTGTAAAAACTTGCTTAAACAAACTTAAGGGTGTTAAGTCTTCCAATAAAAAACAAAAACCAAATTGAAAGTCAAATTATAGCCAACAAATTTGAGTTACTCTCTACTAATGTACTCAAATTTGAGTCTGTTGAGAGATTAACTCTCTTGAGTGACTAATTCGATTGTCCATCAAGGACACAATTTGTGTAGAACTCAGTAGATTTAAAAGGTCTAAATCGAAAATTTGGTAAGGTTTATTCACCCCCCTTCTAAACCTTACACTTACACCCCTTGGGACCTACATTAAATTTAAAGATGCTCTTTATTTTACAAAAGATGCTCTTTAAATTTAAAGAGCCTCTTGGGAATGCTCTAACGACGTAGATATTTCCAAATATGCAAGTAGTAATGTAGAGTTATTCATACTATTACTAGTATACGTAAATACGTAGAATGTCAATGGTAAACTCATGGAGGAGGAGATATACGGCTAGCTAGTATTTGGTCACACGTAGGATGTCCAAAAATATTAACTGAGCTAATTAACTTAAATCTTAAAGTGTCATTAAGATTTATTTTTTATATTTTGAGTTGACAAACATAAGGATCAGTTAATTACACGATTACGAATCTGTATATTTTTTTTGAAATGTTAAAAAAAAAAAACAGCATTAGCGCAGAAAATTACATATTATTGTAAATATAGTAAAAAAAGAATCTCCGGTGGTCTTTTTGAACAATCTGATTAAGATTGAAGATCAAAAATCTAGATAATCGTGGTAAAAGCATAAGGCATACCGGTCTTGTCCATGCCACCCACATAGGTGGCACCCAAGTGTGAGAATCCACCCTTAAATCCTCCATGGATGTGTGAGTGATCCAAAGGTGGATCACTCACTCACACCCAAATTGGGTGGCTAAGAAAGACCCAGGCATACCATGCCTTGCGGGTTGCTAAATGCCTGCGTCAGCCGTTGTCGGCTTCCAATTTATAATGAAAACGTCCACATCAGCCGCTTATCTTTGGAGCCGATTACAATGGATCTGGCAGCTAATTATTACGCCACGTTACTCCTCTTCCGCCGGAAACCATACTAGGTTTATGCGTCTTTCCAAATTAAGACCCGGCTACGTCCTAACATGATTTTTAGTTCTCTTTTCAGATTGGAACCCAAACGTCCTTGTGCTGTCATTGGTAGTTGGGTTGGTGTTATTGTTGTATTATTGCTTTTTTCGCATTTCTCATGGTCCAGTTTATGGGTGTAATTAAATGAATCTAATCGAATCTAACATAATAATGTTCAAATTTATTTGAATAAAATTTAGCTTCAAAAATTGTATTTGAATTTATTTGGTTATTAATTGAACTGAGCTCAAACAAGTTTTAGTCAAGTCAAATGCAAGTCGAGCTCGAGTAATTTGATACTTTTATAAGTATTTTACTTTTTTGTATTAAATGAGCCGAACTTTATATTTTATCGAACGAAAAAACATATTCAAGTTGGCCTTATTTTATTAATGAACCGAGCTCAAATGAGCTTTTAATGGTTGACTTCGAATCAATTATTAAATAGTTTGGTTCATTTTTTCTAGTCCTAATATAGTTGCATAATACAAAACATAATAATAAAAAAAGTCAATTAGGCCTGAGATCAGCGTCAATCCTTACCGTTAACATGAAATTCAACTTTTGAATACGAATAATTTGGTTACAAAACATTAATGCTCTATTATATATGTAGACGTATTGATGTTTGACAACGAGAAAATCAATCAAAAATGTATATATTCATTACTAAAAATTGTACCTTTTAAGGCGTGTCTGCAAAAATGCGAATTTCCCGCATTTCTCTTGGTCCTGTTGCATAATACAAAAGATAAAAGAATAAAAGTCAATTAGGTCTGAAATCAGCGCCAATCCTTACCGTTAATATGAAGTTAAACGTTTGAATACGAATAATTTGATTACAAAACATTAATGCTCTAAATCATGTAGACGTATTGGTGTTTCACAATGAAAGAATCAATCAAAATATAAATATTTTATTACAAAAGATTATAACTTTAGGGTGTGTACGCAAGAAATTAAGTGATTAACAGTTTTAAAACTTAAAGAAGAATCATATCAAAAGCATATGAATATGTAGCCATACGAATCTGCTATAATTAATTATAAATGGGATTGAAATTATGTCTCGACTGTCTATGCTCAAATCTTGAGACAAGAGTCACTTGAGCCAGTTGGGACAATTACATATCCAAGAGAGTGCTCCATCTTTAATTTAGAGCAAAATTTTATTCTAGCATTGCGTCAAAATCTGCGTCATTTGAAGGTGTGAACAGTTTTGTGCCTTGTGCTAAATTTTTTCTTTTCTTTTTGTTTTAAATTAATCATTTTAGTGTATAAAAATACTAAAATGAATATTATAGAATATTCATTTTTAGTGCAGAATTTACTGTAAATTACTGAAGATAAATTGTATTTTTTGCACCAAAATAGTATAGAATACTAATATAATGCAAACTGATGAAGATAGTCTAAAAAGAAAGTTGACTTTTTTTATTTAAATAAGAAAGTTAAGGTCTATTGCATATATAATTTGAATAAATTAAATCACTAGCACTTTTGGATCATCAATTATAATTTATGTGATTTCTATAGAAGTAATTCCATATAGAGGAAATTAAAAAGGAAACTAGGAGCTTAGCCCACTGGCCATACCACAAAGGTTAAATCCCTTGTGGGATGAAAGTCTTGAGTTCAAAACTCCACTCCATTAAATTACTTTTCGGGGTATATGCGAGGTGATGAAGATTTGGTGAGAACTCATACTGAATATTCGATTCTGTAAAAGAACTATTATTAGATTATGGAGGTTCGAACATAATTTTGATGTTAGTCAAAAAAAAAAGGAGAAAAATGATTTCTTTTGGCCCTATTATTGAAAGAGCCGGCCGGTCGTGCGGCTGCCACCTATCGGCTATCCCTGCCAGTCACTTTATTGCAGCTTAATCCGTGGGGGGAAGAACAGCAAGATGTCAAAAGAATTTGATAGATTCTTGCAAAATCGTTCGATAAATATCGTCCTACTTTTGGGACTGTAGGACAGCCAATTTTTTTAAAAAAATTGTGTTTATATGGGGAGAAATAAAATTTTGTGACCACCTTATCTCTTCCCATACTGTATGTATTGGTAGGAACATTAAAGAAGAATTTAGTGAATATAAAAAAAAAGATGGGATTGAATAAATATTGGTGATTGGGGCATTTTAATATTAATTTTTATGGCCTGGCATATTATCTCATTTAGTTAAGAGATAATGGTAAAATTGCATGTGGAGAGGTTTTGATAGCGTTAGTTAGTTTAGAGTTATACTCATTTTCTATTCTCTTTTTTTTTTTTGAGTCAAAATGAATATCATTCATTAAACAGAAGAAACTTACAATTGAGTACAACATCAAATGTAAAACAATTGTAAGCCTACAGATCATAGATCTATACAGATCTAAAACAAATTTTAAACCTAACAGATCTAATTAATCCATAGATTCAGAGGCAGAGGCGCTGGACAAAACACGTACCAAAGAACTTGATCTCGTTTTTGTCGCATATCATCGGTTAAAGGCACGTCTGAGTCTTCTGAACAAAAGCCACAAATGGGACAAAACAGGCCACTTATTGGGACAAAAGAACCACCAGATGGGGAAAATAAACGAAACACCAAAACCACTTGCCAAAACCAACACCAAAACCACGACTACCACAAATAATCACAAACCACACAAGAACACCAAAAGATCTAAAACCATAAACAAAATCAACACCACCTTAAAAACCAAACTACCTAAAAAAAGACATAACCCAAACAAGAAAAAGAAAACCTCTCCCCCCCCCCTCGATCTGCCGCCTTTCACCGTCCACCATCGTTTCCGCCTTGAGCTATGGTTGGACCACCGCTACCAACTTCCATGAGATTTTCCTCAAGCCCGGATCTGAACACATGTATCAAAGACCAACCGGATCTAAAATAAAAGGACATCTCAGGATTGGAAATGGTTTGACCAGCGACTAAAAGTCACTGGTCGTCCAAACCATCGCCGGCAAGAAGTTGGGGGAGGGAAAGGCGGTGGAGAGGGAGGGAGAGAGAGGGCTGCCCGCTGCTGGTGTTTTTGGGGTTGGGGTTTGTGAGGATTTTTAGAGAGAGAAAAACTTTGGAGGGAGAACTACTCATTTTCTTTTCTCAACTTAAACACTTATCCATCTACATACCTATTTATTAATTCGGCTAAATTGCATATTTGGTCCAGTAACACATATCGAGTTGCACTTCCGTCCACTATTTAATTTAGGAGTGTGGTAAAATAAAACACTAACTTCTAATTGATTGCACATTGAGTCCAATTTCTATTGGCAATTGCAAAATTAATTGTAATTGCTCTGAAATTTTGGGGATTTGAACCCCTTCAGCCATTTTTAATGACATTGGTGTATTGAATTATTTTTTATTTCTACATGGACGGGTTGAAATCCTCAAATTTCGGACTTAATGTGCAACTAATTAGAAATTAGTATCTTATTTTGCAATACCCCTAAATTAGTGGACGAAAGTGCAACTCAATATAAGTTAGTGCACCAAATATGCAATTTAGTCTATTAACTCATTAGCATATCAACTTATTAGCCACGGCCATGTTTTCCGTCATTCCTAACAACTTATAAATGAACTAATTATGTATCGAGACAAAATTATTTTTTTGAGTCTCTTGAGTCTCTAAGTGGATCTCTTTAGAGATTTGATCCTTACTTTTTCAATTTTCAAATTTTCTCCTTATTTGAGAATTTTTTCAGATATTTAGTACGATCACCGCCAGTAGCAAGTAATGGTGACCGGAATGCTAACTGAACTGACTTGGAGATTCCATATATCCTAATTTGTTTCAAATTCTGAATTTAGTCCTTTAATTTCAATCAACTTATGAATATAATTTTATTTTTTAAAATTAAAAGTTAAATTGTATTCATACGTACAAATATAAAATATAGAAAATATATGTTAATTTAATTATATATAAATTTAGTTTACAGTTTTAAATAAAAATTAATGATTTATTAATATTATTATTATAAATACGTCCAAATTAATTCGAGCAAGACAGTTTTCCTACCCAAAGATTGAGTTATGAATTGCAGACTTTTTTTCCTATACCTAAATGTTGAGTTATGAACTTTTAAGGTGTTCAAAAGTCACTGTTTTCATAATGCATTGCCAACCCATTCAGATTTAAAAGTCACAGTTTTGATAATTAACCTCTAGCCATGCAAATATATTAGACTTATTCTGAGTTTGACTTATGAAAATGAGCCTATATATATTTGGTGATATGAATTTGAACTAAGAATTTTGAATTCATAATAATAAATTAATTGAGTTTGTTTGCAAAGCCTCATAGAAAAATATGAAATTCTTAAACTCTTATTTTTTTAGTTATTGTAATGAATTTTCAATTAAATTCACCTTACATAGAGTCATTTGAAATGATCTCCTCAAATTTAAATTATGTTCCCTTCTAATACAATCTAAATCACTGGCGGATCCAACGGCAACCTAGGTCTGGCCCACCACTCGTTTTTTTTTTAAAAAAAAATTAGTGATAATTTTTTTAACAAAAGTTAGTTATAATTTGTATTATTTTTATTGAATTTCTCTTCGACTCACCCCATTTTCGTATATTGGTACACCTCATTAATGGGTCTATTAACTCCGCCATTGACCTAAATGTATGTAAAATTCACACAAAACGTCCTCAAAACGCAAAAAAAGAAAAAAGAAAAGAAAAAAACACACTTGTCCAATTAAATTACTTAGTGGAGGCTACTGAAGTTTGAAATACTCTGAATTTATGCAGTTGCAGTGAAAGTGATATATGCATGACTTGGTAAAATTACAACTATAACGGTATTATTCTTCTGTAACATGCCTAAAAGTCCCCATTTTACCACCGATTGTGGGATGGAGTCGGGGTCAAATCCTCGCCCATCAAATGTTTGTGGGGTGGAGGTCGGGGTTCTTATTCCTCGCTTCCATCAAATTGCTCAAGGGCATATGCGGTAGTGAAGATTTGGTGGGAACTCATACTAAATAGCATCCGTGTGGGTTCGATTCGGGAGAGATCGTTATTAGTAGATTGGGGTCGAATATAATTGTTTTTTTTCTTTACCAGGAGGATCGGTTGTACATCGCCACCCGCCAACATCTTGGCCAAGTGCGCGCACATCCCGCATGGTTTACCTTGGCGGCAAAGAATGAGAAAGGGTTTGTTGTCTCAAAGATAGTGCGTGGCAGTGGCTTTCTGGCTCGAGCTTATCAAAAAAAAAAAAAAAAAAAAAAAAAAAAAAAACATGCCTAAAAGTCTAAAACTCCAATAAGTAAATTAAACCAGTAGTATACTAGAACTGTACCTATTCTCTCAGAAGGGGACCCCGTGAAAGCAGTAATGTGAATCAATTGATCACATACTTTTAATTCCCTTAAACTATGCAAGAATTAATTTATAAAGATAGGTTGTATCTGAAAAAAAAGTAGTAACAACTGGGGAAAGAAGAATATGATGGCATTGGGTGACAAGTGGGCTTTGATTGATGGACCAAGTGATGATACAAAGGGATGGAGGGGATTTGTCGGATATGGGGGAGGGCCAGTCTGGTTATGCTAGCTTTTATTTTCTTGAAACAATCAAAAATTGTAAGGCCCCATTTTTATTGTTTGGTGAACTTCCAAGCTATGGGGAGAGATTGAATATGTCTTTGCATGTCTGTCTCACCTTTTTAATATTATAAAAAAAATGTTCATATAATCGTTTATACATAATGCAAAATGAAATATCAATTTTGTGCTTCAGCGATAAATATTGGCGCAATTAGGGGGGCCAACCCGGGCTCCGGGCCCCTCCTTTTATTTTTTTTTCTATGTAATTTTTTTATTTAATTTTTATTTGATTTTTCTTATAATTGTTTAATTATCTGGTTTATCCCAGTTTCATGTATCGGCCCACCCCCATTTTATTTCTAGCTATGCCATTGGTGGTAGAAGCTTATGCTTTTAGGGTAATTGGCTCGTGTTCGATCTCATATGAGTCCTTGAGTTCCTCACCTTTTACCCCTGAAAAAATAATGCAAAAGGAAATCAATAGAGTTGAGTTTGAGTCGAAATAAGCTCGATATATTTAGGAATGACCTAAATACGTAACTATAGATAGATGGCGGTTGGGAATCCTGCCTCATGGGATCCGCCCGAGCAGGCGGGATTCCCGAAATTTTCCCCCGGGGGGGGGGGACGGGAATTTTTTTCCCGTTGGCGGGACGGGATCATACTCCCCCCGGGATCTCGCCCGTTTCATGGGAACCGAATATTATATATAATATAATATTTTAAATATATATAATATATTATAAATATATACACATTAAATATAATAAAATGACAAAAATCTTTAATTTATTTTATTAATTAGTATTTTATTAGTTATTTTATATAATTCATATATTTTAAATATTTAAAAATAGTTATTTTTATAAAAAAAAATTTTTTTCAAAAAAATAAATTGAAACGGGGACGGGGAATCCCACGGAGGCGGGAAGCTGGGATCATGGATGGGATGGGGGAATTTTTTCCCGTTTGTCTCATGGGGACGGGGACGGATTTTCGGGGACGGGGATGGGGATGGCTCCCGCCCCGCCCTGACATCCCTATACGTAACACGTTAAAGGTATGTATGGAATTGTTTTCAGATGGCATTTTCCAATTTTCAACTATTCCAGAAAATGAATTTATGTTTGTTTAAGAAATTCTCAATAGAAATAAAGTCATTTTTAATTTTTATTTTTTATGGAAAGATTCTTTTGAAAATACAACCAAACAATTTTTCACCACAATCACACAAATCTATGTGAAAATACACTATAATCACGCAAATTGATATCAAAAATACACTACAATCACGCAAATTTATGTCAAAAATACTATAACCAAACATATTTTCATTTCTAAACAGAAATTCAGACAACAAACCAAATATATTCTCAATTCTCACACGAAAACCAATAAAGTTTGAAAATTCATTTTCCAACACTAGAAACTGGAAATTGGACTTCTAAACACATCCATACAAAGTTCTTTGGGGGGTGACTCCTAGTTAAAACACTTAGAATATGATAAAAGTTAGATCAAGTGTGAAATTTTAATGAATTGGAATGCAGTTTGTATATTTAAAAAATTATAGGGTAAATCTTACTTTGTCCCCTTATACTCTACTTGATTATCACTTTATCTTTTTGTACTCTCAATTGCATCACTTTACTCCCTTATACTCTTAATTAGTATCACTTTACCCCCTTATGCTTTTAAAATATTATTTTATGCTCATATACTCAGAAAATGACCATTTTATCCTTACATATATATTAGTTTTATTAAAATAACAAAATTATTTTCAAAAGTATTTAATATCAATAAGCTTGTATTTATTTGCTAAATTAATTTTCACAACTTGATTAATTAACGCTTAATATTAAATCTATTATATTTCACATTTAGTTGCTAATTATTTAACTTTAATATAGTCCCAATTAAATCGATATATAATAGACTATTTCTATTAGCTAATACATTTATACTTTTAATTTATTATTCATCATAACCTTAAAATTATATAATATATAATACAAATTTATTAAATGTGTGAAATATTATTAATAATTTTAAATTATTAATTCAATAATGATAAATAAAAACTAAGTTAAATAGAAAAAAAATAGTCATTTTGGTGATTAATTTTTTGAATATAAATATTAATTTTCTATATAATGCCTAATTTTTATATTTATTATTAAAAAATATATGAATATATTAGTTTGCATAAAATAACCTACAATATAGTTATTTAATAGAAACTATATTAATTTTAATAAATAGCAAATAAGTTTTCCAATATATATATATATGTATTTGATGCCATTGTTAAATTAAAATAATAGTAGGGATAATTAGGTCATTTAATAAATGAATTGGAGGATTAAATGATATTTTAATTGTATAAGGGGGTAAAGTGATACAAATTGGTAGTACAAGAGGGTAAAGTGATACAATTAAAAGTACAAAGGGGTCAAGTGATATTCAATAAGAGTATAGGGGGTAGAGCGAGATTTACCCAAAATTATATATTTGTTAATTGTGCAATAAATGGTCGGGTATTAGTAATTTGTTTTTCATTTTTTGCTTCATCTTTTCCTTTTGATGGGTTTCTTTTTTCAGAAGCTACTATTGAATGTGGGGTATGGACTACAACATTTTCTTACTATTTTTTATTATTGATGTAGACTGTAGAGAAATATGAAGGTGGCTGGTACAGTGTGGTTATGCATTTAAGGGGATGTATGGATGTGTTTCCAAGTCCAATTTTCAGTTTTTAGTACTGGAAAATGAATTTTCAAACTTTATTGGTTTTCGTGTGAAAATTGAGAATATGTTTGGTTTGTTGTCTGAATTTCGGTTTAAAAATGAAAATATGTTTGGTTATAGTATTTTTGACATAGATTTGCGTGATTGTAGTGTATTTTTGATATCGTTTTGCATGATTGTAGTATATTTTCACATAGATTTGCGTGATTGTGGTGAAAACTTATTTGGTTGTATTTTCAAAAGAATCTTTCCATAAAAAATGAAAACTGGAAATGACTTTATTTCTATTGAGATTTTTTTAAACAAACATAAATTCATTTTCTGTAATAGTTGGAAATTGGAAAATTGGATTTGAAAACAATTCCATACATAACCCAAATCTCTAGATGGGCTAGAAGCCAACTTTCCTATTTTCTTCGCTCAATCACCAACGTAACCAAACATTACATTATGTTTCTCGATGCATTTTTCTACTGATACACACATTTCCCAATACATCGCATCAAACTATATTACCCCAATCACCTCCAAAAACTTCCCTCAATCAATAAACAAACATACTCTATATGTCTTTCTCTGCTTCGACTTGTAGTTTCATTTTAAAGGCATGAATACTCTTTATTAATTTAAAGAATTATATAAAAAATGAACTACAAATTTTGGCAACTACACATGAACAATTTACAATTGAGATCAGAGGAAGTGGTACCCAACTATAGAGGATGCTCAAACTAAATTGTAATTTAAGATCACATTTATGCCTGCTAGCTATAAATTGGAAATAGAGCAATTACTTATGTGGTGTATTTTTTATTATGAATTTTCTATTTCTATGGTATTTCATCTTGTATTTCAATAGACTAAGTGAGTGAAACGAATATAAGATCACTCCATTATTGTTCACGTGGCATTAAAATACCATAAAATATAAAATTTGGAATGCTTCTTAGATGCTATATTCAATTTTTAGTTATATATGAGATCAACCTTGTAATTGAGTAGCAGATGTTACAGTTTGTGTTTGTGTCCTACATCACCAATTTGCAGGGTTGTTATTTTGTTTAAATGTGGGTTGGACACCCTCTCACCTTGAGCTAACTTTAGGGGATGAGTTCTACCAAAACCTATTTAACATGGTATCAGAGCACTCATGTTTGGTTTGGTTTAGAGGCGATATTGGGAATTGGATCCCGGCCCATTTGGATTGGCACGCTCGGCCGCGGCGTGAGAGTGGGTATTAGTTTGTTTTTGTATCCCATATCGTCAATTTGTTGGGCTGTTATTGTGTTTAAATGTGGGTTGTGCACTTATGTTTCAATGTGATTTGTACACTCTCTCCCCTTGAGCTAGCTTTAGATGATGAGTTATACTAAAATCCATTTAATAGTAGAACCTTGTACTTTCAGGACAATTGGCCCGATTCGATCTCATATGAACGTGTGTCGGTGTGTGTTCTCTTTCCTGCCTTACTCTAAAAATTTCAGTCTATATTATTGAAAATTTACATGAAGAAACTCTAGTACTATTGCTATAAAGCGTCGGCCACGGAAGAAACAATTGATATATGAATTATGATTATGCCCCAACCTGGATGACTTCAGGACCGTGGGCCTTAATTTTAAGACCTATGGTAGGATTTTGTTTCAAAATAAGCACAGAGCCCAATTTGACCGGTAAATAGACCCATAATGAGTTGAACTGAGATTGTGAATAGTTCATTATCCATATTATACACGAGTTGGGCTACGCGGGCCGGACCTAGCCAAAGACGCGACGCACTATCCCCATGTGGCTCAGTACTCTTAAGACGCTTCTTGAGAAAATAAAAATGTAGACGCAACACAAACACTTAAAAAAAAAAAAGTTGGACACAAATATAAGTGAATTATGATGCATTATATATGGAGATGGTATCATGATAATTGTGTTAGGGATAGTGCCCTTAAAACAATTGCGAATTGTTTTTTATTATTAATAAATGCAACATTTATTTTCGAACTCTTTTGCATATTGTATGTATTTTCTTGAACATCATGAAAATCCCTAGTTTATTTATTGTAACACCATAATCTTAGTATATAAGTGTTATATATAAGAGGATTAAGATTATGGATAATAAACTAAAATTAAGTCCGTGATGAAATTAATTAAAGTATGGGATCTTTAATTAAAACATCATTAATGTATTGAGAACATTTTGAATGTGATTTGTCTTATCCAGGACCGTCGATGTGGAGACATCTTAGTGGGGGCATTTATATATGATTTGATTATATAGGACTTGGACCAATTTAATTTGAATTTTCCATACAATTTCCGTTGTAGAAATGGAAAATCAAATTAAATCACTAGATGATCATATATGGATAAATCTTAATCCTGAGTGATTATAAACTCCTGTTTATTTCTATGTGATTCTTAATTTGCTCGTTTAAGTTTGTCCTACGACATTCCCAATACCTGCATTTTAGATTCACATTTGAATTAAATAGCTGGGAATATAAATTCACAGATATGGAATCCATTCCTTCTTGCGAGAAGCAGAAAGACGATTATCTCATTTATTAATTCTGGAACTGAATGGTTTGAGATCTCTAATTTATAATCTGATTATAAATTAACCATGCGCTAGTGAATTGATGGTAAATGATGATAAGAGGTAATTGAAGAGGTTTAACGGATACTACCTAGCTTCAATTACGAATTGTCTATGGAGGATTAATCTATATGTAATGATTATATCAGTGGACTGCTCATTTCGTAGAGTAAGATATTCTATAATTATAAGAGTGCAATTCCGAATTTATAGTGGAGTAATATCGGAATTAATAAGTCGAATAAATTAATTAAAGAGTTAATTATTTATTCGATTTATTGAAGCTTACAATTATAGGTCCATGGTCCGCGATTCGCCTTCCTAGAGTAAACGGGTTAGAAATAATATTTCCAGTTCATAAGGGTTTATGGAAAAGAGTTTTCCAAAAATATATGGGCTAATATATTAATAATAGTTAATTCCATGAATATATAATATTCTACATTTTTTTATTGTATTTGGAATTAAATAAATATAAGATATTTATAATATTAATATAATTATTAAATTGATGATTATATTGGATAATTATCAATTAGAGTTTGAATCTATCTAGAATTATGAATCCTAGATTAGATAGGAAACTAAGTTGGAGTGGAAAACTGATTGAACTAGGCCTATAAAAAGGGGACCACATTCTCACAATTGGGACACACAATTCGACCGCTCCATCTTACCTATTGAAAAGAGTTTTCTGTTGGCAATATTTCAAACAATTTTCGGCAATCGTTTTCCAGCCGTTGAATGATATTTCAGCCACCAAATTTGGAGTTGAGAATTATTGTTCACGGCCAAAACTTTTATCAATTGAGGCTTTGGTCAAACAATTGATTCACGTGTTTCTTTGTATCTTTAGTTGAAAACAATTTCACCAATTGGCTGGAATCCAATCTGGCCTAACGTCACATTGGCTGAAATCACGTGCGTGAGTGCGTCCTTCAAAGTGAGATTTTGTGGTTTAACTTTTACCTAGTTCAATTCTTCTCCTATCCAGTTAGCCCAATCCTACGATCTAATGAGTTGAGTACATCGTAGGAAAATAAAAGTTAGGAACTTAGATTTATTATTTGGGTGCCCACACACTACCGTTGATAGGGAGATTCGAATTGGAAGATCGCGGTGTCTACGAGCTTCGGGGATTCAAAGGATTACGTAGAAAAAGCGAAGAACAAGAAAATCGTCGAAAGAGGTAAATTTTATTTTCTTCCTTTAGTTTAAATAAATTTAATAAGCATGATCTTATGTTCTTATATCTAAAACTCGATTTTTGAAATCACTCGCTTCCGCTCGATTAGATCGAAAAGCCGGATCTTATTTGGCCCGGATTAGATCCGGGACCCGAATAATTTCCAACAAATGGTACCAGAGCCATTTGGTTTTTGATATAAGAACTAGATCTACTTTATTAAATTTATTTTGGAGTGGGTTTAGGATTTGATCTTGCATGTTTTGATATATGGATGCATGGGCGTTTTTGAATTTAAGGCATCGATTCAAATTGTCATATTTATTATTTCGCGGATTAATATTTATGTGTATATGTGATATATGTGCCATGCATATTGATATGTCATTCATGGAACCCACTCCCAAGCATGTCATGCATCATGATGATTGAATTGTTTAATTGTTTTGATAGATCTATGAGATGGATTGAAATTGATATAAAAATATTTTATATGGTTTTTAAAATTGATATAAAAGTGTTTTATATAATTTTTAAAATTTTGTATAAAAGTGTTTTATATAATTTTTTAAATTTTGTATAAAAGTGTTTATATGATTTTAAAATTGGGATAATTGTTTGGAATTAGTTTTGTGAAAAATGGATCCGATTTTTATGAAAAATCTCTGAATTACATGTTTTAGAAATAAAAATTATTCGGATTCGCGTTTGGCGACCGGGCGGCGGCGGCGGTCGGGTCCGGGTCCGGCGACCTCGAAGCGATTCGGGGCAGCGCCGAGCGTCGGGCCAGCAGTCCCGGGTAGGGCTCGGGCAGGTCCCGTTTCTAGTTGGCGCGTTGTTTCCTTTGTTCTTTCATGAAATTTTTTCGCTTTATCCCTATTCCCTTAATTATTTTGATAATTTAGGGGTTTTTAAAGTTGATTGAAATTGTGATTTAATTTCTAAAAGTTGGATTTTTAATTTAGAGAATTTTAATCAATTGATTAAAATTATTATTTAATTTCTAAAAGTTAGATTTTTAAATTAGAGAATTTTAATCAAAAGACCAATAGGATTGGACTTGACTTATTAAAACATAAGATGTTTTATAACTTAAATATTTAGGAAGCATTTATTATAAAATAATGAGTGGGAGAAGGATTCATGACAATAAATCTTGTGGTCTCCATTATTTATCAAAGCACCGTGAGATTTAAGTGACGCCTCGCGACGCTCAGATTCGTCCTCCTACGGATGGCTTTCACTTAAATCAATAATCAAGGTTTAATCTCCGAAAGGAAAGGAATTTAAAATTTAACTCTTAATTTTCTTACCCTACGGCGGCGATTTTGAGTTAATTTTTAAAATCCGAAATAATGGGTAACACTCATAAGGATACAATCAAATAGTTTGGATGTATCTAGGCTAAATTAAAAGGTGATTAATTAATAAATGAAGATATGAGATGTCTTGATTATTTATTTTATTAATCTGAGATGGTCTCGATTTAATCATCATTTGATTTGACCTACCCTACGGTGGTTTTTCAAATGTGAGATTAAATTACCTTGGAATTGGTAGGATAAACTTTATTGCTTTCATGCATCATGTTTATGATTCCTAAATTTAATGTTCTATGATGTTCGTTCGCTTATTTATGTCGCTTTATTTTATTTTCAAAGAATCATGCCGGTCCTATGCTTGACCTTTGTTGAATGTTACGTTAACTGGAGATAATTTTATTAAGTGGAAAAGTAACATGAACATTGCACTCGTTTGTGAGAACCTCAAATTTGTTTTGATGGAAGAATGCCCTCCTGAACCCCCCATTAATGCCGCACGAAGTGTACGAGAGATATATGAAAAATGGATTGCCGCTAATAACAAAGCTCGGGCTTACTTATTAGCCGGCATGAACGACGTGCTTAGATTGAAGCACGAGCACACAGAGACTGCTTATGAGATAATAGAGTCTCTGCAAGCTATGTTCGGTCAGCCTTCCGATCAATCGAGGCATGAAGCTGTGAAAATGGCTATGAATGTTAAGATGAAGAAGGGTCAGTCAGTAGGTGAGCATGTTTTGAACATGATCAACTACTTTACTGAAGCTGAGATCCATGGTGCAAATATTGATGATCGTACACGAGTGAGTATGATTTTGGAATCACTCTCACCGGCTTTCCTCCAATTCAAGAGCAACTATGTCATGAATAAATTGTCTTATTCATTGACACAGTTACCCAATGAATTGCAAACTTTTGAGGCCATTTCTATTGGAAAGGTCAAAGAAGGGGAGGCAAATGTTGCTGAGGATAAGCCAACTTCCTCCAAGAAGAGGAAGGGCCAGGAGAAAGAGGGTGAATCAAAACAAAAGAAAAGGAAGAGTTCCAAAGGCAAGAAGAAAGGTTCCTCCAAACCAAAGGGAAAGTGTTTCCATTTGTGGAGAAGAGGGACATTGGAAGAGGAACGCCCCAAGTACCTCGCCGAATTAAAGGAGAAAAAGAAAGGTAAATATGATTTACTTATTCTTGAAAGTTGTTTGGTAGCTAAAAATTCTTCTAGGGTAGTTGATTGGGCGCTACTAATCATGTGTGTTCTTCTTCTGACAGATACTTAGTTCTTATGAAGAGCTTGCCGAGGGGTCTTTCACAGTACGAGTTGACAATGATGCAGTGGTTTCGGCAACAACAGTGGGAGTAGTTAGGCTTAATATTAGAGATAGGATTTTAATTTTAAACAATGTTTATTTCATTCCTAGTTTTCGTAGAAATTTGATTTATGTTTCAAAGTTGCTATAAACATTTATTTTCACTATCTTTTAATGATAATTCGATTATTATTTCTAAGAATGTGCGTGATATTTTAGTGCAATATTGGAAAACGGACTCTATTTAATTAAGCCAAATGAACAACCACTGCCAAATGCCAAAATATTTTAGAACTTCCTAAACCAAAAAGGCAAATGGTTTCTCAAGATGATCATATATGGATATGTTTATTTCATGCATAGAAAATCCGAGACTTTTGAAAAAGTTCAAGGAATTTCATGTGGAAGTTGAAAAACAGCTAGGTAAATCTTTGAAGTGCCTTCGATCCAATCGAGGGGGCAAGTATGTCGATACTAAGTTCAAAGATTATTAGCTAGAGCATGGTATATTGTACCAACTCAAAGCACCTGACACTTCTCAGCAAAATGGTGTTGCTGAAAGGAGAAACCAAACGTTGCTTGATATTGTTAGGTAAATGAAGAACATAGGACTGTGAGACATGTCCCATATGCTTTAGGGCAAGTGGGTGATTGTTAGGGATAGTGCCCTTAAAGCAATTGCGAATTGTTTTTGATTATTAATAAATGCGACATTTATTTTCGAACTCTTTTGCATATTGTATGTATTTTCTTGAACATCATGAAAATCCCTAGTTTATTTATTGTAACCATAATCTTAGTATATAAGAGTTATATACAGGATGATTAAGATTATGGATAATAAACTAAAATTAAGTCCGTGATGAAATTAATTAAAGTATGAGATCTTTAATTAAAACATCATTAATGCGGCCCAGAACATTTTGAATGTGACTGTCTTATCCAGACTGTCGATGTGGAGACATCTTAGTAGAGGCATTTATATATGATTTGATTATATAGGACTTGGACCGATTTAATTTGAATTTTCCATACAAATTCCGTTGTAGAAATGGAAAATCAAATTAAATCACTAGATGATCATATATGGATAAATCTTAATCCTGAGTGATTATAAACTCCTGTTTATTTCTATGTGATTCTTAATTTGCTCGTTTAAATTTGTCCTACGACATTCCCAACACTTGCATTTTAGATTTACATTTGAATTAAATAGCTGGGAATATAAATTCACAGAAATGGAATCCATTCCTTCTTGCGAGAAGCAGAAAGACGATTATCTCATTTGTTAATTCTGGAACTGAATGGTCTGAGATCTCTAATTTATAATCTGATTATAAATTAACCATTCACTAGTGAATTAATGGTAAATAAGGATAAGGGGTAATTGAAGATGTTTAACGGATACTACCTAGCTTCAATTACGAATTGTCTTTGGAGGATTAATCTATATGTAATGATTATATCAGTGGACTGCTCATTTCGTAGAGTAAGATATTCTATAATTATAAGAGTGCAATTCCGAATTTATAGTGGAGTAATATCGGAATTAATAAGTCGAATAAATTAATTAAAGAGTTAATTATTTATTCAATTTATTGGAGCTTACAATTATAAGTCCATGGTCCCCGGTTCGCCTTCCTAGAGTAAATGGGTTAGAAATAATATTTCCAGTTCATAAGGGTTTATGGAAAAGAGTTTTCCAAAAATATATGGGCTAATATATTAATAATAGTTAATTCCGGGAATATATGATATTCTACAGTTTTGACTGTATTTGGAATTAAATAAATATAAGATATTTATAATATTAATATAATTATTAAATTGATGATTATATTGGATAATTATCAATTAGAGTTTGAATCTATCTAGAATTATGAATCCTAGATTAGATAGGAAACTAAGTTGGAGTGGAAAACTGATTGAACTAGGCCTATAAAAAGGGGACCACATTCTCACAATTGGGGCACACAATTCGACCGCCCCATCTTACCTATTGAAAAGAGTTTCTATTGGCAATATTTCAAACAATTTTCGGCAATCGTTTTCCAGCCGTTGAATGATATTTCAGCCATCAAATTTGGAGTTGAGAATTATTGTTCACGGCCAAAACTTTTATCAATTGAGGCTTTGGTCAAACAATTGATTCACGTGTTTCTTTGTATCTTTAGTTGAAAACAATTTCACCAATTGACTGGAATCCAATCTGGCCTAACGTCACATTGGCTGAAATCACGTGCGTGAGTGCTTCCTTCAAAGTGAGATTTTGTGATTTAACTTTTACCTAGTTCAATTCCTCTCCTATCCAGTTAACTAATCCTACGATCTCATGAGTTGAGTACATCGTAGGAAAACAAAAGTTAGGAACTTAGATTTATTATTTGGGTGCCCACACACTACCGTTGATAGGGAGGTTCGAATTGGAAGATCGCGGTGTCTACGAGTTTCGGGGATTCAAAGGATTCACGTAGAAAAAGCGAAGAACAAGAAAATCGTCGAAAGAGGTAAATTTTCTTTCTTCCTTTAGTTTAAATAAATTTAATAAGCATGATCTTATGTTCTTATATCTAAAACTCGATTTTTTTAAATCCCACGCTTCCGCTTCCGTTCGATTAGATCGAAAAGATGGATCTTATTTGGCCTGGATTAGATCCGGGACCCGAATAATTTCCAACAAATTGATAGGTATTGTTATAACAAGAAGGCTCATGAGCCACATGAGGTGGACTTTAGCATTAGAATATTCAAGACTAGCTCATTAGCCACATGATGTGGACTTTAGCATTAGAATATTCACAAGATTACAAAGAGAGATCACAAGTTTAATAGTAAAATTTTGTGTATAAATATGTGGAAATGAAATGAGATGAAACAAGACTTTCATTGCAAAACACAATCTTGCTTATTTTGATTCATTGCTTTTCTTACTTTATACTTTATAATAATATCATATCATATATATATATATATATATATATATATATAAGTATATGTATCATAAAATATCAGATATAAAATAGAGATCATCTACAACACGTTATCAGCACGAGTTATTGCTCGAAAAAAGGTTTGTATATTTCAAGTTTGAATTTCTGTGTACTAATTTATTTTATTTCCTTTGTAGAAAAATAGCTGGTATCGAAAAGCAAAAATTTCAGTTCCTTGATACCACTGGTGATAATTATTTATCATGGTGTCTGGATGTTAAATTGCACCTTCAGGGTCAAGATCTGGCTAAAACTTTGAAGCCTGTAAAAATTGAAGAGGCCGTGGCAAAAGATGAGGCAAACGGAATGATATTTATTCGCCATCATCTATCTGATGATTTAAAAAATGAATATATGCAAATTGAAAGGCCTTCTGAGCTCTGGCAAAAGCTCAAAGATAGATTTGATCACACCATAACTGTGATACTCCCGCAGGCACAATATGGCTGGCAACAACTGAGATTGTAGGAGTTCGAGTCCATTACCGACTATAATTGGACATTATTTAAATTTGAGTCCCGGCTGGCTCTTTGCGAGACAAAATTACCCGAATATAATAAATTGGAGAAAACATTCTCCACTATGCATAAATCGAATATTCTTCTCCAACAGCAATATAGACAACGACAGTTTAAAACATATGCTGAATTAATCTCGGTTCTTCTCACGACAGAGAAAATCGACGAATTGCTATTGAGAAATCACGATTTACAACCTTCTGGGTCTAATGCAGTGCCTGAAACACATGCTAACTCCGGTAGAGGAGGGGGTCGATTTAGAGGCCGTGAGTATAAGCCCGGGCGTGGTGGCCGCAGGGGTCGTGGCCGTGGTGGTCCATATCAAAATACTCACAGATATGATTGTGGCAGTCGTAATTATTATAATCGGGATAATTATCATTATTCCCACCAAAATGATTATACGGTCAAACAGGGGTATCAAAATCAACCAAATTGTGATAAAGGAAAATTACCAATGGAAAAAACTGGTGGTAATCTTTGCAACAGATGTGGGATGACAGGACATTGGGCCAAAACATGTCGAACTGCCCAATACCTGGTAAACTTATACCAGAAATCAAAGAAAAATAAACGCAAAAATGTTCAAACTCATGCCACTAAGGCAGTTGAGCCACCTACTACTAATGAGGCCTACACATCTGAAAGTATACACGATCAAAATCTTGTCCAAGACTGGAAATCACTCGATGTATCATATTTTCTTGAAGATCATGAGGCACAAGATGCCGACTGGAATAATGAAAAATAGACTCAATGTTTGTATGTTATTTCTCTCGGATGATATATTCCCAAGATTAAGTTTGTTGTACCATGTTTGTACTTGTTCCAGATGATACATTCCCGATTTTAAGCTTTTAATTAGAAATAATAAATCTGTTTGTGTCTGATATTTCGATCATAAAATATCAGTAAATTTCTATCAAAACATTCACAAATTTTATTCAAATTTTTCACATTAATTTCTCTCCTCCAACGGCTATAATAAACAGTTATGAACAGTAACTTTTATCTATAAATATACCAACATTTTATTCAACAAATTCATTCATATTCTCTCATCTTTCTAAAAACTTCATATTTCTTTCATTCCAAAAATGGTTAACTTAATGATAATATTTCTCATTACAATGGTCTTCATATACACTATCCTGCTTTTTGTTGGAGAATATACTCCAAGGGAATTTTGGCTTTTTATTAATCTTCTTGTCTTCACAATTCTTCCTCTGTTAGCCATAACAATTTATTTTAGCACGTTATAATAATTAGATGATTATGTACGTCTATGTTATCGAATAAAATCCTTTACTTAAACTTTTGATATGCATTGATGTTTTTATAAAAAGTTTTTGATAATCGTATAATATTAATTCAAAATAATTATACCATGTACACATGGGAAACACCGAGAAAAGAGACTATTGTCTACTTGATAGTGCAACAACGCACTCAATATTAACAAATAAAGTATATTTCTCGAGTGTGAAATTGTGCAAGGCACAAGTTACAACTATATCTGGTCCCGTTGAGATTATTGATGGCTACAGGAATGCAACAGTGGTGTTGCCTAATGGTACAATATTGAATGTTGAAAATGCATTGTTCCTAGTATATCAAAAAGAAATCTATTGAGTTTAAGGATGTGCGTGATAATGGCTATCACTTGGAGACACTAAATGAAAATAATAAAGAGTGTCTATGTATCACATCCTATAAAATGGGAAAAATAATTGCTCATGAGAAATTTGAAGCAATAACTTCGTGTTGTATTGTGTCCCAATTAAAACTTTTGAATCCTATGCCACTACGCCTTGGAAGTCTGGTGAATCGATATGTTTGGGTTATGGCATGATCGCCAAGGACACCCAGGAACAACTATGATGCGTAGGATTGTTGAACACACTAATGGACATCCATTAAAAGGCATAAAGTTGCTAATGTCCAAAGATTATTTCTGTGAATCGTGTTCACAAGGAAAATTTATTACTAAGCCTTCCATGGAAAAGTTGGTTTTGAATCACCATCATTTTTATATCGTATTCATGGTGATATTTGTGGACCAATACATCCCACAAGTGGACCATTTAGATATTTCATGGTCTTAGTAGATGCATCGTGTAAATGGACACACATATGTCTATTAGCTACTAGGGATATTGCATTTGTTCGATTATTAGCACAAATTATTAAACCCCGAGCACATTTTCCTTATTATCCCATCAAGAATATAAAGATGGATAATGTCGGAGAATTTACATCAAAAAGTTTTAATGAATATTGCGCAGCACTAGGAATTAATGTTGAATACTCAGTATCACATGTTCATACATAAAATGGATTGGCAAAATCCCTAATTAAACGAGTTCAAATAATTGCTCGTAAATTGTTAATGAGATCAAAGCTCACTAGTGCGACATGGGGTCATGCAGTATTGCATGCATCATCACTTATTAGATTACGCTCTACCGCTTATCATATGCACTCCCCAATGCAATTAACTATTGGTTTTGAGCCAAATATTTTGCACCTATGCACTTTTTCGGGTGTCTTTGTTCATGTGCCAAGTCCACCGCCTCAAAGGACAAAAAGGGATCCACAACATAGACTAGGTATCTACATTGGATTTGATTCTCCATCAATTATTCGGTATTTAGAACTAATGACGGGAGATTTATTTACCGCTAAATTTGCGGATTGTCACTTTGATGAGAACATTTCCATCAATGGGAAATGATAAAGATATTTTAGATCCGGAATGAACAAAGCTTATCCCATTTAGATCCATGTACTTTTGAATGTGAAAGTGAGGTGAATAAATCATTCATTCTGAGAATATTGCGAATAGACTTCCGATGCATTTAATGATGCTAGTAAAGTCACGAAGTCTCATATCTCGGCCGCAAATGCTTGACCAGGATTATTGTTCCGGATGAAAATAAGAAAATGAATGATGATATTCCACGACAAAAACGTGGTAGACCTATTGGCTCAAAAGATATTGTTCCTCGAAAAAGAAAGGGGAGAATTGATACTAATGAGCATGCTTCAGACGAATCTGTAGAGCCTAATATCTCAGAAAATGTACAAATAAAAAATTTTGATAGCACCGAGAACCCCATGAATTTGTAGTAATGAAATATGAGATCGAAATGAAATAATTATTGATGATAATTTTGCATTCTCGGTTGCTCAAGAAATTTTAAAAAATATTGATTGTGAACCACATTCTTTAATGGAATGTTGTCAAAGGCCTGAATGGCCTATGTGGGAGGAAACAATAAAATCTGAATTAGCTTCCCTAGAAAAACGAAATAAATTTGGACAAATTGCCAGAACTCCAAACAATGTAAAGCTCATTGGGTACAAGTGGGTATTTGTTCGGAAAAAAATGAGAAAAATGAAGTTGTGAGATATATATATATATGACGACTCGTGGCTCAATGATTCTCCTAGAGACCTGGATAGATTATGATGAAACATATTCGCCTGTGATGAATACAATCACGTTTTGTTTTCTTATCAGTATGGTTGTCCATGAGAATCTAGACATGCGTCTAATGGACGTAGTGACGACATATCTATATGGTTCATTAGATTCTGATATTTATATGAGAATTCTAGATGAATATAAAATGCCAAAATCAGATACTCCCAGTGAATTATACTTGATCAAATTGCAAAGGTCGTTGTATGGATTAAAGCAATCTGGTCGCATGTGGTATCATAGACTTAATGAATATCTTTCTAAGGAATGTGATAAAAATAATACAATTTTCCCATGTATTTTTATTAAAAGATCAGATACCGAATTTGTTATCATTGTTGTATATGTCGATGACATGAGTTTGATTGGCACCCCTGAAGAATTATCCAATACTGCTGAATATCTAAAGAAAGAGTTTGAGGTGAAAGACCTTGGAAAAATTAAACTTTGTCTTGGTCTTGAGTTAGACCATAAAGATAACGAGATACTTGTCCACCAATCTGCTTACACTAAACGGATACTCAAACGATTTAATATGGACAAAATTTATCCCTTGAGTACCCCTATGGTTGTGCGCAGTTTAGATCCCAAGAAAGATCCATTCCAACCAAAGGAATCTGATGAAGATATTCTAGGTCCTGAAATGCCTTACTTTAATGCTATTGGAGCCTTAATGTATCTAGCACAATGTACTCGACCTGATATTTCTTTTGCAGTAAATATACTTGCATGATACAGTTCTGAGCCAACTCGAAGACACTGGAATAGTATTAAACACATTTTTCGATATCTCAGTGGTAATACAGATTTGGGATTATTCTCTTTCAAGGGTTCCACTAACTCTGGGTTAGTTGGTTATGCTGATGCTGGATATAAATCTGATCCGTACAAAGCTCGATCACAAACTGATTACTTATTTTGCTATAACGATACAACTATATCATGGCGATCTACCAAACAAACATTAGTTGCTACTTCTTCCAATCACTCTGAAATCATTGCTTTTCATGAAGCTGGCAAATAGTACGTTTGGTTAAGATCGGTCATAGCTCATATACGAAATGCTTGTCAGTTGAAACCAATTATAGACACTCCTACTATTATTTATGAGGATAATGCAACATGTATAACACAAGTGAGAGGTGGTTACATAAAGGGTGATAGGACCAAGCATATTTCACCAAAGTTTTCCACACACATGAACTCCTGAAAAGTAGAGGTAGATATTCAGCAGATTCGATCATGTCACAATCTTGCCGATTTGTTTACAAAATCCTTACCAACGTCTACATTTGAGAAGTTGGTTTACGGCATCAGAATAAGAAGAATCCATATGAAGCAAGATTGATGGATCAATTATGTAGCTAATATTCTTCATTTCAGGGGGAGCAAATATATTGTGCGCCGTACTCTTTTTCGCTTCTGTCTGGTTTTTATCCCATTGGGTTTTTCCAGCTTAAGGTTTTTAACGAGGCAGCTTATGCACAAAATCTGGATTTGAGAATGTACTCTTTTTCCCTTATGTCCGATTTTTCCCATAGAGTTTTCGTGCTTGAGGTTTTTAACGAAGCATACTCATCCAACATACAACAACGCTACGTCCAAAGGAGAGTGTTATAACAAGAAGGCTCATGAGCCACATGAGGTGGACTTTAGCATTAGAATATTCACAAGACTAGCTCATGAGCCACATGAGGTGGACTTTAAGATTAGAATATTCACAAGATTACAAAAAGGAGATCACAAGTGTAATAGTGGAATTTTGTATAAATATGTGGAAATGAATGAGATGAAACAAGACTTTCATTTTTTTTTTTTAATAACTCGGCAGAAGCGCTACGCCGACTATACGCCGAGGACAACGACTCCTCCTCATTCTTTGCCGCCAAGGTAAACCGCGGATGTGCACGCATCGCCGTTGTTCAAGCGGGTCTCCGACGTACAACCAGATCCTCCCAGGTAAAGAGAACAATTATGTTCGACCCCCAATCTACTAATAACGATCTCTCCCGAATCGAACCCACACGGATCTATTCAAGATGAGTTCCCACCAAATCTTCACGGCCGCATATGCCCCGGGGAGCAATTTGATGGAGTAGGGATATGAAACCCTGACCTCCACCCCACAAACAATTTGATGGAGCAGAGATTTGAACCCGTGACCTCCATCCCACAATTGCTTGTGGTGGCCAGGTGGGCTAAGCCACCTGGTTGAAACAAGACTTTTATTGCAAAACACAATCTTGCTTATTTTGATTCCTTGCTTTTCTTACTTTATACTTTATAATAATATCATATTATATATATAAGTATACATATCATAAAATATTAGATATAAAATAGAGATCATCTACAACAAATATGATATTTTTGTATTATATAGATATTTACATGTACGTATATATTATATATGTTGTAATTGTTTATATTTTATACGCTTAAAAAATAGAAATATACACCAGTAATTTATATTCTGAGTTAATTTATAAATTTAAAACTTTTGAAGGGAAAAAGAAGAGAGGCAGCTTATGCACAACTATGTTTAAATTGTTTTAAGAAAATTATAATTTAAATTTATAAATTTGAAATTTAAATGCATTACATTAAAATTGTTTTAAGAAAATTATAATTTTTAGGCTTTTCCTATAATATTTTTAAATTCTCCATGCTCGAAATTCTATTTTTTTATTACTTTATATTTATTAGATATTTCAAAAATTAGTTTTATGTTAATTTATGAACTTGTTTCATCGAACACAATTACACAAACTAACAATCTCCCTCAAAAAAACAAAAAGGGCAGGGACAGGGTAGAAATAACTTGTTCGGACTCGGCGGCCCGACCGCCGGGAACGGGAAAGCTTAACCGCGGCTGTGATTTCTTGGAGCACGGTCCAACCCAAATAGTTATCCCTCTTCTATTGGGTTAATCGGTTTACAGTTCCTCCATGGAGATGGATTATAGGAATAAGCTTGTCCTGGCCCCGATGGTTCGAGTTGTAAGGGCTTTCTCCACTTTTTTGGGTGCTAGTGCTTTCGTATTTGCTTCTTTTTCTTATATTAGAGATAATTATTGCTGTTTTGGGACTTGCTGATTTTGGCGGCAAGTTTTCATCTTTGATGCTTGAGCTTTTTATTTGAATTTTAGGGTACGTTGCCATTCAGGATGCTGGCTGCTGAATGTGGTGCCGACATCACATACGGGGAGGAGATTATTGATCACAAACTCCTCAAATGCGAACGACGAATCAATGGTATGTAGGTGTTTGTGTGTGTGCGTATGTATGTGTGTGTGTGTCTATGATTTTGTCTTTGCTTTTCTGTGGAATTCAATTTTTGCTGTGAGCTTTCAACCCATAACTTCACCTCTCTGGTCAGCCAATGGATGGAAATTCTTTAATCTTCATACATTTGTGGAACTTACATAGTTGTCATGTGTGCATTAGATGTGCTTGGGACTGTTGATGTGGTGGAGAAAGGAACAGACAGTGTTGTTTTCAGAACATGCCCTGAAGAAAGAAGTAGGGTGGTGTTCCAGATGGGAACTTCAGATGCTGTGAGGGCTCTTCGTGCTGCCCAAACCGTGTGAGTTAGTTTCTTTATTTTTCGTTCTTCTCATTATCAAATTATATGCCATGATGTGAATTTGGTTGCTGATTCTTGGAGTGAAGTAGGATGTAGCGCTGAACATGATTTGAGGCTTTATGGCATCTTGAGTGTGCCACTAAACTTTTGAGACTGTAGTTCATTTATGATTACTATTTAGTTACAATCGACTATCAAGTGGAAATATATCTACCATGTATTGGGATTATGTACCAAGATTGTAACTTTCAACTCGACTGATAATGATGACTATCTAGGGAATTCTATATCTCTTACCATTTTGAAAAACACTTCTACTAATGTGAATTATCAATAAAATAGCTATTGCTTCAGGATACTTCTTAGTCTTCATTTTTGGTTTTCTGATAACTTTGAATGGCCCTGTTCCTTCTTGATTCTGAGTAAGAGTAAATGATACAGATTGATTGGACTAAATTCTCCCTGCCTGTGCACAACTTATCAGATCTGCACAAGTTAATCCTGAGGCAATGACCTGAGATTGAGCATAAGATTAGAAATGTACTGTTATTTATTGTTGTTAGATGCAAGGACTCCCTTGATGCTGTGTCCTGTCACATTATTTGAAGCCATGTCTCTTTTAGGTGCTTGGATGTTGCTGCAGTGGATATAAATATGGGTTGCCCCAAGTCTTTCTCTATTAGTGGTGGAATGGGTGCTGCTTTGTTGGCAAAACCAGATCTCATTCATGATGTATGCGAGCTGTACTCACTTTGAGTTAATTTCACTTCTTTTTGGGTCAAACCTGTACCAACATTGGTCTTACTTCTTCTTCTTCTTTTTTTTTTTTTTTTTTTTTTGAAATCTAGATTTTGACAACATTGAAAAGAAATCTTGATACACCTGTAACATGCAAGATCCGCCTATTAAGAACACCCCAAGACACTGTGGAACTAGCACGAAGAATTGAGAAAGCTGGTGTTTCTGCTCTAGCTGTCCATGGAAGGTATCTTCAACAATTATCTGATTCTGAAAGATTGTAAAAGCTGGTAAAATGTTTTGTTTTGAGCGTTCTTTATGTCTTTCTATATATCTGAAATATAGTTATGTTCGGTGTTTTGTGATCTCTCTTTTTTCTGTTCTGCATATATATTTATTGTTCTTTTAATTGCCAAAACCTTTTCGAATATGTTTTCAATAAAAACCTGGTTATCAAGCTTATTTAAAAAAACAATTATTTATTTACAAGGGTTTTATGCTTGTTTTCACATTCAATTGCAGCCATCTAACTCTGATGATACTTTGTGGTAAATAAATCATAGGAAAGTTGCTGATAGGCCAAGAGATCCAGCTAAGTGGAGTGAAATTGCTGATGTTGTAGCTGCAGTTTCCATTCCAGTTATAGCAAATGGCGACGTATTTGAGTATGAAGACTTTGAACGCATTAAAGTTGCAACAGGTAGATGAGGAGATTCTCCTTAATTCCCTCTGGTCTTGTGGGCTGATAGTTTCTTGTTTGCTAATTGATTTGTTCATGGGAATAGGTTCGCAATGATTTGTTTAATCCTAATTGCTAAATCATATATCTTGGTTTTTTTCTTGTATCTGGAGAAGCTGGATTCTATTTTCTTCTCTTGTATTGAGCTTAAAATCCTTTCCAATATCTAAATTTTATGAAGTTGTTTTACATCCTTGTTGTTGATGTTTCTGTCTGTGCTTTTCATTGTAATTCATGATGGATGGTTCTGTGCTTAGTTGTTTAGAGCTTATAGACGCCACAATTTTCTGCTGAGTGCTGGTAATATTTGTTATTTTGATTGTAATTTGCTGGCTTTTCTTTATAGACAGAAATTTTCCTTTAAAAATTTCATGTATTGTTTGCACATACAAGTTAACAGCAATTTGCATTTTCTTGTGTCATGAGTCTTCTGTCTTGAGAGCTGCAGATATAATAAACTTTATATTTATTTGACTAAAACAGTAAAATATTGAGTTTCAAAGTATACAATTTTTTTTAGTTAGTGAGATGTTCATATGCAATCACTATGGCTGCAGTGTCTTCTTTTTTGGCTGTACAGAATTATTTAAATATTGCAACGACGATTTCTCAATCTAACCTCATTCATGACAGCCTGATAAAGGTTTTCTTGTTAGGCATGCCTGGTTGATAGGTTGCAAGCTTGTGAATACCTTTGTGGAAGGATGGAAGTTTCTTTATGTTTTTTTCTTTTTTTCCTTTTCCTTTTTTTTTTTGTGTGTGTTTGTGTGGAACTCTAAGCTGTGATACTTATTTGGAGATTTTACTGTATATTATGTCCATATTTATTTTCATGCGGTGTCTCACAAGTGGGTTTAGGTTTCCTTTAAATTATTTGTGTGTGCATCCACTAATACACGAGCATCTTAGGACAGGTAAGTCTCCTTGGTCGGACTCTATAGAATAAATATTGAAGGTTTGTATTTTTTTTTTTTTTTAATTTTTATGAACTACATGATAGTCTTTAACTTTAATCGGGATAAATCACTTCTTGCATGTCAAGATGTCATGCCTTAGTTTGTACTTCTGGTTTTCCATAAGTCAAACGGCAAGATGTACATTTTCTTTAAGCTTGTCAGTTGTTGAGTTGTTAGGTGATCGCTAAAATCTTTTCGCTAAACCGCAAGTGTACGGTTTAGTTTATAGATAGTGACAAGCAAAGTCGTATTCCACAGGGATTTATAGCACTCCAATTTTATTGAAGCTACCATAAAATAAGAAGTATATCTAATTAACCTAAAATTATTAAACTAAAATGTCTAATTATTATAAATCACCAAATTTCACAAGATTCAAATAATCACAAAATCAATCCTAGGACTATGATCTTAACATGCTTCATCAATATTAATTCTAATTAATGTTTTACAATAACCAGTTTCCGTATATCTATGGGTTTAATTTCTCACATAGTTTATTCCCTCTCCCGAAGCAAATCGTAGATCAATATTGAATTGCTATTATCCCTACTCAACAATCAATATCAGCTCCTAAAAGCATAGAGAATTAAAGTAAACCCCCACGAACGTCGTAAGCCTCCCGATCTACACCCATTTATGTTATGAATCCGTTATCTAATGTTAGATCTCATCTCCGAATTATGAACTAACAAATTAAGCATGCAAATTATTGACCAGATAATCTACAAGAAAATAAGCCCACGAATTCATAAATAGATAACAAGAAACCAATTAAGATAGAACAATTACACTAGCATTAACATAAATCCACAATTTTGATCACGTCCTAGAATTGAAAGATTTAGCCTAGCATAATTTGTTCGCGAATTTATAGACAAACTTGAAAACAAAGAGTTAAGCATGAAATTAAGAACAGAACGAAAGCCCTAGACTATGATGATGAAACCCTCTTGAGTAGATAGATCCGTCTGCACAAATCTCGAACCTTCGTGCCTTCGTGGTTGGTAGAAGTCTTGTGTTGTTCTTCGTTGTAGCCGTTTTCTTTTCTCTAATCTGTTTTATTTTCTCCCAAGTGTGTTATCTTTGTCTTCGTGGTTAAGTCTTCCTTTTGTAGTTGCCTTTCGG
Organism: Rehmannia glutinosa; assembly: GCA_016081115.2. Lineage (NCBI taxonomy): Eukaryota > Viridiplantae > Streptophyta > Magnoliopsida > Lamiales > Orobanchaceae > Rehmannia > Rehmannia glutinosa. The sequence goes on from JABTTQ020002230.1 coordinate 159,079, forward strand.
GATCTCTTGTAGAGTCCTCGCGAAATTATGAAATAAAATCCGCATGAAAAACAAATTGTATGACCGTGTGTAGTTCACACGGCCAGACCATGTGAATCCTCTTCATTTTCTGAAATCGCACAACACCATTCACACGGTCATGTGAAATAACACCCGCTAACCGTGTGAATTGTTCTCTGTAAATTGTTGAGAATCAAAATCAATCAAAACTGATTTTTAAAGATATGGTGACTTAATCAAAATTGATTTGTTGAGATATCGGAATATTTGAGTTTAACTTTCCATTTTTGTATTTCTCACACCTATATATATAGGTGTTAATGTAATCTTCAAATAAGAGAGAAATGAAACTCTTATAGCCTTTGGGTATTTTGTTTGTGGATGTAGGCGAAAATGTTGAACTACGTTATTTCTACGTGTTTTTCTTTCTCTCTTCAAAATTCAACAATTCGACCTCCATCCATTCACACGGCCAGTTCGTGTAATTTCACACGTCTTTGATCGTCCCTTGTGAACTGGCCGTGTGAACTGTATTTTTTTTTCGCGTCTTTGATCGTCCCTTGGCTGTCGACATTCCGGTCCAAATCGTTCTACTGATATCCTTTCAAATATAGCTCTGTTTCCTACAAAAGTACACAAGAATACGCAGTATTACGCCCAACAAGAGAAACTAACCTAAACACACTTAATATCCATGCAAATGTATCAGTTATATGCCCAAATATACCTCTAAATGCATGCACATTTCTCACTTATCATTAGGTGCATACCTTGATCTCTTCAGCCAGTGGTGTTTAAACTGCTTGTTATACAATGCACAATGTTCTGTTTTTCTTAGTCCTATTTGGGCCTTTCACTCTAATGTTTTCTAGTTATCATGGAGGTGTTTTTGGTTGATCCATCTTTTCATTATAATCATTCACTTTTCGTTTTCCTTTCAAGCGATTAAACAATATTCCCTGTCTAATCTGTTTCTGCCGCAGGTGCTTCGTCTGTAATGGTTGCCAGAGGTGCACTTTGGAATGCTTCCATTTTTTCTCCTAAAGGAAAATTACCTTATGAAGACGTGAAAAGAGAGTACGTTAGGAAGGTAGTTGAAACCATACAATGCTTCAGCTAGGAAATTTATCTTAGTCAACATCTTAATTGCGTCATCACCAAATATCTTGGATCTGTTTCCTATATAGTTTTTGGATCAATATATGGACGTGGACTTACTGAGTTCTGTTATGTCAGAGCATCTTATGGGATAATGATATGAAGAGCACCAAACACACATTGAAGGAAATGATAATGCACTATTCTTGTCTTGAACTCCCAGAGGGAAAGGCTGTAATCAAGTCTGAGACCTTGGCAGATCTGGCGTAAGTTGTTATCTTTAAAATTTTATGATCAATCCTCAATTAGCATTTCAGTTTTACTTAAGAACTAGCAGTAGGTATATGGAATTAACACTTCACACTTGCAATTTGTTTTTTTATTTGTCTAGGATTTTTTGAATGATTTAGGATGATGCAAAAAGTAAAATGTCGAACCTTATTTTCCTTCGCCACCAGATTGTGCAAACTTAGACAATGGGTTTTGTTTCATTATTTCGGTCTAATATCTGCTGAGTTGACTGGTATTTGTCTTTTAGACAATTTTATGGGGAAGATAAGTACTATGAGCACATCAACAAAAGTCGATCATCCTTTAGAGGAAGTAAAAACATCATTTGAATATTCTCTGCAAGTGGCCAAAATGACAGGTTAGTTTATGCTCTTTGTTATGTTGATTTTCATTGTGCACTATTTTATAAATGTGAAATTGTAAGTGCTAACGTTATTATAAGATGCTATTACTCTGCATGCTCCCAAGAAAGATATGACCTAAGGTTGACCTGCAGATCTAACTTAAATGATTGAATATATGTGCAGAGTTTGAGATATATAAAGCTTTGGCATCAAAACTCCTTATTTCTCAAATTTTTGTGTACCTAATTCTATTGTCTGAGGTGGAGTTCACCTTGTGGTGATGTTTAAACAGTTGTCGTTCAGAAGGCTTTTACTTGTGCACCTATAGGCAAAATTATTTCTTTCGTCCTCTAACTAGGTCTACTTTGAGATCCCGTTTATTTTTTTCGATTTTGGATCTTGTCCTTTTTGTGTCAAAAATTGGGTATTTGGTACTGTGACGAAGCAGGTCAAAATATGCTTCTTTTTTTTTCTTTTAATAATTTTAGAGGATGAAAATAAAATTTTTGCCTCACCTATAAGTTTATAAATCATCTTGGGACCAGGTTAAATGCAAGAAATGCTAAAACTGCAGAATTTTCTTTTTTAATTTTTCTTTTTGGGGTGCAGGTTGGCTTAAAATCAAGCTGCAAATTTCGGGTGCAGATTGGTTTGATCTCATGATAACAGTTACTTGGCAATTTTGATCCCAAAAATCCTGAGACCTGTGATGTTGTATTAGTCCATCTCACTTAGTTTTTTGCATAGTTACATTATTGTAGCCATTCCTTTCAAAATTTTAATGCTGCAAGATTTGTATGTATTTTATGGCTAATTTGTAGTTTAGGCACTGTATGTGCGTTGAAATATGCACTTGCAACATCAAGCGCTCGTATTTCCTTCTTTCTTTCTCCCATTTTTTTGGATTTTATGATTCTTCCGTAGGTAACTATCAACACTGTTTAATTTTCTACATATTTATCGGGTAATTTACCCAGTTTCTGATGGATTTATGTTGCTAACACGCACCAAAACATATTGGATGCATTTATTCAGCAGATTTGATTATCTACTATACCCTGATGCATTTACTGGTCAATCATCAGCTGCAAAAGATTTAGTGTACGAGTATGATTTGCTTCATCACTTCCTCAGAATAGGGCTGCAACCGAACCAAACCGAGTCAAACATTTGAGAGTTTGAGCTTGGCTCGTTTATCATTGAGTCAAACTCGAGCTTGAATTTATCGAATTTATTGATGACAGTTCCTCAGAATAGAGCTGCAACCGAACCGAACTGAACCGAGTCGAACATTTGAGAGTTTAAGCTTGGCTCGTTCATCATCGAGTCAAACTCGAGCTTGAATTTATCGAATATATTGATGGCTCACAAACTTCTTCGAGAGCCTAAACGAGTTTTAGTAAATATCAATTATAAATTATACTATTCTTCAATTTATTACAAAAATAAAATATATATTTTTAAAACGCATAATATATCTAATAAAATCTACGATTTTATTCAAATGAATAAGTAATGTATTTATATTTATCATGAGTGAATGTATAAATATTTAAATTAAAGTCAAACTACTAGTTTGATTTATACGAGCTTACTAACGGGTATGTTTACGAGCTAATGAATCAAATATTTTTAAGTTTGAGTTTGATTCGTTTATTTTAACGAGTCTTATTAAACAAACTCAAACTAACTGTTATCGAGTCGAACTCTATATAGCTCATGAGTGGTTTGGTTCATTTACAGAATACTACTTGTTTTTTTTTTTTGGGTAAAACACCCAGAGGGTGGGGATTAGGGATGATCCCCAATATTTTTTTATTGTTCACAAGATGTACAAAGCTATTGTATCACTTTTAGATATGAGTTGTAAAAATTAAAATGAGTAAATAAAGAATTAAAAGTTCATTGAAAAATAAATAATTACGTCATACAAACTAAAATCATAATTAGTAAAAGATAATAGAAAATAGATATTATGATTATATTTATAATATTATTTATTATTTAATAAGATTGGTGGGCTAGTCCAAACGAGCTTGGGGCTATAGTCCAGGCCAAATAAGGCCCTAATTTAAATGGGCCGGGCTGGTGGGCTTGGCCCGCTTAACATTTCCAAGTCTCGGCCATTTGAAAATAGGCCCATTAGGCCTGGTGGTTGGTTGGGGGACAAAATTGTCAATAAGTAATAAATTTCCAATATCTTAAGCATTAATCAAAATCGGAATCTGGTCTCTTCTCACCGTTTACTTCTGAACAAAAAATTGCCAGAAGTGCCCCCAATCAATCATCACTCCGTTTCCACAATCCCTTTCTCCACACTCTTCCTCAGCTCTCTCTTTTAGGTGAGTATACTTCTCTCTCTGCGTTTGCGTATATACTTTGTATTTACATCAATTGGCGTGCGATTGTGAATCTTCCCTGTTTTACTTAACAGACATTTTTTTCTCCGATCTGAATATTTTGTGTGTAAGTATCACTTCCTTTGATTCCGTAACGTTGGGATGGTTTTCTTTGAAAGTTTCCTTCATTTTAATCGACGATTCAGTGGAATCAATCAGCTTCGGTGAGTGTTATTTTCTTGCATTTTTCTTGATATAGCTGTTCAATTGCAACAATAATTAGCTGTGGAGATGAGATTTTTTTCTACGCCAACTTTGAGAAACCTGGAATTCTTGGTGATTTTCTGTACAATTATGTATTTGTTCAATCACTGCCATGGTTTCTTTAGCTTCTGAGATCATTGAATCTTTATGAATTATGAGTGTTCTTGGCTCAAAACGTTGTGAAGGGTGCTTTGGCATTCTTTATGTGCCTTGATGACGAATTACTAACTTTAGATGACCTGATTTTTAATCAGATTGGTTTAGGATTTATGATCTTGTGTCAACGAAATGGTGGTGGTTAATTTTATTTTGGTTGTGTCTGGAAGATGTGTGGCGTGGGGAAAAGTAACTTGGCTTTCTTTGTATTCTTGATGTATCTTTTCCACCTACTTAACCTGGAAAACAATCATTATGGAAAGGAATGGAAGACAAGAAGGGAAGCATATTTAGTATTTACCATAGTTTTTTTTTTTCTAATCGTAGTATTTACCATATTTAATTCATCTAACTTTTGATGTTATTAAGTTAATGCAATCTCTTAACCTGCTTTATGTTTGTGCATGTAAAAAATCTATTGGTTGCCCTTTTAGCCAAATTAAAAAAATTCGTATTTGAAAATAGTGTGTTTTATGCTAAATTTTGGAATTAGTTTTCTTCAACAGCTGCCCTTTCTCCACACTCACTAACTTATTAGAAAAAATGGCTTACTGAGTAGTGATGACTGATGAGGCTGATTAATTGGGCTTGTAAGACTGATACTACCCTGAGATAAGATGGCATCAATTACAATGCTCACCTCGTCTATGAGGTAAGACATATCTACAATGCAATTCACATACATAAGGACATAACACGATGGCACATGTATCTTAAAGGACCTTTATCATAGAAAAATCTCGTTTATCACAAGATGCAGCCAGGAATGTTTGTTTTTTTAAGAGTGGGGCTGACCTAGGAGCATAGTTGTTAAAGGCGCGCCTAAGGCGCGCAGGCGAGATGCCCCTTGCCTTTGGACACCAAAGACGGACGCTGGGTGAAAGGCATGCGCCCATGCCAGTGTTTAAAAAAACGTTGGGCGACAAAAGGCGATTAGGAGTTATAGTGCTTAGGCGCTAGGCGAAAAGCGGTGCCTGAGCGAAGTGAGGCGCTCATCTTACAAAATAAAATTCAGTTATCATTACTAAAGAAGTATGACACAATATTAAGATAAAATTTTAATTAGTTAATACTTTACTCAAAGTCTCAAACAAGCATCATTTTGAAAATTAAAATATCTAAAAACCGCTAATAACTGATGGGAAAACATATTATCCCAGGTCTACTCATCATACTCCACTTGAAAAGAATCGATAACCCCATCACCCTCCTCTCCATCAAATGACTTATATCCCTCATCATCATCTTCTTCTTCTTCACAATCATATGTGAGTTGTTTCTGAGAGCTAGAGGTCAAATTTGATTGCCCAAATCTTCTGTGAGTTCTTTTTCTAGGGTTTCATTTAAGTAAGGGTGTATTGGTATTTTAAAAGGTATTCTAAACCCTAAAGAAGGAATAACTTAACTGCGAAAAAAAGCGCCTCAAGGCGGCGCCTAGGCAAGCCTTGAGCACCTCGGGCGCCTTGGGCGCCTTAGCTCGCCTTACAGAAATCGCCTAGCCTTAGCCTAGGCCGCCTTTTTAAACACTGGCCCATGCACGCCTTGCAGCGCCTTTGGTTTGGGCGCAAGCACAGGGAAGGCGCGCCTCTGAAACACAGACCTAATTTTAATTTTTTTTAAATTTTTTAAAAGTTGCTATACCACTTTTTTAAGTTGCCAATCCACGTAAATAACAAAAAGAAGGGAAGGGAGATGAAACACTACAACAGTGAGAAAAGAAACAACGAGAAAAGAAAAGAAACTAAGAGCGCGATTGGATAAACTTTCATTTTGGAAATTTTCATTTTGCTAGAGAATAGTGGTAAAAAAAAATTTAGAATAAAAAAAGATGAATTTTAAGAGTGTGATTGGATTGTGAGATGAAAAAGTAATGATGAAAGTTGATTTGATTTAAAAATAGTAAAATAATAATTGGATATGATTGGTAGTTAGAAACGTGAGTGAGTGAATAGTGAAATTTGTGGGAGAATGTATAATAATAATTAGCTTTTTGTGAAAAAATATGTAGATGTGATTGGTGAAAGAAAAAATAAGAAAAAGTGAAAGTGAGAGAATAGTATATTTTCTAAAAATTTTCATAAACAATCGCATGTTTGGTCAAAAAAATTCTCCAGCGGAACGAAAATGAAATCTATTTCATATCCAATCACCACCTCATCTTCTGCCTTCCTTTGGAGCTGCGCCACCCCCAAAGGAGCTGCGTCACCCCCGCCGGAGCTTTTCCCAACACTCGCTCTTTTTCTTTTTGTTATTCTTTTAATTTGCTGAATATTTTATAATAAAACTAGGGTTTGTTTGTTTTAAATCTTCTATAGTATTTAACTAGGATTTTTAGTATTTACTCGGGTTTTATTATATAACTAGGATTTTAGTACCATTTACTGATGATTAGTATAATTTAACTAGTGTTTTTGTATTTAACTAGCGTGTTTTGTTATTTCTATTAATTTACTGAAATTTTTAGCATAATTTACTGATTATATAATATTATATAAGCTTGTTGGTAAAACTTGTTATTTTCTTAATTTTGTGCACCTTGTGTTCGAAAGGCGCGCGCCTTGTCTTGCGCCTCAGGCTCCAGAAGCCCTTGCGCCTTGGTGCGGCCTTCGCCTTTAATAACTATGCCTAGAAGTAGCATGGCCTTTTGTGGTAATTCTACAATCGTTTCCTGACTTATGTTATAATATATGACCAGCCATTAACTTAATTTTCTTCAATCCAACATTTAGCAGTCTGAATTTAGTGTTTGATTTGTGAGTTTCTCTAACGATGCTCGACACACTTTAATATGTTATACTATGTATTATATACTCAGGGTTTAGCACCTCTCTCTCTCTCTCTCTCTCTCTTTGCGCGTGGTGTGTGTGTACGCGCTTGCGTGTTGCGTGTGTGTGTGTGTGTGTTTAGATGCTTAGCATGTTTACTTGGAATGATGAATGCCCATGATAAAGCCCCAAGTTTGGACATGACGTGAGATTACTGTTGGATAACTCATCACACCTTGTAGGTGGACCATGGAATGAAATAAGCCCATTCTTTTGATTAAATTTTTCGATTATATTTTGACCACATGACCTATTATTTTACACCATGTAGTCATGTAGTACAATTTAAATCAAAACTAATTTGTGAGAATTTTTATTTAATTAAGGATAAATTTAACGAGATATAATAATCCATATAGAGCACATTTTGTAGATTTTGATTGCATATAACAGTTGCTTGATTTTTAATTGTGATTGGTTTTATGTTATGGGTTCTCCACATATTTGTTAAATGTCTGAATTTCATCCTAAAGGATTTGGGGCTTAAGCCCTAGGTGCTAGGCAAAGTGTGTTGCTTATTTAAGTGAAGCAGGAAATCATGTTCTGCCCACCTTATAATAGAATAGTATATATTTCCCGCTAATTGAGGACATAATGGGGAAAAATATAGCATAACAAAGGCTTTTAATAGTTTTTGGAACCTTAATGCCACTTGGGAGAACGCTAATTCTTTAACGAGGAGCGTAAGATTAATGTGCTTCTTTAGAAGTGGCACAAGGTGAACTTCCGCCACTTTATATCTTTTAAATTTAGGGAGAAAAAGCAACAATGAAGTGCAGGATTTGCCCGCGCCACTTTGATTAAAGAAAAAAATAAAATTATCGGAAGTTAGTGAGGGGTCAAATCCTCAATGACATCGAGAGCAGCAGATCTCGTTTGGCGCAAGCCTAAACTTGTTCTACTATTTAAAAGAAGAAATAGGGTTGATAACCTTGCGCCACTTTTATTAAAACAAAAAGAAAAATGTCAGAAGCCAGTCAGGGTTCAAATCCTTGTTGACATTGAGTTTTTTCAGACCTCGAAATTTTCCCACCTCGAATTCCTATCTATATATTCTCCCACCCCAAACACACATTTTTTTCCTTTCCCATTTTTCCGGCAGGGGAAGGGATGTGATTTTTCTGGTAGCTGACTTTTTTCTGGCGATCAAGGTTTTCAGGCGAAGACGTATGTCTGGTGACGACATTAAATAAGTATGTTTTAAATCATCACCAGAATAACACCTTCGCCTGAAAATCTTGATCGCCAAAAAAATATTATCTGCCGAAAAAATCACCCCCCTTGCCCAGTCAAAATTTGTTGCCACCCTGCCGGAGAAGTGAGAGAAGAAAGAAAGTTTGTCTTTTGTGTTTTTCTGATTTTGGGTGGGGGTAATATATAGATGGGAATTAGGGGTGGGAAATTTTGAGGCCTGCTGGCTCGACGTCAACGAGGTTTTGGCCCCTTGCTGACTCCTCACTTCTTTTCTGCCGACCTTGGTGTCAGCGAGGAGTTGATTCCTCAATAACTTTTGAATTTTAATTTATCTTTTTTCTTTAATCAAAGTGGCGCAGGAAAATCTCGCGCCTCATTGTTGCTTGTTCTTTTTAATCTAAAAAGTAATAAGGTGACTTTGGGACTTCTTGAAGTGCAATCTAATTTTGCAGCTCTCTTTAAAATTAAGGTTCCCCAAATCCATGGTATTTGTGTAAGAAATGCCCCAAACCGTTAAAAAAGCCCAGAGCTCTGCCTGGCTTGAACTCATTACCAGTATTACTAAAAGCTTAACACTTCACCTCCACTGGTAGTCCCACCTATTCAGTCTTTTCCAGCAGTCGGATGGACCCAAGTGATGAATATTTAAGATCGGGCAGCATGGTAGGAAGTGCCCCATCCCCATTACGAAGCTCATTTTCTGTCCTTTTTTTTGTTGTATAGTTCTTCTGGCATGTCAAGAAATGGGGATAGTCCTTAGAATTCTCATAAGTGCAGGTGCTATTTACTGCATCTTACTATACTGAGTTACTGACTGGAAAACCCTTTTTGTCTGTTTTGGCTCGTGTTTTTTCATCCTTTTCCTTCTCCGTGACCCGGAGGGTGGTGAGGGTGGTGTCTCCATGTTTTTGTGCTTTCAGAAACCTTCAAGATTTCATGTCTGGTGGTGTAAACTTTTTTTTGTCTCTTGTAGGTGGTAATTAGGCAAACTGTTATATTGAGGACTTGAGCATTCGGAATGGAGTTGAATTCCATCAAAGATGCTTTTGACCGTGTTACGAAAAAGCAAAAGCTGTCATCCTCGAAATCTCAGGAAATGATTGAACAGATTGAGGAAGAAATAGAAAAAGCTCTATCAAGAATACAATCCGGACAAGATTCTGCATCTCCATCTGATCATAAATTGATCCTCGATGAACTAAAAGCCAAGTTGAAAGAAATTGCTCCACTCAAGCAGCTGGAAGGCACACAAAAGGAATTAAATATCGCGTTGAGCAAGTACCCAAAGCTTCTCGAGAAGTCTTTCAATCCCGACATTTCAAAGGCTTATCGTAACGTTGATTTCGACACCGACACTGTTAACCAAATAATAGCCAGCCACTTCTACAGGGAAGGCCGATTCGATCTAGGTGACTGTTTTGTAGCCGAGTCCAATGAACTAGATGCTGCGACAAACAAATCCCCTTTTCTAGAAATGTTCCAAATACTTGAAGCCATGAAATCTAGAAACCTAAACCCTGCTCTGAGTTGGGCGGCGAATAATCACGAGAAATTGAAACAAAATGGATCTGACATAGAATTGAAACTTCATCGTCTTCAGTTTGTGGAAATCTTGCAGAACAGTGGCAGAGATGAAGCTCTAAAGTATGCTAGAGCCTATTTGGCTCCATTTGCTGCCAAACACATGGCTGAAGTCCAAAAGCTTATGGCCTGTCTGTTATGGGCTGGAAAGCTCGATTCCTCACCTTATGCAGAATTACTATCCTCTATACACTGGGACAAACTCGCTGAAGAAGTCACACGCCAGTTCTGTAATTTCATTGGGCAGTCCTATGAGAGCCCATTGAGTGTGACTATTGCTGCTGGAGTTCAGGGTCTGCCGACTCTTTTGAAGCTGATGAATGTTATGACTGGGAAGAAGCAAGAATGGCAGAACATGAAACAATTGCCCGTACCTGTGGATTTGGACAGAGAGTTTCAGTTCCATTCTATATTTGTTTGTCCCGTGAGCCGTGATCAAGTGAGCGAAGATAATCCTCCTATGCTGTTGTCGTGTGGGCATGTGTTATGCAAGCAATCCATCACCAAGTTGTCGAAAAATAACAACACTAGGCCGTTCAAGTGTCCTTATTGTCCCTCTGAAGTCGAACCAGGTCAGTGTAGGCAGTTGTATTTCTGATACTGTTTTAACAAATGTGAAATGGTTGTGTATTGACGCTCTTTACCTCTTTCGCATACTCCTCACAATCTCCACTCAACATCAGAAACCGAAAGGGTAATTAGTTTCATACTGAACATAATTCATGTACTTAGGAGAACTTTTATCGTTTAGGGTAGTGGTCTTGTTGTCGTGGTATGTTGCTTAATGTGTTATGTATTCGACTTGGACGGTTTAATGTTGGATGGATTGTAAATAAATATCCTTCGCACTTGTTCGACATTAGTATGTAGTTTCACTTTAACATCATTCGATTTCAACATCTTCATTTTTGTAAAATGCATTGGCCTAGATCTAAAGTGAAATCTAGGATCAGAGTGGATAGTGAAATCATTATGCATGATGATGATCTTGCTTTTACGGTCACACTTTAATCCGATGTACTCCAAAGATGTCATGGAATGTGGTGCAACATCGAAGAATTTCACTTTCAAGGTTCTCTTTTTTTGCTCGGTTTCCGACTCATCAAACACTTGGTCACGATGTTTTTTCTTAATTGTGATTATGAGTGGTTAAATCACTTGGTGACAGCATAATTGAGTGTTCTACGTGTTCTTTCTCATGATTGGACTATTTTACCTGTAATTTTGTCCTACTTACGCTTTTACCTACGCTTTATAAAGTGATGTATTTTTTTCTTGGGATGCTATGAGAATTTAGATTCTAAAATAATCTCAATTATTCATGTAGTGAGAGTTAGGCGAAACCAAAAACTATTCAGTGGTGCCCAAAATAATCATGGGCTATATAATAAGGGATGTGCCCTACATGGTGGCATGTCGGTCCTCGGCTCAAAATAGCAAAAAAGAAACAAAAAGAAAAGAAAAGAAAAAGGAAACCTTTGAATTTCACATCAAAGTGGCACTCTATAAAAGAAGCTATTGATCAGTTGCAGTCAAAAACTTTAGAGATGCGCAATTTCAGGATTTACCAAAAGTTATAAATAATCCAATTTGTGGCGCGTGAAAGAGCTTTGGGGTACTTTATGTTTATTTGAAGCTTTTGAGTAGTGTTTGCCCCACTCAAACCTTTTTGGATCTCTTACAGTCACGGTGTTTGCAGTATGGAAAAGTCTCACAAATCCCTTTTCCTTAATTTTTACGAACGTGTGGCTAAAGTCATGCTAATGTTTAGATTTTACATTGCATTATAACTACTTTTGTTGTTTCTTATTTTTCTTGGGATTTTCCAAAGTAGGGATATCTACGCGTAAATGTGTGGAAATCATGATTTCAGGGTCCTCCAATCAATCCACAAGATAATATAATCTTCATTTCAAGATAAGCCACTAATGGGAGTGAATTATTTATGAGCATTGGCCTGGTTGATCATGTTCATTCCAATGTTTTCAGAACCTAATTGGTCGGCTCGATCGGTTTAACCGAGAACCGATCACGGCACGACCCGGTTGTGGATCTAAATTGGGCGGCAAAAAATCCCGTTGCAAACCCAGATAAAAATTGTTGACTCCAACACCATTTAACCCGGTTTATTTGTTTTGTTTTTTTTTAAAAATTGAAGGAAGGAAAAAGATTAAGTAATTGGTAAACTTAGGACAAGGAATATGGGAATATATGAGGAATGTACCATGTTAAAAGATTCGATTCCTTTAATTTTGCCATAGTATCTTTTCTCCGTTTCTCTGCTATGGTGTCTCCTTGGGACTCAACTCCGTCATCTCTCATTGCCATTCAACTTCTTTTTTTTTTCCGAGTAAATTGATTAACTAGTTTTATAGTAGAGTTTTAAATATGTTTTATTTAATAATTATTGAATCTATTCTCTATACTTTACATTAGCATGAAAGAGAGACTAATATATAGTTGGGTAATGGGTTTATAATCTTATTCACATATTATTTAAACTTTTATTTCAAAGTAGTTGCTTAGGGCTTCTCCAACCGAGACGCCAAATGCCAAAATGGAGACAAATTTGAGCTCCAACTGAGCGCCATCAATTGCGCGAAAATAACGAGATGAACAGTGCTGCGCTATCAATGGCGCAGCACTGTAAATATAGCGTGGGCTTTTCTATTTTTTTTTTCATTTTTTTTGTTTTTTATTTAGTTTTATTATATTACAATATGTTGTAAAATGTATTTTTTAAAGAGTTATATACTTTTAAATAGATTATAATTTGTATGTATAATTTATTATTAATAAAAAATATTAATATTACTAAATTTAAATTTGAATAGTAAATTAAAAAATTATTTAAAAGACAATTAAGTGATAAAAACAAGAAATACATTACATTAAAATATCCGATTTCAACAATTTCTCGCTCGACATAAACGAATCAAGGATAAAGAAGCTCATATTGCACTTTGCAATGCATTAATAGATCTTTGTGGGAGGAGTATACCAATTCTGAGAATTAAATAACTATCAATTTGTAATTAGTTGTTTATTTTGGTTGTATTATTAATTAGTATTTTTAATTTTATCTACCTGAATGCCACATTTTTTCTCTATTTAAATCTTGTTATTAATTAATTGTTTAAATTCTTTATTTAATATATTATTATAGATTACTTATAATAAACAAATATATTTTAATTACTAAATATGAATTTATAATATTATGTTAAAAATAGTTGGTTTTAATAAAATAGTTTTTGTATTGAAATAATAAAGAATATTCAAGGAATACTCCTTTTAGTGCAAAATTTGAAGTAGATGGGTTGGAGATGGCCTTAACTCATATACATTTATACATATATATTTATATATGTATATATGGTTCAACTTTTTTCAAAATGGTTCAGCCAATCGGATCAGTGACCATGTGATGCAATTATTAGTCCGGCTCGACGTCTACTCCGAATTTAAAAACATTGGTTCTTTCAATATGCTCAATCAATTGAAAATGACTTAATCTCTCTTAAGCATTTTGGAAGTGCGTATAAACGTCTCTCAATTTCGTTATAAATGTGGCTGTCAATTTGAGTTGAGCTGATCTTGGTGCATGCACTTATGCACATCATATGGCCCAACCTTATGATGCCTAATTCAGCTGCCAACCACAAGATTTTGCAAATTATTGCATGAAATTCTACCCACAACAAATAGTGATCACAATTGCCAAGTAAGATCCTGTCTCAATTTCTTGATTAAGGTCCCGAGTTTTCGACTTAAGCAGGAAATGATATGGTTGGTGAGTAGATGCATCTGAAATTTCGTGCATCGGCTACTTATTTATGAATTCAGATTTCCCGGTCCACATCTTCATCATCCAAATGTTAAAAAAATTAACATAAAATAAGAAAATGAACCTGTTATTCACCCAGTTAAATGGAAATAGAAAATCTGGTCCACTTATTTGTACGTCTTTCTATTGTTTTGTAGGAGGACCAAATTTGGCAAATCTCAACAAGTCTGGTATTGCTAAGCAAACGATAGAAGCATTATTCTAATCATCCACCACATATATAAAATAATATGATAGCCATAAGTATAATAAAATTTGGAATAAAAAATTCATTCAATTATAAACAAGGGTAAATATAAAAATGAAAATCTACACTTCATGGTTTCCATCTAATTTGCCACTATGATGCACCCCACTTTTGGCTTCCCAAACCCCAGGTCCAGTATAAGGACAAGCATTATTTCAACACTCATATCATCAGCTTAATTAATTTACAATAAGAGACACCAGCAGAATAATCATTAAGTTGATTAGCATTGGACATCATATAATATAATATCATCATCAATCATCTACAATTGTTTTATAATTTGCAATACGGCAAAAATATAATAATGAAAAATAATATAGCAAGTAAAATAAAGACAAAAAGGCTTAGACAATTTTGAGGCCTCAACCCTACATCTCAATCAATAATACTATGTGGGGTTTACATTTCCTTTTCACCTATCTGCCCTCTTAGACCCCCCTTCAGCCCACTACACCCCATGTTGTTTTTTTTATTAATTTTTTTTATTTTGTACATTTTATAATTTCCAATATTTTTTTACTAGAAAATTAAAATCTTGCATTTTCGAAGCCATGTAGATCGCTGACTCTATTCAAAGACTTTCTCATGATGGCTACTTTAGCCAGTCGCTCAGCCGCTCTCCAAGCCGATGTCGGCGTAAGCGGCTCGGCTTTCACATCCACCGTGGCAGCTTCTCTTTCCTCGTTGTTCCTCCTTTTCCAATTTAATTCCGCCAGCTCAGCTTCAAGCCCGCGAACAAACTCCTCGCCCGAACCCGAACCCGACTGCAGAACCAGGGCCCGAGCCGAAGCCAACATGTGGTGAGCTCCTACGACGTCGTTCCTCTCGACCATTCTCCTACTCTCTGCGACGGCGCGTGTGGTGACAAAAAGGCATCTGAGACGTTGGATGTCCCGGGTGGAGGAACCGACGGCGCGTGGACGGGGGATCAGAAGACGCCGTTCTTTGTCGCATATGGTCTGTCGAGTTGACGGGTCTTTGTAAGCACATCGAACGGACAGAAGACGATGGGCCCCGCCCAATGATGATGGGACCTTCAATTCTATCAGCAATTCTCTTTCTTCCTCGGAGTGAAAGTCCCCAACCCGGCACCAGCTCGACCCGAATCCGACAAAAGCCGGTCTACCCGTGTAAGAGTAAACGGCGGATATTTCGGCCGGGGCTGACCCGGATGTGAACCCTAACTGAATTTTGAGATCCTGCATAACCTCGCCTAGTAGACCTGTAATGCATTTCGCAAGCGTATTATCAGGCGACGCGTTAAGGCACGCGCTTAGGTTGACGGAATGGACTGGGATTTCCAGTTGGGAAAAGCGCGTGGATGTTACGAGCGGACCACTCCGATGTCCATCGGAGAGAAGCATGATGCTCGCGGTAGGGTTTTTCTCACGGCGGTCCTCGATGACCTTCGCGGCCTTCTTAAGCGAATCGGTGACACTGGAGGCGCCTCCGTCTAACGAAACGACGGCGTCGATAATCCTGCGTGCAGATCTCTTACCAGCAGTGGTCATTCTGCGGAGCGGCAACAGCCGCTTGGATGTGGTGGAGAACGCCACGATGGACAACCGGTCCGCGGCGGAGAGGGATGAGACCACCATTCTCATCACTTTCCTCATCAGATGAAGCTTATCACCTGTTACAGTCCTGCTTACGTTGAGGACTGTCACTAAATCGATTGAGCTCTACGCGGAGGCGCCGCCGGAGCTTTGAGTTTCAAAACGACGGCGTATGTCTCGCTCGTATTCCCTACAGAAACCACCGCCGCTTCCGATAACAGAGCGACCTCAACGTTCCTCGTCTTCGTATCAACTGGAACCACATTGTTGGTCACAAAAAAACCCGGAAATTCCTCATTTTCCTCTTCGGTTTCATCGGATTCGGGTATTGGATTGAACCGAGCACCCGAAGTGGGAGAAGACAGTGGCTCATCGTCGTTATAGACCTTCAACACGCATCTCTTATCATTAATCTTGGAGTTTGAATCCCTGCAAAACACATCATCTCTCTTTTGGGCTTGTTGGGAATTATTAATGTTCAAAAGATGCATTTCCTTCCATGTGAAGTTGCAAATGGGACACGTGAGAGATCCCTGCTTCTTCATGTGCGCCGTGATGCACGGAAAATGGAAGGTATGGCCGCACTCCGCCGTGAATATGGCCGTCCCCTGTCCTGTCTTCACGCTCTGCAAACATATTCCACACCTACTCTGCTAGTTTGCAGAAAATTTCGAAAAATCATAATTAGCCAATGATCTCAAGAACTACTAACTGAATTTCACTGTTCAAAATTAAAACCATCACATCTTCGACTTTGTCTAGAATATTTATATTACAAAAATGAAAGATTATATACCTTTGATGGGCGCAGGCTTGATTTGAGCAAAGAAAAGGCGGAAGGCGAGCGAGGTGAAGAAGGGGCGGAGCGGTGGAAGAATCTAGGGCTATTTCTGGTTTTGCATTTAAGTTTAGGGCTCTGCGGATGTTTATTATCGCTAGGCACCGCCGCATTCGGCGGCGGTGCCGGTGGGGTAGCGGTGGTTCTACATCGGAGGGTGGGGCTAACAGGTTGAGATTGGAGACGAGGCGTTGTTGGTTCGGAGAAAAACCCACCGAGCCTGGAGCGGAGCCTGGGACTCGGGTCGGATTGTTGTCTGATGATTTGTGTGTCCCTCTCAGATTGAGCCTTTGGGATTGATGTGCAAAATGCTCTTCTCCATCCCAAAACCATTGTATCTATCTGCAGCTTTTTTCTCTGTAAGTAAACTATTACGTTTCTTTATAATATCTTTTATCTCTGATTTGGATTTTCTTTATGGGTGAAAAAAAGATGATGATGATGATGAGGGCTAAAAGATGTTTTGTGGAATTGAAGAAGACAAATGGGAGAAAATACAGAGGGAAAAAGGAAGAGACATGAATACAATTGACGAAAAAGACAAAAGAAGAAGAAACAAAAGGCACCTTCTTCTCTTCACAGTTTCATATTTCCAAATCTCTCTGTTGTTAATTTCTGTTTTAGTTGCAGAGGCGCATAATTAACTCAAAAAGATCACTGCAAAAAGCTCCAAAAATGAGAAAAAAAAAGGAACATCATATGTGAAATCACAGTCTTTTTCTTATGGACCTTCCCCTTTTCTTTGAGCCTTATTTAATTATGGGAATCTGTTCTTTTCCTCGATGGAAATATTTAAAAATTGTAGGTTGGGTTTTTGGGTAATAGAAAAAATGACTGCCAGGTGGAGGTTCTATTAAGTCAACGGAGTGGATGCACCTGCCCGCAAATATATCTCCCATTTTATATATTTATATATCATGTATTTCAATCTCTAATTCCACTATCCAAATTGTCAAGTGTATAGAAATTATTATATTAATTTTTAAATATAAATTATGGATTTTATAAGTCAAGTGAAAATCTGTTTTTACAACAGGTTTGTCAATAATCTGCGCAGTTCTGAACCAAATTTCTTATTTGTATTCTTATTCCATTCCCTATTTACACTTTGTTGTATGAATGACACGTGTCTTTGAGATAAATATGTGTCGTTGATTCTTTGAATATATTTATACGTGTCATTCATCCAGATCCCGGTGATAGAATATGAAATATGAATCCGAGGCGTAAAAGAGCGATCGATCTTATTAACTGAATTCAATTTTTTTAGGATTTTAGATTATAGTATTTCATTTTTTTTATGATATATTCTGTTTGTATTTAACTTTATTATATATTACAAGTATATTATTTTTTTTTGAGAAGATTTACAAGTATATTTTAAGCATATGTTGTTGAGTATTTTAATAGATCTTGATAATGTGTTTTACAACATTTTGCTGCTTCTTGGAAATCCTCTTCTGCCATTTTCAGATCTTTTCTTCAGCTCAAATTGACAATTTTTTTTATTTAACCCTGGCATCTTTTACTTTACTCCAGCCACGTGATTTACTGTTTGTATTAAATTCCTGTATAGTACACGGCAGACTGGCAGATCTCTTGAAAAGTATACATCATCTTTGTATTTTAATGCTCTTATTAATCCTCTTTACATCGAACTTAAATTTAACAGAAAGCAGAAACATATTGGACAAAAACCGCGGACCGGAGATAAATGGGGTAGGATTTACCGATTTAGAAAGTAGATTGGCAAAAGTCTAATGTAAGTATGTAACATTTGGATTTGGGAAGCGAAAAAATAAAAGAAAAAAGTTGGGGTTTCAAATGACTTTATATACAATGAATTGTAATTTACAACAACAATTCAAAAATAGTTTAAAAAATATAATTTGAAAGGGAGTAATTATCTATATTAATACTTCTTTTTTTTTTTTTGCATAAACATCCCTTGGGGATGGGATTAAGGCACAACCTCAGTCTATTTTATATCATGGAATATTCATTACAAGAACTCAGAAAACACTTATACAAGCAATTAATCTATATTAATACTTTAATACCTATATCTAAACAAATTTTAGCCATACGAGCTCAAACCTTGACTTTTCTCTCCATCATGTTTCATAATTCTTTAATTTTAAAAAAATATATATAAATATTAAGCATTAAGATATTATAAAAAAGATTCGTGCATGCCATCTATTAATTTGTATAACTTTTTTTTTTTTGTAAAATTATTATTAGTTGGGATTGGAAGGAGTGGTGGGGAGGAGATTAGAGAAACTGAAGGATTTAGAGTTTAAACTTTGATCAACACCCTTGCAAATGATGAGCATTACCAATAAAAGAAAAACATGTTGTGAGGATGGCGCCGCTAAGGGATGACGTAGGTTACGAAATTCTCCTTCTCGAGAATGATCTCTCTTTTCGAATTTCGCTGTCTTCATCACATCTTTTCCTAATCCCTCGATCATGGATTCAGATTTGTTGTTGTTCCCTGAAATTAATCCAACTATTAGTTTTGCTAAACATGGATCGTGCGCACAAGAAACTAGATTCTCGGATCCGGATACGTGTCTTGAACAAAACGTGCTTCCCGTTCATCCCCTTCACGGGCATGCAGGTCTACAATCTGATTCACAACGAACAGGCATGGCTGCAGAGAACACACAGTTTGTTGCAGATTTGAGAACTCTCAATCGTCCACCTTCTCCTAGGGTTCCTACGACTATCAAGAATGATTTTCAAGGTCCAATGAACTCAGGTAAGGCTCCAACGTTTGCTCAAACCTATCACCTGGGATACTTCACAACCTATAAAAAAGGAAGAATATTTCTCTATTACCATGGATGAAGAAAAATATATCAACAACGCACTACGGAACTACGCAATTCTTTGATGGGCCGATTATTGATTCCTAAAGGTACGAAACCTAGTTCTCTCGAAGATCTTAAGAAGCAATTGACAGAGGTTTGGAGAGTTAATACTAACTAGCGTCTCATACCTCTTGGAAAAATGTATTATAATATACAATTCTCTAATTTAGCTGATCGAATGGGTTTTTCTTAAACCTTCTTGGAATTTAAAATTGGGTTCTATTCATCTTATGAACTGGATTCCAGATTTCAACCCTTATAGGACTAATTCTTCTAAGGCTCAAGTTTGGGTTAGGATATATGAATTAAGCTTGGAATATTGACATCCGACTTTGATTATGAAGCTGGCTAGTACACTTGGAAACATCAATTCAGATCGACGGATGTTCTCTAGCAGTGGTGGGTTGGTCATTTTGTCAGAGTTCTTGTTGAAATGGATTTAAATTCCCCTTTGCAAAAGCTTACTATGGTAGAAAGGGAAGGGTTGGACATTGCTCCATCGTACCCCTTAGCTACGAAAACCTACATGAATTTTGTGTGTATTATCAAATTATGGGGTATTCTATTACTAATTGTAGATAAACTTCCACTCATGAGGCGAAGAAAATGATTGACAGTGATCGAGTTCCGGCGGGCCGACTAGAAGAAGATCGGAGGTTCGGAAGGAGAATATTGAAAGGATTCCTGTTAGTAAGGGAAAAGAAGTTATTCCAGAAACTTGGGTTAAACTCCCGACTAGGCATGCTCGTGCTGCAGCCAGGAATACTGATATAAGGGGAGGTTCAACAAATCCGAGGATCTCAATCAGAAACTCTTTTGATGTCTTGGAAACTAATGTGGAGGCCATGCATAACCAGGTTGACGTACCAAAGGAATCACATGTCGTAGGTGACAAAATGAGAAAGTGGTAGGATCAAGTCCATGAGGATTCGAAGGGTCATGGGCAAGTAAACATTAACAAGGGTTGTAATATACTTCTTTACAAGTCAAGTTCGCATGGGGCTGAAACGGACGCTCAGAATATGGTGGTTTCTACTGATGCAAGGGTGTTGCAGATAAGTGAACCCACGGAGACTTTTAAGGCGATGGCAACAGCGACAAGAAAACGATGGTAGGATATGGTCGACGAAGAAGAACAAGACGAATTAGATGCTTGAAAGACCAAGCTAGGCGACTCCTCAACTACCCCGCTTGTCTTCCACTCATGTGATTCCTCAGAAGCTATGAATACTATGGTAATTGTGGCTCGAGGATCTTGGGTCGATATTATACAGGATATATCAGATCATCAAGACGATACTCGAGCACGTGCTAAAAAAATAAGTCGCATTGCAAATTCAAAATTTCTCTAGAATTAGACGTCCATCATTTAGATTGGGATTTTAAGTTATTTTTATTATTTCTATCATGGGATACTCTTTTTCCTATCAAAGATTTTTCCCACTGGGTTTTACTTTGATAGGTTTTCACGAGACCCCTACTTTAAAGCTAGTTGCTTGGCTTTTAAGCAGTACACTTTATTTTCCATTTTAATTTTATTTTTCATTTATTCAAAAAAAATGATGAGCATTACCACTTCAATTGTAAGCTTGTACGTGGTATTTGTACTATGTTAAGGGACAAATTTATCCTTCTTGATATTACAAAAGGCCATTTCAGACAGCACGGTCCGCATAGAAAAGACACGTGACTAAACTCAACCCACTGCGGGCGAGAGGAACCCGACAGAGAACCATTGATCCTATCACAATACAATATGAAATCCTATATCAAGACAATTGGAGCGTTTAGAATTCTCACATGTGTTAGGAAAATCTATAAATATCATAGTACAATAATCAAATGGTAACTACTTTCAATATTTACTTTTTAATTATATTTCTTTGTTCAATACCTTTTTCAGACCTTAAGAGCTCGACTTGACTTGAACATCAGATGGTTTTAGTTGGTACGGATCATCCGGCTAAAGCCGATGTATTTTCTTTTTCAGGTCTGCTTTTCCTAGCTCTATCAGAAAAAAATCTGATCTCAATACCCTGGTCTGAAAGTATCACTGATTCAACATCATACTAATTGATTTTTTTCTTTTTTGAGAATCAATCAATTTAATTCAACAGTAAGAATATTACAACTAATTACAAGGATCAAAATTGTAAGATCTACAAAATCATAAAACTATACAAATGTAGAACATAGACATAATTTAAACCTATATATATTGTTCTAATTAATCAAGTATCATGAGAAAAATCGTAATAACGTTAGACAAATCATTTAATTTACCACATCTGTTACTAATTTTTTGGTGATGGGTATCTGAATCATCTGCATAGAACACAATTACGGGAATAATTTATTCGATAAACAAAATACGGAAAAACTTCCATAAAAGATGATTAAAGAACTCTCATAAAGGGAGACTAAATATGAAAAATAAAAGTCACTTCCCAAATCCTCCCAAGAAGAGATAATATGTTACAACAGTAGCCATTAGCCAGTAGAGTTAGGGAGGAAGAAGAAAGAGTACTACTTGAATTTTTTTTAGTACTTTTTATTACAACGACGACTTTACTTTTTTTATGTATATATTTGCAAACCTACTAACATTTTGCATCTTTTCACGAAGAAAACATCATAAAATCAATATATCAAATTCCAAACTCATAGTCAATATAAAAGTATAATCAATTCAAATATATTTAGTATATAAAAATTAATAAAAATAATTTCAAAAGTAAAAATAAAAACTTAAAAATGAGTTTGAAAATAAAAGGAAGTTCACACAACAAACCCAATAAATAGTCTGTACGTGATAACGATGATTAGATTGTAGCTAGGATGACAAAACTTGAATTATTTTGACTTTAATTCCAATTTTAAATGGATAGATGCTGGTGGGAATGATTATGGGTATGATGACCAATAATTCTACACTTGTACCATCACTCATAATATCTTCATTAATTTCAGCAGTCAATGCTACTATTTAAACTATTACTATTAAAGCTGTATCGTGTTAGGTATATTATATTTTCGACACTGTAAACTGCGGCTATATTATTGACTACTCTCTTAATTATAATATGTAATAATATTTCTATTAAATTTTATATGTACAAAATTAAAACCATATTTGAATTGATTACATTTTGATATCGACTTTATATATAGGTTTACAAATGAAAAATACACGTATTTAGTGATACTTCTTGCATGAAAAGACAAAAAACAAAAAAAAAAGGTTACCAGGTATAAAAATAAATTGTATTTTTTTATATAATAATTAATGTACTTTCACTGTTTCGGATAATAAAAATGGAAAGGTGCATGCCTTCTGAAAAATAAACCTCATTGTATTATTGCTATAGCAATTGCACAACCAATTCATGCCTTTAGGCATTAACTTGAAATCATGGGGAAGGGACCATCCACATTATGGCAAATACATTTAATACTTGGTAATCATTCTAAGATTTTGTATTCTTGTTCAATAAAAAATTGATTTGATTGATTAAAGCTAGAGAAATTGGAAATTCAATATGCAGGAAAATTAAAGAATGTTTCTTAAAAAATGACTAGTGACATGGAGGGAAAATAAATGTACATGGGGCTGTCCCAAGATACTCTTTTTTCTGCGTCCAATTTTTATTCAGTAAAATTGAGGGAAATTACTGTTTGAGGGTTGACAAAAGATTGAAGTGAACTTTAATGGAGAAACCAAAAATATTTCAGAATCTTTTCAGCCTTAAGTAGTCTCCATCGTGTGGCAGTGTCACTTGTCCGGCAAGCTATTATCCCACATATTTTATTTTTTAGTTTTGAGAAGATATTATCCCAAATATTTATAATTATATGTATGTATTATTTATTCATTTAATCCTTAGCAAAATTGAAAAAGAATGTTTGAGCCCAATTCCACAACAAACTGGTCTCCCCCCCTCCCCCTTTTTACAATGTGATTTTTTATTTTTGGTATAGAAAAAAGACAAAGTTTACTAATTGAAGAAAACACAACAATCAGTTTTTCCTTTTGTAGAATAGGCATCTATCTTATTTGTAAGTGGAAGTTTATTCTTTTCTCTCTTATGGGAGTGTTTTCATCCGTTTATATAAAGATTATTTAGCTTATCTTGGATGAGTTTGGGCTTTCTTCAATGAATTTGCAAATTTAGGGATAATATGGATTCTTAGTCGTCCGCTTCTATATTGATCGTGCACTGGGGCGGATCCACTCATGGGCTCCACTGGGCTGGAGCCCAGTGTAAATTTGTGGAACCCCATTATTACTATGCACTCTTATGCTTATTTTATTGGGTTTATTATGATAGCCCATCCCATAATTTTACCCCATCTTTTTTAATCTAATTAATGATTAACAAAGCCTACTTTTTCTGGCCCCAAAAAAACCCACTTTTTTAATAACTAAAAAAAAAACAAAGCCAAACTAACCACAATTAAAAGACAAGTCCGATTCTTTTAGTTTTTCTTGTATTACTTAGGTTATTGGAATATTGTCATATTGTGGCATGAATATAATATATTCTTTTAAGTTTTATTGTATCACTCTACTGTTGGCATGAATAAATTAGTAGAAAATTGCTACAATTTACTAGAAAATTGATTTAGTTTATTGTTATGAATAAATTAATAGAAAAGTGCTTTAGATTGTTTGATGTTGTACAATTGCTTCAATTATTGATGAATTTTATGTTTTGAAATCTCGTTGAGCACAACTTCAATAAACACTAAAAAAAATTTATTATGCATATTTTATTGTACTAAATTTTCCTTGCTTTCTAGCCCAGTCCGTCGTCGATTCCTGGATCCGCCACTGATCGTGCAAGTAGTCACTCGATGGAGATTCGTTGCAATCTGGGTCAAATTTGGGACTTTCAATGTTCTTTCGGAATTTTTTTTATATCTTCATCATCTTTTTTCTATTTATCTGAGACGTTATTTTTAAATTTTATGCATTGATGTTTCAAATTTTCTGGATTTTATTGAATACAACTTCTTCGTTATCCAAAAAAAAAAACACAATAATCGTGCATGACACTCTCAAGGTCTTACATAAATAACCAACTAATCGTGCGCAAATTAAAGTAAAAGTGTTAATACAAATGTCAGTAACACTTGTAATAACATGCAGCAGAGATAGGAAATAACACACTGAGATAAAAAAAATTCTACTAGTTAAATAACTCGTAGAACGTGGCAACATGCCGAAAATACTTCACCAGTAAAAGATTGTTTACAACTCAATAATGAATCTCATGAAACAACTAACGAAACTTATCAAAACTCCTCAATACGAGTAGATCTATAAATATCAGCTTCGACTCGCCCAAAACTATAAAGTGTATAACTCTCACGCTCTATAAAAAATACTATGGACGAACATCACAAAACAAAATATCTTAGACTTCAGATGTCATTATGTGTATATCTAGCAGCATCTATACTGGCATATGAATCTTGGCAGACTTAAAAAATCGATTTCTCTCACTTGTGCTCTCTATTTTCTCCCAAATTTTATGTCCAGGAATAATGAATGTCCATGTCCCTTATATAGGCCTTCAAGCCGTTCTTGAGTCCTACAAGAACGAGGAAAGAAAATACCTACAAACATGGAGTTAGAATTTCACTCAATGTAGGAATCTAGAATAGTCCTTAACTTATCAAGACTAAATTCTATAAACTAGGATATAAAGATAAAAAGAAGATATATCCTAACTAGATATCGACTTCTTAGAATCGAAATGACAATCAACTTCTTTCCTTATATATAATTCTATTCAAGTATAAGTCTAATAAAAGCAAACACAAAATAATAAAATCAATTAATCTCCTTAAGGAAAAGTTAAGAGGAATTAAAATTCCAACATATCTCCTTTTTTGCCTTTCTGGACAAACCAAAAATATTCAATAACA
Source organism: Rehmannia glutinosa (assembly GCA_016081115.2). Taxonomy (NCBI): domain Eukaryota; kingdom Viridiplantae; phylum Streptophyta; class Magnoliopsida; order Lamiales; family Orobanchaceae; genus Rehmannia; species Rehmannia glutinosa. Next base: position 184,469 of record JABTTQ020002230.1, read on the forward strand.
AGCAACAATAAAACATGTTAATACTTCCCCTTAGTAAAAATCAGCCTATTCCAAAACAAAATGTTATTACGGATATTAACAACATCTATATCAACATGCACAAAACCTACAAACAATAAGAACAATTGAAATATATTCAAGTCACAAGACATGTTAAAAGGATCAGAGTATCAACATCAAGGATTCAAAAATCATTAAGTACATCTCCTAAAAACTAAAATGACCAGATTGATCATCATCATTATTTCTAGCAACAACTTCATCTTCAACTTCTTTTTTTACCAACATCGCCAGTCTTTTCAACAATTCCACTAGGTTCAGCAACATCTTGAGCTTCCGACCACCTCCGCTCTTCCTAGCTCCTCCAATATTAGCCGCAACCTCATTTTATTTTCCACCCATATCAGCAGCTTCAACAAGAAGCTCATCTCCCCCCTTTTTATCCAGAAATGAAGGAAACAAGATCAACATACTGAGCTCTAACTTCATGAAGGTATCAAGCTGATCTTGACCTTTAGAAATTGTATCCTTTGCAAATAAAATCTGCTAATCAGTAAATGCAATTTGGGCTCACAAAAAATTAAGTGAAAATAGGCACAAATGGAATGTTAGTAACATCCGGAGCAACATTTCATGTAACATCCTGAGAAACTTCTGGATTAACATCTGGCATATCAATATCTTCCTGATCTTCAACATCAGAGAAGTGTAAAGAGAGATCTACAGTACGGTTTTTAGCCTTAAATATGTGGTGAGAAATACTAAACAATTCGGGCTCTTCAGAGAATTGATCTTCAGGAAAAGGTTGAAAACCTTGAGATGATAAGATCATATAAATGAGAGAAGGAAATGATAGACCCCATTTAGTGGATTTAGAAGTAGCAAACACAGTCCCTTGATTAAAACCAAACTGTAGGTCCCAAGGGGTGTGAGTGTAAGGTTTAGAAGGGGGGGTTGAATAAACCTTACCAACTTTTCAAATTAGTACTTTAAAATATTCAGAGTTAATACTTCACAGCTGTGTCCTTGATGGACAACTAAGTTAGTTAATCAGCAGAGTTAGTCACTCAACAAACTCGACTGAACTATTGATAGAATAACTCAAATTTGTTTTGACTAAAGACTTAACTCGATTGTGATTTGTTTTATTGGAAGACTTAACACCCTTGAATTTGGTTAAGTTTGTTTTAATACTTGGTTTTAGCACTCGAGTTGATTATCAATTGGATAGCAAATTTATCGTGAGATATAAAAATAAGATTGTAGGTCCCAAGGGGTGTAAGTGTAAGGTTTAGAAGGGGGGGTTGAATAAACCTTACCAAATTTTCGATTTAGTCCTTTTAAATATACGAGTTGATTCTACACATTTGTGTCCTTGATAGACAATCGAATTAGTCACTCAAGTAGAGTTAATCTCTCAACAGACTCATTTGAGTGTTGATGGAGTAACTCATTTGTTGGCTATAATTTGACTCATTTGTGGTTTTGTTTTTTTTGGAAGACTTAACACCCTTAAGTTTGATTAAGCAAGATTTTAAAGCTTGATTTAGTACTTATGAATTATCAAGTGGATAGCAAATTTATCGTGAGATATAAGCGATTAAAAATGCAAGAATTAAAGTCTTGAAAAGTAAATGACACAATAAAATTTTTATAGAGGTTCGAAGATGGGGTAATTCTTCTACTCCTCTCTTCTCCAACTCCGGAGGAATCCACTAAGTAATGATCGGTTTACAAAGTGGTAACAGTCCGGATACAAGTCTTGATCACAACAGCCGACTTGATCCTTAGGGACTCGATCGAGACGCCTTGATCACACTCGGCTGGCAAGCCATGCGACTCGCCTTCTTCACAGGCGGTTGCCTTGCTACTCTGACTCACTTGCTCAAGCTCTTTGGATTTGATCACGAAGCCCTCCAAAAGCTTAAGACTTGGTTCACCTTGAACCTTCCTACAATCCTTCCGGAATGTAGACCCCTTGTTTTCAGTATTTTCCTCTTCAACCGGTTGAAGTTATCTTTCCTTCACGGTGAGTGTTGGATTGATGTTCTTCGTAATGTAGGCTTGAGGATTGAGAATATTTGAGCTTTTTCTAATATGCTTGTATATCCGACATGTGTGTCATCCTACTTCTCAAACAAACTCCTCGGCCTTTTATAGTGAACTTTCAAAAATTTGCCCGTTGAAGAGATAGGCTTATTTTTGAAAGTCACTTTGCGTCGTTGGCTTGTCTTGTTGCGCTTCTTGGAATTGCCATTTCCTCGTATGAATTGTTCTTTCACCTTTTCGAGTTCGACACGGTGTAGTGCTTCCCATTGGTTCATTCCTTTTGCACGCAACGGGACCGAGCACACTCGAGAAAGGTGGTATGGAGATATTACTTGTTTAAGTAAATCTCTTGATTTTGTCGGCAACGGTTCTTTTACGATTATCTCGACTTGATCGCATTTCCTTGCTTTCCCAGGTGACTTAGAGTCGCCTTCCAATCATGGATGACTCTTGTCACTTCAACTTGAGACTTGGCTTCTATTGAGTTGACTTGATCGATGCTCCACTCATTTGCATCTCACCGCTTCCGAGAGTTCCCCTCTACTCTTCTTTGCCATACTCACTTTTGTCTCGCGCGTGAGTCTTCCTTCAAGTCTTGATTGTCTTCTTGCATGTTAGGGCGTAGGCCGACTTAACTCGGGCGTAGGCCGACTTAACTCGGCTTGGCGGCTCTATTCATTGCAATGCATTTTACAACAAGAAATTGGGGTGCCAACTTTCTATTCTAAGTTTTACATGGCATTCATCAAAATCTAAACAATAAAATTCCTAACAAAGATGCAGAAATTTAAGTCTTTGAAATGTAAATGACATAATAAGTTTTTATAGAGGTTCGAAGATGGGGTAATTCTTCTACTCCTCTCTTCTCCAACTCCCGGAGGAATCCACTAAGTATTGATCAATATACGAGTGGTTAACAGTCCCAAATACAAGTCTTGATCACACAACCGACTTGATCCTTTGGGACTCGATCGGGAGATGCCTTGGTCACACAGTTGGCTTCTCGTCACGACTCGCCTTCTTCACGGGGCAGGCGTGTGTAGTGCTACTACAACCCACTTGCTTAAGTTCCTTGGATTTGATCATGAAGCCCTCCAAATAGCTTAAACTTGGTTCGACCTTGAACCTTTCTACAATCCTTCGTGGAATATAGACCCCTTGATTCTTCAAATGGTTCCTCTTCAACTGATAGAAGTTGTCTTTCCTTCACAGGTGAGTGTTGGATTGATTTCCTTCGTAATATAGGCTTGAGGATTAATCTTGAATGACTTGAGAATATTTTTAGTTACAGTTCAAATGTTTGCTTGAATGTTTTTGGTTCAGGTAATCAAGGTAACTTTTTCTCAAATAAACTCCTCAGCCTTTTATAGTGATCTTTCAAAAATCTGCCCGTTGAAGAGATAAACTTATTTTTGAAAGTCACTTGTGGTCGTTGGCTTGTCTTGTTGTAGTTCTTGGAATTGCCATTTCCTCGTATGAATGATTCTTGAGCTTTTCAGTGTTCTGACACAGGTGCAGTGCCTCCCATTGGTTTATTCCTTTTGCACGCTTCTGGAACTGAGCACTTCAAGAAAGGTAGTATGGAAGTATTACTTGTTTAAGTAATTCTCTTGATTTCGTGCAATGGATCTCTTTCAGTTATCTCGACTTGACCGCATTTCTTTGCCTTCCCAGGTGACTTGAGTCGACTTCCAATCATTGGATGACTCTTCTATCACTTCAACTTGAGACTTGGCTATCTTGAGTTGACTTGATCGATACTTCACTCAAATTTGCATCTCGCCTACACCTTGATCGAGTTCTATCTTTTCTTCTTTGCCATACTCAATTTGCCTCACAGTGAGTCTTCCTTCTAGTCTCCATTTGTCTTCTTGCATGTTCGGGCATAGCCGACTTAACTCACTCGACCAGCCCCTATCTATTACAATGCAATTTACAACAAAAATGGGGTGCCAACTTCCTATTCTAAGTTTTACATGACATTCATCAAAATCTACAAAATAATTTCCCAACAATTTCCCCCTTTTTGATGATACCAAAACTTAAAACATACATCAATAATTAAACAGCAAAGATACATACAGGCAAATGTAGAATCACAGAATGTATGCTTAGAATCGATCTTTTATTGATCATAACATTCTTGTTCTTAACATAGCTATTTACAGAGTGTATCAGAGCTTGAAATAAAAGAAAATATATCAGAGTTTAAATGGACCTTAAAGTAACCATTGTTGTTCTATATCTCCACAAGTATAGAAATTGTACAATTTTATTCAGTGTACAGAAGACTTACATAAAAATGTATTTACATAGTAAAATACACGAAGGGGTGGACAACAATACTTCATCTCCTTCGCTGCCTCCTTCTTTCATCTTCTTCAGCTCTGTTATCTTCTGACTTTCTTCTCTTTTTCTCATCTTCAGCCGCCTTCTTCTTTTCGTACGCCCTTCCCGGCGGCCTTCATCTCTTCTCGGTCTTTCTTGTCTTTCCTCCCATAGCTAAGTTTGTCTTTTATTTTCCTCTTCAATTCTCTTCACATACTCAACATTGTTCTTAGCCACTTGCGGGTTGGCTACTTCGTCAAAAAAGCCCCAATAGATCCCTCCTTTCTTGCCGGATCTATATACTCAATATTTTTGGGCGAGGTCCAGTCCCAAACCTCTTCCTCCACCTCGCTTCTTCCTCTTCCTCCGGGCGTGTCTTGTCTTGGGGTCTTCTTTTTCCCAATTTGAGTGACTAGCAGAGTGACCAAGCAGAGAGCGCGGTGGTCTGCCGCTGTCGCCTTCTTCACATAGTGTGAGACCTTTTTCCCAAGACAAATCCCAGGCTTGAGCCGTGGACATATTTGCGAAGTATCCTTTGAGATGCGAGCGTCTTAAATTCATCAACAGATCTTGGCTCGGTTCCAACATCTGAAATGGCATAGGTGTCTCTGTCTGTTGAATTGCCTCCATGTTGTTTCAGAATATCCATAACTCGGGCATCCATCCTTCATTCCACTTCCTTCATCCCTGCTTCAACTGTCTTTCTCTTTTCAACCATAGGTACAACAGAGTGTTGGAGTGGCGAGTCACGGGAGTTTGTTGATAATATCATTTGTGACAAGACCTTGTTGGGTTTTAGCAATCATCAAGGTCACATCTTTCGAACCTTCCCCTCAACAGTCTTCCCTTTCCCTTTCTTCTCTCTTATTACTTCCTCATTTGTCTTTCCCTTCACAAATGCTTCCTTCCTTCTCGCCTTCAGGATCCCTTCGGCGCGCTTTTAGGTATTCCTCTTTCCCCTTTTTGGCATCATCAAAGGAGAGAGGAACCCCTGGAAACAAGCTAGCAAGCAAGAAGTCTAGTCGTTGATAGCCGAGTTCGGCCGAATCGCTACGGAGTATGCTGCACGGAACTCAGAGCGGGTGGCGTTGGATTCAGCTGCTACCAACTTCATCTCAGCCATGAGGAGACTGAATTTTTGATCCATATTCTCTTCCACGCGCAGGAGCTCGTTCTTATTATGTTCACGCAACAGCCTTATCTTTGTAGTGTGAGATTCATGCATTTGTTCAATGTGCTCTTGCAATTTTGTCTTTGCATCAGCATTCTCAACCCGCCAGACTAATAACTTGGTGAACAATGTCCTGAAATATCGAGCTTGTTCCACACGCATTGTTTGCTGCTGTTGCCACCACTCCCGAATCCTGACTATGATGCCACGCAAATCAGCAGTAAGGTTAGCGTCTCTGTTATCCAGCCTCATATCCAGTGAGGCCTGGTGCCTCTCCATCTTTTCAATCTCAGCAAATAAGGCTTTGAAAACTTCCCGAACTTCAATTTGTCTCCTCTGTTTGGTGACGGCCAAGTAGCGTCAAAGTCATAGTTATTTGGAACAATGGTGTCGATGGAATAACAGGTCAGTCGTGGAAGCGCTCGCGATCTCTAGGCGATTCTTCGGGAGGTCGGGTACCTCCAGAGAGAGAAAGGAAATGATTCTACAAAAGGATCATCACGGGCAATCTGGAATTGTTCAATGATAATTGGTGCTCGTGAAGTCCCTTGTGGAGTCGAACTGCCGCGACTTGGGGAGCTGCGCGATGGACTCTATTTCGGCTATGGTCATTGTGAAGTCAACCCGACTTGCCGAGCCTCATTTGTCTCAAAAGCCTTCATTGGTCTCGGTGGTTTTTCCAAATGAGTTGATCGGTCCTCGGCCTTATCGAAGCATCATCGGACGATGATGAGATTTCCATGGGTGGCTCATCATCAAAGTTGAATGTTTTGCGAGTAGTCTTGAGGTCAGACTTACTCGTGGTTGGAACATCCTCAGCTGAGTCTTTTGGATCAGTCATGGGGGATGACTCAGCTTCATCGTCTCCTTCCGATCCCAGAAAGGTTACATTAGGATTATCCTGGGAATCGTGAAGAGCACTTATCTCCTTTTCTGATGAATCAATGATAGCAGGAGGGATGTTTGTTCGCCTTATTTTTAGCTTCACCGCAAGTGTACGGTGTAGTTTATAGAATAGGGTAAGCAAGGTCGTATCCACGGAGACTAATAAATTAATGCGCTAAGTATTGAACTAAGATAGCCTTATTTTTATTTAGACGATTAAAATTGAATGATTGTTGTGGAAGAAAAGACAAGAATAACCACAAAAACACAAGATGAAAATAATAGTGGAATTATCAAGGGAAATGAAATGGATTCCCAGGTTATGGTTTCAATTAATATTCCTCTTGTTTTACGATTTAATCAAAGCCAAAGTTATTATCAATACACCTATAAAGACGATCACGGCGGTATTTTATCCTCCATCTCGAGATGTATATAAAGTGTAGATTGAAATATCTATGCTAGTATCTCTACTCAACATAAGATACACAACTCCCAAATGCACAAAAGATCAAATATCCTCACAAATATTCACAAACCTCTCGATTATGCAAATATTCATGTCAAGTACTCAAGATCTAATATTGAAACTCATCTCTCGAATTATGAATCAATATATCAAACATGTTAAATCATTGGCCAAATGATAAAACAAGAATAAGAACAAAGTACTCAAATAGGCTTCAAGACAATAACTTCAATAAGATTAAAACAATCAACAAGAGTTCAATTAATCTACTTCCAAAACCCGGAAATCACAAGAAATTTAGCTACCTATTATAAATAAACAACTCATAGACAAATTGTTCATCTTCATAAGAAACTAAAATGAAAGATTAAAGCACAAAGAATGAGAAAACTTAGGGAAATGGATAATCTCTCGATTAATCTTCAATCCTCAAGCTCCGATTCGACCCGATTCTTCTCTTGATTCTTCCTTGATGAAATTGATGTGTTTCTTGTGTTCTTGGGTGTATTCCCAGCCTTTCCTCCATACCCTAGATCAAGCCTCCCATGTATGTATTTATAGCCCCTCAAAAGTTCAGGAAATAGGTGGAAGAACTTAGGAATTTCCGTCCAGGGGCGCTGCGCGCCCGGGACGTGAATTTTGGAGTGAATTCTTTGTCTTGGGCGCTGCAGCTGGTGGACGGCGCTGCAGCGCCCGCCCTGAGTTTTTCACCCACCAAATGTTGGAATTTGCTTTTGAGCCCTTCTTCAAAGTTGTAGCCCTATCTCTTAGCTTTCCATAGCCACTTGAATCATCTCAATATCAATTTTGTAGAGAGAATTATGGCCAAAATACGAAACACTGCCAGTGATGGAAATTTCAGACGCGTTTGGACGTTTCTTCAAATCAATCTCTCTTTGTTTGCTCGTTTGTACTTCTTTTGATACACGATTCATTACTATGACTATAAACTCAATATAATTGGCTCTCAACATGGCTTGGCTACTCAAATGACTCAAAATACTCAAAAACAACACAAAACTCAAGTCTTGGAAGCCCAAATTAATGGTATAAAACCAAGTGAACAAATACCCCCAAACTTAAACTGTTGGCCGTCCCGGTCAACACTTTTAAAAACAAGACAAAACATGACTGGGAGTAATGAAAAGTTGAACGCACAACAACTCCATAAAATTTTGTATTGTTCATTGTAGGTATCAAGCAACGAATTAACCAATCCTCAAACATCTAACATAGAGCACATATTAAAGAAACCATGGTAAATGCTAAGAATTACACCTCACAAAGATCAATCTGTATACTCTCATCTCGAATGAATATAGGACGTGTTTACGCTCAATTCAATTCAATATTGCGAGAATTACCATAGGCTTGCAAATCGTCTCATATCTCCGCCACTAGGATGTATGCAAAATTGTGAATCAAAAAGGACTTTTCCTTTGGTTGTAATGAAGGCTCTTTGGTTGGGGTAGGAAAATATGGATAGAGTGACTCAAACTCGAGCATATAGACCGGTGAGCATATAATTCATCTACATTAAAGCTCAATATTCTACTCAAATCACCTCTCATTTTCACCAACTCTTCTTATCTCCATCCCCTTTATTTTGTAAACTCAACCATTCACATTACAATTCTTAACCTCCAAGTTCATTCAAAGAAAACTCATTCATCGATCTATTTTTTTTTTTTTTTTTTTACTCTTATATGAGTTTTCAACATTTCATATCTCCTTTTTCTTTCTCTTTTGTTCTCATCAACCAACTATAACATCACCTTCTAACATTTTGATTTCACCCATTCACCCTTATTCAATTCCTTTACTCAATGCTATACGCTCAAGTGTTGGGTAAAAGATTTATCAAGTTAAGGCTTGAATTGTGGCTATTAAAAATTAGGCAATAGGCTCAAGTTGGCTAACTAGGGATTTCAATATCATCATTAGGTAAGCAAAAGGCTTGAATGGCTAATAAAATGGCCTTTGATCATTTTCACATTCGCATACAACATGTGACCTTGACAGAGATGATGCGAGCAAGTTCTAGAATTCTAACAACATGAATGATACACTCAAATTAACAACAAGATCGCATATGATGAAAGCAAGAAAGGCTCAAAAGCTCACAGGCTTGCAAATACGTAATTCAAAGCATCAAACCATGTTCTCAATATCCACATGCTCAATATCATCTATTCATGGCTCAATCAACTCATACTCAATACCCAATCAAAACAATACAATTTTTTTCAAAAATATAAGCATCAAGTCTCGTCGCACATGGTCAACTCACTCCTTAAAATCTATGAAAATAATAAACGTGCTAAACCTGTAAACGTGTTTCTAATGCAAATGCAACCTAAAATGCTTTACATGCAACTATATGGAAACACACAAACAAATGCAATTTTTTTTTACACACTTCAAATCAAAATACTCACACATTTCAAATCAAAATACTAACTCTCCCCCCCAAACTTGAATGAAATTATATCGAAACAAGGAAAAGATAGAATTTCAAGAAAGAAAAAAATGTGAAGTTACCATTGGGTTGCCTCCCAACAAGCGCTAGATTTACCGTCTATAGCTCGACGTATGAATTGGTGCCTCCCTTGAATGCATATATTAGCTGCTTTGGGTCATGGTCAAGTGCCATATTTGCCTTACTTGCACCTAATAATGCATACTTGGGGTGTCCAAGCAAGGATTTGAGTCTGGCGTAGGAATATCTTGATCTGGTTTACGTGTATGTTGTTCGTTTGCATATGTATGATCGAGTATTTTTCTTGTTCTCGGGAACAACTTTCTTATAATATCTCGCACGAACCGCTCATTCGTACACGCTTGAGTTGTGTGTTCCTTGTCTGTTTTTGTTCCTTTTCAGCGCCACATACTATTTGATCATGCATAGACATACAATTTGTGTGTGGTTACGAGCTTTCTTGCTTTTCCAGGATCTTCATCTTTCGTATTCGGTACCACTCATTTGATGAATGGCACTAGATTGTTCCTTCGAGTTGGCTTCAAAGTGGTGCTTAAAAATGGCTCTTTTGATGTTGCCCACCAACAATTGTAACTAATTGGCCCATTTGAGTCTCGAGATTTTTCAATTGTGAATCCATAGTATTGGCCAATTGTGTCAATTGCAACTTCATCTTGTCCATCTTTGCTTTTTGGTAAGGCTATTTCCCATTTCCCTCATGAATAAATTTATTTGACTCATAAATGAAATCGTTTGATTCATGAATGAAATGAGGGCGTCTTCCAAAGATGGTTTCGCCTCTTCCATCCGAACGGGTGCACCTATACCAATTCAAAGAAACAAATCAAGCATTGTAGAAGTAGAATTTACAAAAGAAAAATGAAAAAAATAAAAAAAAAATGTCTAAATTAAGAATAATTCTATCTATCGCAATATTAGCACCAAAAATTGTATTAGTCCCCGGCAACGGCGCCAAAAACTTGTTCGCCTTATTTTTAGCTTCACCACAAGTGTACGGTGTAGTTTATAGAATAGGGTAAGCAAGGTCGTATCCACGGAGACTAATAAATTAATGCGCTAAGTATTGAACTAAGATAGCCTTATTTTTATTTAGACGATTAAAATTGAATGATTGTTGTGGAAGAAAAGACAAGAATAACCACAAAAACACAAGATGAAAATAATAGTGGAATTATCAAGGGAAATGAAATGGATTCCCAGGTTATGGTTTCAATTAATATTCCTCTTGTTTACGATTTAATCAAAGCCAAAGTTATTATCAATACACCTATAAGACGATCACAACGGTATTTTATCCTCCATCTCGAGATGTATATAAAGTGTAGATTGAAATATCTATGCTAGTATCTCTACTCAACATAAGATACACAACTCCCAAATGCACAAAAGATCAAATATCCTCACAAATATTCACAAACCTCTCGATTATGCAAATATTCATGTCAAGTACTCAAGATCTAATATTGAAACTCATCTCTCGAATTATGAATCAATATATCAAACATGTTAAATCATTGGCCAAATGATAAAACAAGAATAAGAACAAAGTACTCAAATAGGCTTCAAGACAATAACTTCAATTAAGATTAAAACAATCAACAAGAGTTCAATTAATCTACTTCCAAAACCCGGAAATCACAAGAAATTTAGCTACCCATTATAAATAAACAACTCATAGACAAATTGTTCATCTTCATAAGAAACTAAAATGAAAGATTAAAGCACAAAGAATGAGAAAACTTAGGGAAATGGATAATCTCTCGATTAATCTTCAATCCTCAAGCTCCGATTCGACCCGATTCTTCTCTTGATTCTTCCTTGATGAAATTGATGTGTTTCTTGTGTTCTTGGGTGTATTCGGACCTTTCCTCCATACCCTAGATCAAGCCTCCCATGTATGTATTTATAGCCCCTCAAAAGTTCAAGAAATAGGTGGAAGAACTTAGGAATTTCCGTCCAGGGGCGCTGCGGCGCCCGGGACGGGCGCTGCGGCGCCCGGGACGTGAATTTTGGAGTGAATTTCTTTGTCTTGGCGCTGCAGCCGTGGCCCGTGGACAGCTGCAGCGCCCGCCTGAGTTTTTCACCCACCAAATGTTGGAATTTGCTTTTGAGCCCTTCTTCAAAGTTGTAGCCCTATCTCTTAGCTTTCCATAGCCACTTGAATCATCTCAATATCAATTTTGTAGAGAGAATTATGGCCAAAATACGAAACACTGCCAGTGATGGAAATTTCAGACGCGTTTGGACGTTTCTTCAAATCAATCTCTCTTTGTTTGCTCGTTTGTACTTCTTTTGATACACGATTCATTACTATGACTATAAACTCAATATAATTGGCTCTCAACATGGCTTGGCTACTCAAATGACTCAAAATACTCAAAAACAACACAAAACTCAAGTCTTGGAAGCCCAAATTAATGGTATAAAACCAAGTGAACAATGTTCTGTGCTTCAGTTTCTCTACCCCGGGAAGTCTCAACCTCCCGTTGGCCTTCATTACCTCATGCAGACAAAAAGCTGCAGCGAGGCTTTGGACATCCCTTTCGACAGTGTCAGCTGTCTTGGGGTCTTCTGAGGTGGCATCCATTGGAGTCTCAACTCCATGGATTGCACTTTCATCGCCCAGAGTGTTAACTCCCACGGCAGTTCCTTTATGTGCCTTGATCGCATCGGCGGCGTCATTGGCCTGCGAGAGCGATTGGCACCTCGGTGAGCAGTCTCAACGCCTCGAGCCTCGGTGATGACAACTTGTTGTGTATTCTCGTGATCGTTCCTTCTCCACTTTGCCTCCGAGATTCATTGTGGAGTCATTGCAAAGCATCCTCCAACCTTGCTTTGCCTTTGGAGGGAGTTTCCCCCTCGGTGGCACACGGTGAGTGACTTGGAATGGGGTCACTCATCTCCGGACTCCCGGCTACTCCCATTGAGTATGCGTAGTTGGGCGGTGGTAAGACACCTTCATTAGGGGTTAGCTCGATTGGGGTCCCCACACTCCCGGTTTCATTGCAGTTCCGTAACACCTTCCCGAATGAGTGGGGAAGTGGTGGCAGCGACAACTTGATGGCAATATGTTGCACCACTCCCATAGGATCTATCTCCGATTGTGATTTGGAGGACTCTCCGGTCCCTCCATCAATCTTTGCTCATGTAGGATTCGGATTCTTGCATTGCTTCTTTGCATTTGCAACTCTTACGGGCAAAGAACAGGTCCAGATCCTCATCACTTTATGATAGAATGTCGAGGTGAGGATGTGTATGTTCGTGGTGCCGGTGAGAGGGCGAGATCTTTGGCCTTCTCACGTGCCTCAACTTCTTCTCGCCCTGTCTCTCCTTCTCCTTGTCCTTGAAGATCCGCAAGATATCATGTGCGTTTTTTCTTCATCCGAGTGCTTGGACCACGATGGTCAATCCGGGAAGTTCATCGTTCGTGTTCTTCTTCAATGAATTCGGTCTTTGGAACGTTCCTGGATCGACTCAAATTCCACTTTCTCCACTCTCGCAGACGATTTTGGATGTCTGGATAAGGTGGGGATAGGATCATCACATCATCATCATCTCTATCATCTTCTTCTTGTTGTCCCTCGTTCTCAGGGATAGAAGGTAGCAAGCTCTGGTGCTCCATACCGTCATTTGCGTGTCATTGCGGGGGGATACAACCCGTTAACAAAGCGAGTTTGCTATCTTAGCTACTTCTTGTGTCTCACTTTGTTCGAACTATACCGGGTCTTGATTTTGCCTCTGCTGATCGCCTTGACGCTTCACAGACTTGGTCATTGTTTCATCAATAATTTTTGGAGACTATATTTCTCCAGCAGTCTCCGGTATCTGTTTTAGCTGAGTGGCAGACTCAGCTGTCTTCTCAAGCTCAGAGAGCTCGGAAATTCTTCTTCTTCTTTTTGTTTTCACCAGAGGGACATCTAGTTCCACTTCCTCCGGTTCGTTGAAGGTAAATGCCTTCGCAGATTGTCTTTAAGTGCCTTCCTTCCTTGTTGTGGCGATCCTCTTCTTCTTGATCACTGGAGAAGGGATTAACAGTTCCTTCTCCACTGCGGCTGCAGGGGCAGGAGACACGGCTGCGGGGATAGGTGACTCGGCTATAGGGGCAGGAGCAGAATTCTTTTTCTTTCTTTGCCGCAGGGCAAGCAATCTTCTTAGCAGTGCAGGAGCGGCCTTCTTTTGAGGAGGGAGACAATGTATCATCAGTGGTGATTCCCCACTCACTCGTGATCGACTCTCTTAGCGTAGGCTCTCTTCGTGCGCCGGAGAGGTTTGATCGAAACATCCTCTTGTTCACATGGAACGCCTTTCCATGTCGAAAGAGGTACTCCTTTACTTTCATCATTCGCCAATCACCAGGTCGTATCCGGGGAACCTCCAAACGTACCATCCTCCTTGAAGGATTTGTTCCCAACGATTCGCGAGTCTGCTGTATACAAACTCAGCCCAATTCACTTTCTTCTCTTCAATGATCGCGGCCATCACGATCAATTTTGCTTTGGACAATGGTCAAAGCCGCCAAATTTAATGTCTATGCATTTCGCAACAATGTCCAACCAATTTGTGGTAGTCCTCTTTCGTAGCCTCTTATTAGTCAGTATAGACTACTTTCGCAAAGAGATGATCGGACTTGGCTACTTCCTTCCAAGCAAAGAGCTAGGTCGACATCGCCTTCATAAATTTTCGGCACTCCTTCCACCGGCAATAAGTAGTGTTCGCGGATCCTGGCGCGTAATGGTGAACTCCTTTCCATGAACGAGAGGACTTGATGCCCTCATCGTGAACCGGGGTTCACATAGAACGTGCGACCTCTTCTACGAGGTCATAGGGAACTCCATCGTCAAAAATGGTTTTAATCCGATTTTTCCGACTTATCAAAGCAATCTTCTTCACGAGGGTGTCGTCGGACCCTTGTTTGACCATACCATCGAAGTCCACAGTAGATCTGGTGTGGATTTGCTTTCCTAGCTTGACAAAATCACAAGTATATGCCATTTCGAGATGTTTTACCGAACGAAACTTGAAAATCGGGCGAGGATTGATAGGGTTTTGAGAGAAAATTATGCTTTTGCTTTCGAGAGAGAGATGAACAGTTTTTGGTAAAGTGAGAAAGAAACGGACGAAATGGTTTAAGTATGGTTCATGAAAGGACGTGCGGGAGGTTTTTGAAATTTGATCAAAATCAACGGCTTAGATCTTGCACGCCGATTTACATTTAATGTCTCGCATTTAATGCGACAACATTTATATCCAATCATAAGCTTGGTGTGCGGCTTTTGCTTACACGTCGTCATAATTATCCGACGTCATTCTTAAAAACATTCCCGCTTAATAAAAACGACCGCGTTTTTGTCACTTTGCTCATAAATGACTCACTTACTCCTTAGTTGATTCAATCCTTCTTCTCACTCCTCTCCTAGTGACTCATTTGTCACTAACTCGTCTGGTGACTTTCCGATCTGGTGATTCACTTAGTTGAATTCTAATTGACTCTTTTTCCTCTTTTCATGTTTCATCTCTTTTCTTTGAGTCTTACGAGTGTCAACTCACTCAATTAACCCTAACTCATGCTTGAGTTCTTCAAATCTTGACTCACATAATGGTTTTGTGAATATGTCGACCAACCGCTTATCGGTTGAAATATATTCCAAGGTGATGTCATTCTTTTCAACATGGTCTCTTATGAAGTGATATCGACATCGATATGTTTTGTTCTTGAGTGCAACGCAGATTTTGAGTGATTGCAATTGCACTTGTGTTAACACACTATTGGAATTTCCTTTTCTTCAACTTCATAGTTTCTCTTTCTTTGTCTCATCCATAAGACTTGGGGGCAACAACATTTGCCATGACTATGTATTCGCCAAATTTGTAGAGGTGGCTATTGAATTTTGCTTTTTGCTAAACCAGGAAATTATCCTATTTCCAAGCATTTGACATGTGCACGAGGTGCTCTTTTCTGTCAACTCTACATCCATAGTCGAGTCCGAATAACCAATTAGCTTGGATCCACCTTCCTTTGGATACCATAAGCCAATTTCTTGGCTTCCTTTCAAATATCTCAAGATCCTCTTTCTTTTGTCATGTGGCTTATTTTGGAGCGATTGAAATCTTGCACATACACCTACAACAAAGGTGATGTCCGGCCGCTTCTTTGTGAGATAGAGCAATGATCCAATAAGTTCTCTCAGTATCTTGTTTGATCTACAGGCTTGCCATCCGCATCCATATCCATTTTGGTGATGTATTCATTGGTATTTTCACGAAGACTTCTCTTCCATACCAAATTTCTTCATTAAATCTCGTGTATTTTTTTGTCGACTTATGAAGGTTCCATCCTTCAACTATTTCACTTGAAGTCCAAGGAAGAATGTCAGCTCTCCCATTATGCTCATTTCGAATTTGCTTTGCATGAGATTTGAAAATTTATCACACAGCTCTTTGTTTGTGGATCCAAAGATGATATCATCCACATATATTTGAACAAGCAGTATACTCTTCCTATCTTCAATTCTGAAGAGTGTTCTGTCCACTTTGCCTTTTGTGAATCCGTTCTCAGTCAAGAATTGTGACAATGTATCATACCATGCTCTGGGTGCCTGTTTCAACCCATATAGAGCTTTCTTGAGTTTGTATACTTTATCTCCAAGAGTCTTCTGCTCAAATCCTGGAGGTTGTTCAACATACACTCCTTCTTCCAATAAACCATTAAGAAATGCACTCTTTACATCCATTTGATATACAATAAAGTTCTTGTGAGCTGCATAGGCAAGAAACATCCTTATGGCTTCCAATCTTGCCACATGAGCAAATATTTCATCAAAATCTATCCCTTCTTCTTGGCAATATCCTTTGGCTACCAATCTTGCTTTGTTTCTTACCACAGAACCTTCCTCATTCATCTTGTTTCTGAACACCCATTTAGTGCCAATAACATTTTGATGGGTAGGTCTTTGAACCAATTCCCACACTTTATTTCTTTCAAACTGATTCAGCTCTTCTTGAATGGCTTGAATCCAATGTGTGTCATCCAATGCTTGTGACACATCTTTAGGCTTTATTTGTGAGATGAAGCATGTGAACATTGCTTCTTGTTGAGTTCGGATCTCGTTTTGACACCTTCTCTTACATCTCCAATGACTAGTTACGGTGGATGGTCTCGGCCATCTTACATCGAGGTTGGAGTAAGTTAGTGGATTGATCGTCTTTACTTGTTTGTGTTGTTTTGATCAGCTCTCTCATCACTTTAATTTGCAGATTTTCCAATTGTTTTTGAGACTCGGCTATCTCATCTTCTTACGGGTTTATAATTCCGGCTTGACTTCAACATAGGGACTCTTACGCATGGTTGGTTGATTGATTTTATCGGTGACTCTTCAATGTCTTCTCCATTTACATTGGGCTCATCGAACACCACATGGATGGATTCTTCGTAACCATAGTCCTCGTGTTGAGTACTCAGAGGCTTTGCTTTCAATTTGAGTATCCGAAGAAGATACCTTCATCGACTTTAGCATCAAAAGTCTTTAAATTATCTTTGCCATTGTTATGGATGAAGCATTTGCATCCAAATATTCTAAAATATGCAACATTTGGCTTTCTCTCCTGTCCATATCTCATAGGAGTCTTTGTCATTGTCTGTTTATCATGCATCTATTTTGAGTATAGCATGTTGTGTTTATTGCTTGACCCAAAATCTTTTAGGTAGCCCTGCTTGACTAACATGGTTCTTCGCTTCTTTGAGAGTTCTATTTCTTCTCTTTCGCAACTCCATTTTGTTGTGGAGTCCTTGCCGCAGATAATTCATGACCAATACCATTTTCAATACAAGATCTTGAGTGATTATACCATTTACAAACTCGGTTCCTCTGCCGAGATCTTATTTTGATAATGGTTTGACTTTTCTCATTTTGGATTCTTTTCATCGATTGTGGTAGTTTTTGCAGAGTTTCTTTCTTCTTACACATGAATATTGTCCATGTATATCTTGAGTAGTAATCTACTACCACCAAGGTGTATTTTTTCCCACTTATGCTATTTGGTTCAACTGGACCAAATAGATCCATATGTGGTGCAATATTCTTGTTGAAGATGGACATGTCTTTTCTTTGAATGATGATTTGATTTGCTTTCCCATCCGGCATGCATCACATACACTTTCCTTCTTGTATCTCGAGTTTGGAAGTCCTTCTACAAGATCGCTTCCGGCAAGCTTGTTAGTTGTTTTGAAATTCGGGTGACTCAACTTCTTGTGTCTGACCAACTTGATTCTAATTTGTGCTCTTTGCTAGTAGACAAGTGCTTGGTGTTGCAGTTGACCAATCTACCACATACATGTTCTTTTGTCTGCATTCTTGCAACACAACTTCATTGAATTCAGTGTCCTTGATTTGGCATATACCCATGTTGAATCCAACATTGTAGCCTTTGTCACAGAGTTGGCTAATACTTAGCAGATTGAATTTGAGTCCTTCAATATATGCAACATCTGTGATTTCTAATCCATTTTTCTTGATGGATCCAATGCCTCTTATTTCTCATGGAGCTTCATTTCCTCCAAATATTACTTTTGCACCTCTGACTTCCTTGAATTTGGATAGATTTTTCTTGTTACCTGTCATGTGCCTGGAACAACCACTATCCATGTACCAGGTTCCTTGGCACTCAGCTGTTCCTTAAACCTGCAATCAAGGAAATTAAGTTTTAGGTACCCATACTTGTTTGGGTCTGAGAGGGGGTTAGTATTGTAAGATGATCCAACCAACCTATAGCCAAATGATTTGACTCTAAGGGGTTGCCATCTATCAGTGTCATAATCATAATTAATTTTGGCAAATTGCTTGGGGGTTTTAGGTTCATACAATTGTCTCTTTTGTCTGTATGCCTGTGTATGTGTTTTAGCAATTGCCTTCTTTGGGTAGCTGTGATATCTCTGAGTGTAGTGCCTTGGTGCATATGTGTCTTTGGTAAAAGCCCTTATTTCTTTGGAATGGCTTTTCTTTGAGTTCTAGGCCTTTGCCACAGGAGCTTATATTCCATGAGATCTTTCTTTGATAGTTCACATTATTCCAATCACTTGGCTTGGGTAGTTTCTACCATTCCCATCATATATATTTCTTTTATAGAATTTAAGGACTTTTGGTAGCTCTGTTTCTTCTTTCTGAGTATTTCCTATTTGGAGTTTTTGAGGAACTCTATTTGGATTTCTTCTCATTGTCTCTTCTCAAAGACACTCAACTCAAGTAGCGACTTTTCTTTTTCTTTATAACCAAGGCCAGTTTGCTTGTGATTGTGTTTTGGAATAAATGTGTGTGCACCATTTGGAGTTTTGGATTTTTGAGATACTTCATTACTTGAAGATCCTTTTTCCAAAATCACTTTTGGAGCTTGACATAGTACGGAGGAATTAAATCCTAAGCTGTCTTATCTCCACATTCTCTTTGACTCATAATAAGGTCATCCAAGGATTTAGATGCCTTAGTGAATGAGGCAATCACATTTTTGAGGCCATTCTCCTCTTTGCTATAGCGATTATCTCTCGCTATTAGCTTAGCATTTTCACCTTTAGACTTTTATTCCCATCGGCTATTTGACTTAGAGTACTCAGCTCCTTAGTCAGCTGAGAGTTTTGGCTCTTTAGTAGGTTGTTTTCCTCATTTAGTAGTGTGTGTGAGGATTTAATGTGTTCAAAGTCTTTCATCTTTTTGCCTAATGAATCATAAAGATCGAGTGGGTGATGAAGTGTGTGTGTCACGATCACTATCACTAGAATCGAGTGTGATGAGTTAGAGTGTACCTCATCTTCTTGGTCGAGGTTGGTCTTGTTCCTTGGCCATTAAACAAATCAAAGCTTCCTCTTGAGTCACTTGAGTAGTCGCTTCACTACTCTCAATCATTTGTGTCTTTTGACTTGCATTTTGTCTTAGTAGTCTCTCTGCACCAACATTGCCTTTTTGTTTTCTTGTCTTCTTTCTCAAGACCTTTCTTTCCTCTTCATTCATGTATTTTTTTACTACGGGATATGGGCAATCAATGGCATAGTGACTGGTTGTTCTCAGTTCAAAGATAGATTTTCAGCCTTTTGATCACTCTTTCCATTCTTGGATTGTCACCCTTTGATATTCAACTTTTTGATGCTTTGCTCTCTTGGTTGACCTATCTTCCTTGACTTGGAGGGAGCCGAGTGTCTTCTCGGAGGATTCGCCCTTGCCTCTCTTGTAGTTCCTATTGAAGAACTTGTTAAACCTTTTAACCATCGGGCTATTTCCTCTTGGTCAATGACTTCTTTGACCTCGGCTCTCTTGCCATCCTTAACAATTAGAGCATTTTGTTTTGGGCACAACTGTTGTCTCCTCTTGGTCTTTTCTCCTCGCCTTAAATTCGTAGGCCTTGAGATCCGAGAATAGCTCATGGTTGGATGTCTTGGATAGGTCCATGGAATGCCTCGGTGCTATGACCTTCATTTCCCATTCAGGTGGGAGACTTCTTAGAATCTTCATACACATTTCTTTTCGTGTATATTCTTTTCCAAGTGCGAGATAGCTCATTGATAATTTACGTGAACCGAGCATCCGGTTGATCCAAGGTCTCTCCTACGAGCATTTTAAAATTCTCAAATTTAAATACAAAGAACCGATAGTTTATTTTCCTTGATTTGCTCCGAGCCTTCACAAATCAACGTTAGCTTGTCCTGATTTCTTTAGCCGTTTTGCATGATTTGACTTTGTTGAACATAGCTTTGTCTAAGGTTTTGTAAAGAATGTCCTTGGCCACATTGTCAAGTTATATCTTTTCTGTCATCATTTGTCCATCCGACTCTTGGTTTTCAACCATAGTTGGTCCGGGAGCAACATCCTCTTCACCTTCAGTGCAGGCTCTCCTTACAGATTGTGTTCACTTTTAAAATTTGCAGAGGCCCATCCTCTATCACTATCCACATCTCATCGTGTAATCTTTGATAGATGAGCTCGCATACGAATTTTTCAATCATCAAATTCTTCAATTGTGAACATAGGGATGCGTGTCAAATTTGCTTCCATGATAATAACTTTCTTTGAGTAAAAGAGTTTTGAAAGATTGAGTACTAAAACAAGCTTTGAAAAATTTGGAGATCTAGTTTAGTAACCGGTGCGGAAGGCTCAATGAACCAACCGCTCCGATACCACTTGTAGGTCCCAAGGGGTGTGAGTGTAAGGTTTAGAAGGGGTTGAATAAACCTTACCAACTTTTCAAATTAGTCCTTTAAAATATTGAGTTAATACTTCACAATTGTGTCCTTGATGGACAACTAAGTTAGTTAATCGTGAGAATTAGTCACTCTCAAACTGATCGGATTTGTTGATAGAATAACTCAATTGTTTTGACTAAAGACTTAACTCGATTGTGATTTGTTTTTATTGGAAGACTTAACACCCTTGAATTTGTTTAAGTTTGTTTTAATACTTGGTTTTAGCACTCGAGTTGATTATCAATTGGATAGCAAATTTATCGTGAGATATAAAAATAAGATCGAGAAATTTAAGTCTTTGAAATGTAAATGGCACAATAAGTTTTTATAGAGGTTCGAAGATGGGGTAATTCTTCTACTCCTCTCTTCTCCAACTCTGGAGGAATCCACTAAGTATTGATCAATATACGAGTGGTTAACGGTCAGATACAAGTCTTGATCACACACGGTGACTTGATCCTTTGGGACTCGATCTGGAGATGCCTTGGTCACACGGTGGCTTCTCGTGACGACTCAACTTCTTCACAGGCATTTTGCGCACTTGCTACTCTGACCCACTTGCTTAAGTTCCTTGGATTTGATCACGAAGCCCTCCAAATAGCTTAATCTTGGTTCGACCTTGAACCTTTCTACAATCCTTCGTGGAATGTAGACCCTTTGATTCTTCAAATGGTTCCTCTTCAACTGATAGAAGTTGTCTTTCCTTCACAAGTGAGTGTTGGATTGAGTTCCTTCGTAATATAGGCTTGAGGATTAATCTTGAATGACTTGAGAATATTTTTAGTTCTGAGTTCAAATGTTTGCTTGAATGTTTTTGGTTCGGGTAATGAAGGTAACCTTTTCTCAAATAAACTCCTCAGCCTTTTATAGTGATCTTTCAAAAATCTGCCCGTTGAAGAGATAGGCTTATTTTTGAAAGTCACTTGTGGTCGTTGGCTTGTCTTGTTCCAGTTCTTGGAATTGCCATTTCCTCGTATGAATGATTCTTCTTTCAGTTATCTCGACTTGACTGCATTTCCTTGCCTTCCCCAGGTGACTTGAGTCGACTTCCAATCATGGATGACTCTTGTCACTTCAACTTGAGACTTGACTATCTTGAGTTGACTTTGATCGATACTTTACTCACCTGCATCATCTCATTTGCACCTTGATCGAGTTCCTATCTTCTCTTCTTTGCCATACTCAATTTGCCCTGACAATGAGTCTTCCTTCTAGTCTCCGGTTGTCTTCTTGCATGTTCGGGCATAGCCGACTTAACTCATTTCGACCACCCTATCTATTACAATGCAATTTACAACAAAAATGGGGTGCCAACTTCCTATTCTAAGTTTTACATGGCATTCATCAAAATCTACAAAATAATTTCCCAACACAAACTTTCTAAAGTTGAACGGCAAACCAATACCAAATTGATAAATCACCTCAGATTGTTCCATAGTGACACTGGAGCTATTAGAAGTAGGAATCCAATTACATACAACAATCTTATGAAGCACAGAGTAGAATGAGGTTAATTTTGCACCTGCAAGCTTCTTAGGGTGATTAGGCCATTTTTGAACTCTATTATCCGTAATCACCCTAACTACCTCATTCAAATTATCAACACCTCCACCTTTTCCAAAGTCAGGAGTACCAGAAAAATCATCAATCAAAGATAGGCTAAAATCATAAACTTATTCCCTAACATATACGCTCGTACTTATTTGATCCTCTTTCGTTAACATCCTTCCTCAAGTTAGCATAAAATTCAAGAACAACCTCTCTCACATACGATAAAGCAGTAGACACAGTGCTACTTAGATTCCTCTTTTGAAAAAGTATATTCAAATTTTGCTTCTAAAAAATAATATGATCAACCCTTTCTCAGCAATGAATTTTCATTTTAGAATTTAGCAAAAATACCCGAATTAACCTTAGTATAAAACTTACAGAGTGAAATTTACTTATCTCATAGTTAGAATCAGATACTTGTGCTGATGCTGGAACATCTGTATCAACTTCAACTGAAGAATCTAGAACTACTTCTGTTTCTAGGACTAGATCGTGTTCTTTCTCACTATCATCGTTTCCATCAGACTTGCCCTCGTAATCTTCATCATTGGAATCATCAAATTCTTACCTGTTGTCATAATCATATGTGTCAATCTAGATATGTCAACACTTCCAGCCACATCCTTCCCAATTATTTTCAATTCAAGCAACATTTGAGCCAAAGTCTGTTTCATATCACGAGCGGATCCGAATAGTTGTTCAAAGAATAGGAATATGGTCTTGAAAAACTTCTTGAGATCCATGTCCCAAAGATTTCTCAACATTACTTGGATGTGGACGACGTCTAGCAACTCTAAAAGTAGAGGTATCATCTTCTGATAAACTTCACCAACAACATTTGGGGTTTCTTCTGTCACTCCCCTTTAAAGTTTCACCAAGATCAAGTTTTCTTTTCTTGCTTGCTTCGTCCTCATTTGATTCTCCTAAATGTTCTTTTTCTGGCAACACTTCTCTTGTTCTTTTTGTACTTGAAGTACTGGGGCTTTCGATAGGAACTGCACGTTCTTGAATCAACCCAAAACTAGAGGGATTCTCAAGAATCTTGGTACTTTCTTGAGCATCCAACGCAACAACATTCACGCGATGAGTCGAATCAGGTGGTAACACCACTTAGAACATCATATGAACCATATTTGAAGAACCCATGGGGGTTTGAACAATTTCATGAAAAATTTCATGAAAATTTTCGGGTTCTGTAACATGTGCCGAAGTAGATGTTGTAGCATCTGTAATAACATTAGGGTTTTCAGACTGGGAAGGAACCTCACTTCGAATATCCAATGGAGCATACTTCTATTCAGTTATGAAAGAAGGGGGTTTGAAACTTCTAGGGAAAATGATGCAGAAACACCCTTCTTGGATGGAGAAGATGACGATTCCGATTTGCTTGGGCTTGAGAATATATTCTTAATACGAAATAAATCTATCCAAGGTGGAGAAAAAAAAATTGTGAATACTTCACAAAGGGTTAGGAGGAAATCTGAGGGAGAATTATGAGAGAGAAGAAAAAAAGAGAGATATGATGTATAATGATGATGACAAACTGTCATTAGTAGAATAAATAGGGAATATAGATCTCAAAATCTATGTGAGTCCCAATGCAACAAGTACACAGTCAAGACATTTCTGAAAGTATTGAGATAATATCACTAAAATCGGTTCAAATAAGGAAATATAGTCCCACAAGAAATAAATATCTTGAAAAACATTGTCCAACAATCACGAAGATCTTAGCCACAAATATAGATAACATAATGCAAGATATCGTGAAATCTCCCAACTCTTTCACATTGCTTATAACTCCACAAACCTGGAAACCAAAAAATCCAAGATTAACTAGAGAAAAATGAACTATTGCAAATTGCAAAACGGAAATTCAAATTTCAGTTAAAGATGGAAAAATTCACCAGAATGCATGTTCTGTTTTATGCCTAAACAAAATGTGACATAATATAAATATCACACACAATTGATTGAACCAGTTCAGCAAATGTTGTTCCAGATGTTGTAATACCTCGAATGACACTCTTACGTAGATTCAATGAATCGCAATCCAGTAAAACCAGTTTTTCAATTTTCTTCAAGTTTTTTTTTACATTTTTTCCAAAACATATAGCCGAATTTAGCTTGGTGGGTAGCTTTTCGTTAGTCCAAAGGTAGCTCTTTCTCACATGATCATACCTCTTTAAACCTCTTTTTTTGTTTTGTAAAAATTGGCCACAACGGGTAGTTGCACACGAGAGGGTATGTAGTTGTTTCCTTCAAAGGCCTCCGGACATGGTCGAATTCTTTTAACTCATTCTTTGGTAGTATGTATAATCATATTTTGTAAATTGGAAATATCGACTCGCACAAGCTTTTCGAGAAGAAGTTCTTAGGTACTTTACCAAAACTCCATCTAGTTGATCCAGTCGTGCAATGCACCTAACACAATGCATGATAAACAGAAAATAAACATGCACAAGCAAAAATGCAGATGTTGCAGCGGATGACACTACATATGTTACAACAGTTGTGAACATTGTTTAAATCGCACACAAACCAAGTGCTTTTCCTAAATTAGTAAACCTCTCAAAATCTAATGTTTTGGTAAATATGTCCGCTAACTGATTTTCAGTTCCAATATGCTCAATGCAAACAATGTTTTTCTCAACTAAATCCCGAATAAAATGGTGTCTAATGCGAGAGTGTTGGACAGAATTCTTTGAGATATCAATCGCACTAGAATTATCACAATGAATAGTTAAGACATCATGTATAGGATTAACCAAAAAAATCATTTTTCAAATCATCAACCTTAGGATAAACATGATAGGCAAAACAAAGAGTATGTACCATCATGCAAGAAGACAAACAAACATTGCCATATCTGGTAGTTTTCTTTTTTATTCCTTCTAGTTCTTATGCCTTTAAAAACGTTACCTATGATTTGAGAAATTGGATGATACTTTTGAATTCTGTTTTGGGGATTTGAATCACCTCTTTCCAAGTTTACCTCAAAATCATGATTAAAATTAGATTTAATTCGACTGAATCAGATGTGCTTGAAGATGTCGAAACACTTGGTGTAACATCTGATATTGGCTGCACCCTTTGAGCTATATTGAAAACTCAAGCAAGTCAACAATATTCTCTTCTTTAGTACCTGCAACTTCAGAGAGATCACCGAGCACAACATTCATAATTTTCTCATCACTCATAGTCATTTGATCACAATGATGGATTTGGTTTTCACCAAGATGATAGCAATTGATTGTCCATCAATTTAGTACCAACCAAGATACACACATTAGACCCGTTAAACACTTCACATGTACTTTTATCAAATTTAACATGTAAAATATCATCACACAATTGACTTATACTAATCAAGTTAGTAGTAAGCTCTTCAACATGCAAAACATTTCGAAGTTCGGGAAGACCCTTGACACTTAGGATCTCCTTACTAACAATCTTACAATGTGCACCACCGCCATATGTTACATTACCTCCATCAAATACCTCATAGTCCATAAGACACTTCATGTCCCAGTTGATAAGTGCATTTTTATTCATATTTTTATAACCCTTTTAAAAAAGCTGCGTGACTCTAGTGAAAGGATGAACTTAGCCAAAAGAGTATAATGTCATGAAATTAAATTGGATTTTGCTTAAATGGAAATACTTTGTGTCATGATCACTGGAGATATCCTAATTCGGGTTTAAAAAAAATAAAAAAATGAAACAAAAAAATAAAAAAAATGTGTTTATATTTTTATAAAAGGACAAATCGAGGTTATACTCCTCTGTTTGTTGCTGCTTAGTAACTAGGAGCATTTATGAGTCCCATGTTTGTCTTTTACGTAAAACGACGGCACAAATATGAGTATAGGACACCACCCTATGAGCTTATGGATAGTCATTCAAAATTTAAACCTAGCGGAAGTTTGCCTCAAAAAAATATCCTAATTTATAACTATATACATGTTTTTATAAAACAAAAACCCGAGTTTTGGATATCTCCTTTTATCATTACATTCTTGTATTTGGTCTAAGCGGATGAATAACAATTTCTGTGATATGACAACTCTGATGATTAACAATTCCAATTATTGAAGTCACTCTCATTTTAACAAATTGGTCGACTTGAAAAAATGAATCGATTGGCTCAATTGGGAATAATACGGTTAGCGAATTAATTCAATCTTGTCGAAATTGTGAAAATAAATACCTCCTTTTGTTTTCAATCCCACTTTTTGTTTTAAAACTGCTTGAGGACAAGCAAAATTTCCAAGTTGGAGGTGGTTTGATAAGTGCATTTTTATTCATATTTTTATAACCCTTTTTCGACATTTTCTTTAACTTTTTAGTTTATTAATCAACAAATTCAAGAAAAATCACCTTGGCTTATTTTTAATGATAAAGGTAAAGACTTGGAGCAAACTCGTATAGATTTCGTATCAAATTTTTATACGAACAAAAATAAGGGAAGTCTAACATCGATCGAAAAGAAGGCAACAAGATTCAATTTCGTGCAAAACACACCCCTAGTGTGTTGGGAAACACGGCCATGCTTCAAAGAGAACAAAAACAGGAAAAACAGAAAAAACACACCCAGGCCGTGCTTAAAAGCACAACAACTGCGTTCGGGCCTCCAGCAGCGAAAACACGGCCATGCCATGCTTAAAAACACACCCTTGCTAAAATACGAACAAAACACGGCCAGGCCGTGTTCATAAGTACGGTCATGTTCGTCAAAATTGACGAACACGGCCTGGCCGTGCTTTTCTTCTAGGTTGAACTTTTCTTTGTGCGGAAATTATGGAAGCTTTCCCTTTTTGCTTTTTGACAACTTTTGTATAACTTTTACATCTCATTTTGCTCAATTAAATCCCATTATTCCCTCAATTATCATATGAAAACAAGGATTCAACAACCCAACTATGGTAGTGGAGCAATTATTTGCAATAGATGACATGTCCATTTCATTAAAATAGATTGAGAGGATAAAAGAGAGGTAGAGGTGGAAATTGAATAGCATTAGAGGAGAAGACTTGGAGCTCAACATCATTGCAATCAACCAAGGAAGAAGTCTTGTATTGGTCTTGCATAAAAACTAAGTACACCATGTCCATTTCATTAAAATCTTCTTGTGTAGTTTATTCTATTGTCAAAGCCATGTGTAGCTAAATTTCTAGTGTTTGTATGTTATGAACTCTAAAATGGATTTGTGATTACGGGTTCTATGTTTTTAATAAAATATTCATGTTTTGTGTGATTCACTTATATTATGTTTTATTCATTCGAGTTAATATTTCCAGTATATTGATTTGAAATCTATTCCTCATCGGGTAATCGAGGGATTTATGATGAGAAAGAACTTTTATAAGTGAAAAGAGTTGCATGCAATCCTAGATATAGGACGACATAAATCTTCTGGATTAGGGTCAAACCTAATATGGGAATTCACAAATCGTTATAATGCAATCTTGGGGGTTTTAACTAGAAAGAGATTTTAGTTAATCAACTTGAGATTAGGAGTTTTTCACCTTGAGAAAGGGTTTAACTTAAATCGGGAATTTCTACGGTCCATGAAACATGAGATTTTATTAAAAGAGGATGATTTTTGCTTAAGGGCTTTTGGTTCTATCTTTATCTTGTTAAATCACAAAAATATTATAGAGGGATTTACATTCAAACACATTTCTAGCTCTTAATTTCTTATTCTACAATCTGCTTTTATTCGATCTATTGTAAGTTTGATTATTTCAAATTCTTTAATTTTCTTTTTTATCCAACAAAAACTCTAAAAATTGCTAGATTAGATAACAAAAAAATAGTAATTACTAGTACTTACGATCCTCGTGGGAATAACACACGGTACTCAATAATCTATTCTATAAAACGATAGGTGTGCTTGCCTAAGATTTTTAAGGTAGCTTTTGAGCCATCACCAGTCATATGATGGGAACATCCACTGTCGAAATACCAAGTCCTGCAATGTTAGTCCTCAAAAAAGTACAAAAAATGCTACACTTAACTTCAGATTTACGAATACAAACCTATTTTGTGATGGAAGAAATGTTGATACAATTGTCAATATGTGTGGTGTGTAACATTTGTAATGACATTTGGCCGTAAAACTTTTTACTCAAAAAAGATCACTTTAAGTTTTCTACAATAAGGTCTAATATGGTCGGGCTAAAAACATTAATGACATATAAATTGATGTTTTCTAGGCTTTGGTTTTCGAATGGATTTGGAGGAACGTTTTGCCAAAGACGTTGGTGTTTCACAATTATATTTTACAAAAACATGAGTTTTGTAGCCTAAACCAGCTTTGTTCTCATTATCCAATGATAAAATTTCATCAAGTCTAGTTTTACCAGAATTTGTCCTTTTCAAAGTTTTAAAAGAAGATTCAAGTTCAAATTAACTTTATTCTTCTTCTTCTCTTTTTGTGAGTAGTACAGAGATAATATTTTTTTGGTCATCATTTTCCTAGTTGAGATAACGATTCTCCTTGGTGAGAACTTCAATCTTTTGAACTCGCTTAAGCCAGTCGTCGTACAACTCTTTATATCTCTCAACAATATCACTTTCTTTTTCATTTGAGTCGTCCTCATGCTTAAGACCTGTACTAATACCAGAAGAAGAATTGAAACTAAAAAAGTTAGAATTATTTGACGAAACTGACCTGCAAGATGTTAACACTTTGAGTGACACCCATAGCGACAACCTTTAGATCAATATGTCCAGCCCATTTTCTCGAATTATGGTCATGAGGGCAGTTGTGTTCACTTGGTTTTATACCATTGATTTGGGCTTCCAAGACTTGAGTTTTGTGTTGTTTTTGAGTATTTTGAGTCATTTGAGTAGCCAAGCAATGTTGAGAGCCAATTATATTGAGTTTATAGTCATAGTAATGAATCGTGTATCAAAAGAAGTACAAACGAGCAAACAAAGAGAGATTGATTTGAAGAAACGTCCAAACGCGTCTGAAATTTCCATCACTGGCAGTGTTTCGTATTTTGGCCATAACTCTCTCTACAAAATTGATATTGAGATGATTCAAGTGGCTATGGAAAGCTAAGAGATAGAGCTACAACTTTGAAGAATGGCTCAAAAGCAAATTCGGACATTTGGTGGGCGAAAAAACCAGGCGGGCGCTGCAGCGCTCGTCCACGGGCGCTGCAGCGCCCGAAACAGGGTGAACGAATTGCAGTGGACGGATGGGGCGCTGCAGCGCCAACGCCGAGCGCTGCAGCGCCCGGGCGACTATGTGCACTTAATTTCTGGGCGCCGCAGCGCCCATGCCCGGGCGCCGCAGCGCCCGGGGCGGATTTTCCTATGCTAAGCCACCTTTTTCTTGGATCTTTGTGGGGTTATAAATAGATAAATGGGAGGCTTGATCTAGGGCATGAAGGAAAGGCTGGGAATACACCCAAGAACACAAGAAATACATCAACTTCATCAAGGAAGAACCAAGGGAAGAATCGGGTCAAATCGAGCTTGAGGATTGAAGATTAATCGAGAGATTATCCATTTCCCTAAGTTTTCTCATTCTTTGTGCTTTAATCTTTCATTTTAGCTTGTCATGAATATGAACAATTTGTCTATGAGTTGTTTATTTGTAATGAGTAGCTAAACTTCTTGTGATTTCCGGGTTTTGGAAGTAGATTAATTGAACTCTTGTTGAATGTTTTAATCTTAGTTGAAGTTATTGTCTTGAAGCCTATTTGAGTACTTTGTTCTTATTCTTGTTTTATCATTTGGCCAATGATTTAACTTGTTTGATATATTGATTCATAATTCGAGAGATGAGTTTCAATATTAGAACTTGAGTACTTGACATGAATATTTGCATAATCGAGAGGTTTGTGAATATTTGTGAGGATATTTGATCTTTTGTGCATTTGGGAGTTGTGTATCTTATGTTGAGTAGAGATACTAGCATAGATATTTCAATCTACACTTTATATACATCTCAAGAGGGAGGATAAAATACCATTGTGATCGTCTTATAGGTATATTGATAATAACTTTGACTTTGATTAAATCGGACAATAAGAGAAATATTAATTGAAACCATAACCCGGGAATCCATTTCATTCCCTTGATAATTTCATTATTCTTAGTATCTTGTGTTTTTGTGGTTAATCTTGTCTTTACTTCTACTACAATTATCAAATTTCGATCGTCTAAATAAAAATAAAACTATCTTAGTTCAATACTTAGCACATAAATTTATTAGTCTCTGTGGATACGACCTTGCTTACCCTATTCTATAAACTACACCGTACACTTGCGGTGAAGCTAAAAATAAGGCGAACAAGTTTTTGGCGCCGTTTGTCAGGACTAATACAATTTTTGGTGCTAATATTGCGATAGATAGAATTATTCTTAATTTAGACATTTTTTTATTTTTATTTCATTTTTCTTTTGTAAATTCTACTTCTACAATGCTTGATTTGTTTCTTTGAATTGGTATAGGTGCACCTATTCGGATGGAAGAGGCAAAACCATCTTTGAAAGACGCCTCATTTCATTCATGAATCAAACGACTTCATTTATGAGTCAAATAAATTTATTCATGAGGAAATGGGAAATAGCCTTACCAAAAATGAAGCAAAGATGGACAAGATGAAGTTGCAATTGACACAATTGGCCAATACTATGGATTCACAATTGAAAAATCTCGAGACTCAAATGGGCCAATTAGTTACAATAATTGGTGGGCAACATCAAAAGAGCCAATTTTTAAGCACACCAAGCCAACTCGAAGGAACAATATAGTGTCATTCATCGAAGGAATGATACCGAATACGAGGAGTTGAAGATCCTGGAAGAGCAAGAAAGTTGAACCACACAGCATTGTATGTCTATGCACGGTCAAATAGTATGTGGCGCTGAAAAGGAACAAAAATAGGACAAGGAACACACAACCCAAGTGTGTACGAATGAGCGATTCGTGCGAGATATTATAAGAAAGTTGTTCGAACGAGAAAATACGATCATACGTATGCAAACGAACAACATACACATAAACCGGTCAAGTATATTCCTACGCCAGGACTCAAATCCTTGCTTGGACACCCCAAGTATGCATTATTAGGTGCAAGTAAGGCAAATATGGCACTTGACCATGACCCAAAGCAGCTAATATATGCATTCAAGGAGGCACCAATTCATACGTCGAGCTATAGACGGTAAATCTAGCGCTTGTTGGGAGGCAACCCAATGGTAACTTCACATTTTCTTTCTTGAAATTCTATCTTTTCCCTTGTTTCGATATAATTTCATTCAAGTTTGGGGGGAGAGTTAGTATTTTGATTTGAAATGTGTGAGTATTTTGATTTGAAGTGTGTAAAAAAAAAAAAATTGCATTTGTGTGTGTGTTTTCATATAGTTGCATGTAGAGCATTTTAAGTTGCATTTGCATTAGTAGCATGTTTACAGTTTTAGCATGTTTATTGCTTTCATAGATTTTAGGGAGTGAGTTAATCTCTTGATTGTAACTTGTGATTGATTTTGAAAATTTTGTATTGTTTGGATTGAGTGTTGAGCATGAGTTGATTGAGCCATAAATAGATAACATTGAGTATGTTAAGATGGAAAACTTGGTTTGATGCTTTGAATTACATATTTACAAGCCTGTGAGCTTTTGAGCCTTTACTGCTTTCATCATATGCAGTCTTGTTTGTGATTTGAGTGTATCATTCATGTTGTTAGAATTCTATAACTTGCTCTGGCATCTCTGTCAAGGTCACATGTTGTATGCGGTGTGAAAATGATCAAAGGCCATTTTGTTAGCCCTTCAAGCCTTTTGCTTACCTAATGATGATATTGAAATCCCTAGTTAGCCAACTTGAGCCTATTGCCTAATTTTTAATAGCCACAATTCAAGCCTTAACTTGATAAATCTTTTACCCAACACTTGAGCTTATAGCATTGAGTAAAGGAATTGAATAAGGGTGAATGGGTGAAATCAAAATGTTAGAAGGTGATGTTATAGTTGGTTGATGAGAACAAAAGAGAAAGAAAAAGGAGATATGAAATGTTGAAAACTCATAAAAAAAAAAAAAAAAAAATAGATCGATGAATGAGTTTTCTTTGAATGAACTTGGAGGTTAAAAAATTGTAATGTGAATGGTTGAGTTTACAAAATAAAGGGGATGGAGATAAGAAGAGTTGGTGAAAATGAGAGGTGATTTGAGTAGCATATTGAGTTTTAATGTAGATGAATTATATGCTCACCGGTCTATACGCTCGAGTTTGAGTCACTCTATCCATATTTTCCTACCCCAACCAAAGAGCTTTCATTACAACCAAAGGAAAAAAGTCCTTTTGATTCACAATTTTGCATACATCCTAGTGGCGGAGATATGAGACGATTTGCAAGCCTATGGTAGTCTCCGCAATATTGAATTGAATTGAGCGTAAACACGTCCTATATTCATTCGAGATGAGAGTATACACTTGATCTTTGTGAGGTGTAATTCTTAGCATTTACCATGGTTTCTTTAATATGTGCTCTATGTTAGATGTTTGAGGCAGTTAATTCGTTTGCTTGATACCTACAATGAACAATACAAAATTTTATGGAGTTGTTGTGCGCTCAACTTTTCATTACTCCCAGTCATGTTTTGTCTTGTTTTTAAAAGTGTTGACCGGGACGGCCAACAATTTAAGTTTGGGGTATTTGTTCACTTGGTTTTATACCATTGATTTGGGCTTCCAAGACTTGAGTTTTGTGTTGTTTTTGAGTATTTTGAGTCATTTGAGTAGCCAAGCAATGTTGAGAGCCAATTATATTGAGTTTATAGTCATAGTAATGAATCGTGTATCAAAAGAAGTACAAACGAGCAAACAAAGAGAGATTGATTTGAAGAAACGTCCAAACGCGTCTGAAATTTCCATCACTGGCAGTGTTTCGTATTTTGGCCATAACTCTCTCTACAAAATTGATATTGAGATGATTCAAGTGGCTATGGAAAGCTAAGAGATAGAGCTACAACTTTGAAGAATGGCTCAAAAGCAAATTCGGACATTTGGTGGGCGAAAAAACCAGGCGAGCGCTGCAGCGCTCGTCCACGGCTAGCGCTGCAGCGCCCGAAACAGGGTGAAGCATTGCAGTGGACGGATGGGGCGCTGCAGCGCCAACGCCGCGCTGCAGCGCCCGGACGACTATGTGCACTTAATTTCTGGGCGCCGCAGCGCCCGGGGCGGATTTTCCTATGCTAAGCCACCTTTTTCTTGGATCTTTGTGGGGTTATAAATAGATAAATGGGAGGCTTGATCTAGGGCATGAAGGAAAAGCTGGGAATACACCCAAGAACACAAGAAATACATCAACTTCATCAAGGAAGAACCAAGGGAAGAATCGGGTCAAATCGGAGCTTGAGGATTGAAGATTAATCGAGAGATTATCCATTTCCCTAAGTTTTCTCATTCTTTGTGCTTTAATCTTTCATTTTAGCTTGTCATGAATATGAACAATTTGTCTATGAGTTGTTTATTTGTAATGAGTAGCTAAACTTCTTGTGATTTCCGGGTTTTGGAAGTAGATTAATTGAACTCTTGTTGAATGTTTTAATCTTAGTTGAAGTTATTGTCTTGAAGCCTATTTGAGTACTTTGTTCTTATTCTTGTTTTATCATTTGGCCAATGATTTAACTTGTTTGATATATTGATTCATAATTCGAGAGATGAGTTTCAATATTAGAACTTGAGTACTTGACATGAATATTTGCATAATCGAGAGGTTTGTGAATATTTGTGAGGATATTTGATCTTTTGTGCATTTGGGAGTTGTGTATCTTATGTTGAGTAGAGATACTAGCATAGATATTTCAATCTACACTTTATATACATCTCAAGAGGGAGGATAAAATACCATTGTGATCGTCTTATAGGTATATTGATAATAACTTTGACTTTGATTAAATCGGACAATAAGAGAAATATTAATTGAAACCATAACCCGGGAATCCATTTCATTCCCTTGATAATTTCATTATTCTTAGTATCTTGTGTTTTTGTGGTTAATCTTGTCTTTACTTCTACTACAATTATCAAATTTCGATCGTCTAAATAAAAATAAAACTATCTTAGTTCAATACTTAGCACATAAATTTATTAGTCTCTGTGGATACGACCTTGCTTACCCTATTCTATAAACTACACCGTACACTTGCGATGAAGCTAAAAATAAGGCGAACAAGTTGGTTCAGCTTTTTGGACAACATCTTCATAGTCAGATTCATCATCACGCTTAGATTTATCCCTCTACTTCATAAAGTTTTAGCACATTCATTCATATAATGGCCATAACCAGAGCAAGCCATGCATTGAACTTTGTCAAGTTTCTTGGAACCAAATTGATTTTTATCATTAGGTTCGATCGATCTTGACCCTTATTAGATGAAAATCTTTGAGGAGGATCGGGATTAGATGGCTTTCTTCCTTTGTTAGTATCCTTTATGTAATTCATATTTTTGAGGAATTTGTTGAATTTCCTCGTAATAAAAGCCACATCATCCTGCCCTAGTGTGACGCCTGGGACCGATGAGGGCGGGGAGTGATCGCCGGTGCAAGAAGGCACGGACAAGAAGCGGCTCATGCGAGGCTTCTAGGCGGACGAGGACATGAATAAATCTATCCCACACCCAAAAAGAGGAGATTTCGAGACTGTGTAGGTATGAGACTATACAGTTGAGGAGAGCTTAAAAGATTTGATAGGTAATACTCATACCAACAAGATGCATCTTCTTTTCTGGTGCTCATCTCATAAAAACTCCGATATTAAGCATGTTTGGTCCTAAGCAATCGTGGGATGGGTGACACCCTGGGAAACTGCTCTCAGGGTGCGCGTGAGTGACGACAAAGCGTGCTGGAAAGATTCGTGTTGGTTTGTGGGGACAGTCATCGATCTGGAGGGCGGGCCATTACAGATGGTATTAGAGCGGGTCCTCTCCTAGTAACTGGTTCGGGGACGAACCGAGCGGAAGCTGGTGGGCATGTGACGCCCGGGGCCGAAGAGGGCGGGGAGTGATTGTCGGTGCAAGAAGGCACGAACAAGGAGCGGCTCCTGGCAGGCTTCTAGGCGGAGGGGAGCATGAATAAATCGATCCCACACCCGAATAAGAGGAGATTCTAAGACTGTGCAGGTATGGGACTATACAGTTGAGGAGGGCTTAAAAGATTTGATAGGTACTACCAATAGGATGCATCTTCTTTTTCTGGTGCTCATCTCATAAAAACTCCGAAGTTAAGCGTGCTTGGCCCGGAGCAATTTGTTAGATAAATGTTTTTATCATGATTTTGATGATTTTGTTTAACTATGTTTTTACACCAAAACAATGTCTCTAATGTTGTCCAAATTCCCCTAATCGATTTAAAATATTTTTACTAGTTTTTTGGAGTATTTCTTAAAGTTTATTTTTGATAAAAATTGGACAATACTTCTGTTTCATGTTCAACCGGTCGCCATAGAGGGCAACTTGTGCCTGCAAGTTTGCATTCTAAAATGGGTTAATTACAAAACGTACCCTTGAGGTTTGACCTAATTACAAGAAAACCCAGCTAACTTTCAAAATTACAAAAATACCCCCGAGGTTTTATTTTGTCTAATATTTAAACCCTTCATAAGTAAAAAAATATTGCAAAATCCCCCATTGTATTTATAAAAACATTGCAGTTTACCCCTTAATTTTAACACTGAATCAAACCTCATGGGTATTTTTTGTAATTTTGAAAATTAGCTGGGTTTTTTTATAATTAGGTCAAACCTCAGGGGTACTATTTGTAATTATCCCTTCTAAAATAGAAACGAGATGAACGAAAAACCCCAAGGGGTCGACTGGTCGACCACTGCCTGGGGAGTTTTTATTTTGGGTCTGACTCTCTGTATTGGTTTTTAAGCGTGTTTGACCGGTCACCATGGGGGTGGACCGGTCGAACAGGGGATCGACCGGTCCAACCCCCCTTAGACCGGTCCAACTGTGTATTTTCATTCGTATATTTCAAAATCATTCTTTCTATTTGACCGGTCGACCTATGGTTTTGACAACAGAATCTATCCGTTGAGAAGCAGACACCTTTTCATGAAATTATGAAGTTGATTTCTAATAGCTATAATCTTAATTTTAATTGCATTTTTTTTATAGATTTCAATCTCCAAGAAGGAGCCTATGTCTGGAAATTAATCCAAGACTTCTCCTATAAATAGAGGAAGATTTTAAGCAACAAGAAGTGAACAACACAAGCAAATACTTTGTTCTTCTTTGTCAAGATTCTTGTTGTAATAGCCTAAGTTTTTTCACTTGCACATTTTGAGGTCTAGGCTTTTATTCTTGATTACACTTGCACTTCAAAGTTGTATACTTTATTATCGAGTTGTAATCTTGAATTTGTGTTCATCATTCAAACACAAGATATCCTTGTGAGTGTTCTTGTGGTAAGATGACACTTGGGTGATCTTAGGTGTTGAAGAGTGTGGTACTCTTCATAGGTGTAAGAAGATTGTGGTAATCTTCTTGTGGAAGAGTTTGGTGCTCTTCGAGGTGCTGAAGAGTTTGGTGTTCTTCAAGTTGGAAGATTGTGGTAATCTTCATTGGTGCCATTTTAAGAAAAGTGTGGTACTCTTCAAGGTGAAGTTATAATAATTTTGGTAAATATTAATATTTTTTTTCTTTTTCGAAACTCATCCCGGATATACTGGGGTGGTAGAGAACGTAGCCACTTGGACTAACAAGTGGTATCAGAGCCAAACTCTTTAGAAAGCTCGTTCCACATTGCGAGTAAAGAGAAAAGATCCATGGCTACGAACGAGAGCTATCTACCAACCGAGTGCTTCATTCAATAGACCGCCTCTCGTCGACTCTAACAATTATGAATTTGGAAAGATAGAATGGAGTGCTTCTTACAAGGTTGCGGGTTTGATATTTGAAACACGGTTATAAACGGAGTATCCATCCCAATGAAGAAAAAGGAAGGTGGAACTCAAATCCCAAAGCCCTCAATGAGTTTGATGATGAAGACAAGAAAATTTTCTCCTTAAACGGTTAAAGCTCTTAACATTCTTCATTGTTCTCTTACTGCTACGGAATATAATCGTATTAGAGGTATTCGATCCGCTCATGATGTTTGGGAAAATTTGGAAGTTATCTATGAAGGCACAAAGAAAGTGAAACAAGCTCGAAAGACCATGTTGGTCAAAGAGTTCGAAAATTTCATTATGAATATTGGTGAAAATATTTCCAAAATGGTTGAAAGGCTTGACAATATTGTAAATCCTCTTGTTGCACTTGGAAAAATTATTTCCGAAGAGGATAAGGTCACAAAAGTTCTAAATGTTCTTCTCGCCTCTTGGTCCGAAAAAGTTACCGCTATTACGGAAGCTCAAAATTTAGAAACTCTAAATTTTAATGAGTTTATCGGCAATCGTCTCATCTATGAAGTTTATACTAATGAAAGGAGTAGCTCAAATGCGTCAACTTCTCAACCGGGTATGGGATCAACTCCAAAAGGTCTTGCCTCAAAATCAAAAAATTAATTATTCTAGTGATGAGGAAGATGAAGATGAAGATGAAGATGAGGAACTTATTAGAAAAATTTAAAAAATTTGTAAATAAAAACACGGAAAGAAAAATAAAAGACAATTCTTGTTTTAGATGTGGAAAACTCGGACACCATATTGCAAATTGTCCAAAAGAAAAACAAGACCAAAACAATAAAAAGCACTTTCACAAAGCCTTGAAGGCCAAAGCCGAACCAACAACATGGGATGAACTTCTTGCTACATCCGATGATGAGGAAGACAAGCAATGTCTAATGGGCATCAAAAAAGACAATGGGGTACGCTCTAATTCTTTTATTTGTTTTAGTAATGAATTGCATGATGATTTTGATGAACTACAAAATGATTTTGATGAGCTTCAAAATGAATTCCAAAGCTTGCTCTTTAAATACAAAAATTTGAAAAAGGAATTCAACACTATGAAAAATGAAAAGGATAGTTTACTTATTTCATATGAATCACTTTCTTGTGCTCACACTATCACACTTGATAAGGTTAGAAACCTTGAAAAAGAAAATAGTACTCTTGTTAAGAATATTGATACATGAAAAAAGATATGTTAAAGTTTAACTTGAGTACCGATAAAATGACCGAAATTCTTGATGTTCAACGTTGTGATCATGTGAAACTAGGACTTGGTTATGAGCCTAACGCTATCAATGACATGAAAAAGAACCAAATATATATGCATGTTAATCATTATGCTTCTAGAACTATTACATGTTTTTATTGTGGTAAAAGTGGTCACACGACATATACTTGTCGGGCTAGAAATAACTCAAAATATTATTGGAGACCTAAAAGTCTCAATGCTAATCCCAAAGGACCCAACACTTGAGGGTACCACAAGAAAATTTCATGATAGGTACTTGGCGCTACAAAAATCAAAGGAAATTCAAATTGTCAAATTGACAACAAATGTTTGCGCCACTTGATCAAAAGAGAAGACATTATTACCAAAATCAATTTCCGAGAAAAAAGTATAATCAGCAATGGGAAAGACACAACCCTTGGCAATGGCGAAATTGGTAACCCTTATACTCTTCTTGAATTATGTATTTTATAATTTTTGCACATATTTATTCTTGTCTTGATTGTCTTAATTCCTTTTTAAAATGTTTCTTAAAAATGAGGTCTCAATTGTATACTTTCAGTTTTTCAAAATTAAAAAGGAGACCTTGAATAGATTTTCAATAAGCACATGTTTTATCAATTTTTTGTTGATTCCTACAAAAAGCATTGTATGTGCTACTTGTTCAACTTCTATGATGTTTTATATCAATATTGTCTATATTATCCGTTATTACTATGCTCTTGTGCAAGATGTTTTGTCAAGATTTTGCAGGAAATATTTTGGTATTAAAGAACAAATGATCGTAGATTTATCCATGGCTATCTACATCATGATTGTTCAAGTTTGAAAGGCATATTGGTTGACAAACAAAATCGATGTATGTTCATCAACTTTTATCACTCTAATAGACTCGATATATTTCATGTCTTATGCCCATGTGCTCGATTTAAAAGTAATCCCAAAAGAGTCTCTATTAAGTTCCGTTAAAAAAAAGGGATTTTTTAATATTTGAAAGGCACTCTTTTTATCCAATGATTGATAATGTTCCTATTTTTTTTGTGATAAAACGTTCGGTATAAATATTTTCATAACCGAACCAAACATACTAAGATTCGACATTTTTGGGATTGTGTTTCAAAATGAAAAATTGAGATGTGCTTTATTTCGTCTCAAGATTAACTCGCAGACACTTTTACAAATCCATTAACCGCCGAGTATTTTACCTCAATTCGAGCTTGTTTAGGCATAATGTATATTGAATGAGGTATGTGTTTGCATTTTGTACGTTATTAAAACTCAGGGGTGAAAAATCGGGTTTTTGGCTCAAAAATCGGATAGAAACAGAAAAGAAACTTCAGGGACCAGATGACCAGGTGGTCGACCGGTCGACTAGGTAGCTGGAATGGTCGACCACCCCCCTTGACCGGTCGAGCAGAGCATTTTCAGTGATAAAATGGTTTCTGTCCAACTCTTTGTCATTTTTGCTATTTTCCCTCAAGTTCGAATCCCTTTGCATATTTCACACATAATTCACTCAAAATGTATATTTTTGCGTACATTCTATATTTTGAATGTCATATTGCTCGTATATCATCATTATTGCTTGACTTCTTCGATAAATTGGTATGATTAATTCCCTTTTTAATCTCAATTGGGTTGAACCCTTGAGAAAGTGCTTACATTTTTGTATTTTGATGCATTATTGTATGATGGGAATTATGTATGATGATGGATTATGCTTGTATATTTATGATTGGTGATATTTTTGGGCATGATTGCATTTACAAGCATTACATACATCTTTGTTTTTATTCTATGTACACCAAGTGCTCAATAAAATGCTTCAATGAAAATTTCTTTGTTTACATGATTCTCTCGATTTTAAATGTCTTATAAGTTTATAAAGATCATATTTTGTCACTCAAATGAGCTTTTCAAATTGTCTTCTCACAGAAGTGTTGTCCAATTTTTGTCAAAAATAAACTTTAAGAAATACTCCAAAAAATTAGTAAAAACATTTTAAATCGATTAGGAGTAATTGGACAACATTAGAGACATTGTTTTGGTATAAAAACATAGTTAAACAAAATCATCAAAATCATGATAAAAACATTTATCTAACAAAGTTCCCCTTTTTGATGATTACAAACCAAAACAATTTTAAGAGGTCGATTTTGAAAACAAAACAAATTTTCCGGTCATAAGAGTCACAAGAATGGGAGTAAAGATTTTCAAAACATTTTGTAAAAGCTCCCCCTGTCAACATGCACATCAAGAGTAAGTAATGAAATAAATAATCAAGAGCTAAAAGCTCAACTTTTCAACTTTGAGATAGAATTTCAAGAGCTTCGAAGCTCCCCTATCAAAAATAATCATTAGACAATTATAGAAATCCATAATACATCAATTGGACAAAGTTACATCCATAACTTATGACTTTTAATAGCCACAGCTTATAGCTTTTTTTTCGCGAGCTTTTTATAGCTTCTTTGAGCTAATGAGCTTGTTTCGTGTTCCTCCCCCTTTGGAATCATCAAAAAGAATGTTAGCACGATAAAAACATCAGATATTCATATCAAAGTGTGCAATTGAACCAATTTATCGAGCTTTTGATCATGAAGCTTAAATCCCCCAACCAGTGTCTGAAAGTTTACATTCTGAAACATAAACAAGATGAACAAAAACCCCAGGGGGTCGACCGGTCGACCAAGAGGTCGCCGGTTCCTGGGTAGTTTTTATTTTGGGTCCGACTACGTAATCTTGGTTTTTAAGTGTGTTGGACCGGTCACCATGGGGGTGGACCGGTCGAATAGGGGGTCGATCGGTCCAACCCCCCTGGACTGGTCCAACTGTGTATTTTCATTCGTATATTTCAAAATCCTTCTTTCTATTTGACCGGTCGATCTATGATTTTGACAACAGAATCTATCCGTTGAGCAGCAGACAACTTTTCATGAAATTATGGAGTTGATTTCTAACAGCTATAATCTTGATTTTAATTGCATTTTTTTGTAGATTTCAATCTCCAAGAAGGAGCCTATATTTGGAAATTAATCCAAGACTTCTCCTATAAATAGAGTAATATTTGAAGCAACAAGAAGTGAACAACACAAGCAAATACAATACAAGCAAATACTTTGTTCTTCTTTGTCAAGATTCTTGTTGAAATAGCGAAGTTCTTTCACTTGCACATTTTGAGGTCTAGGCTTTTATTCTTGATTACACTTGCACTTCAAAGTTGTATATTTCATTATCGAGTTGTAGTCTTGAATTTATGTTCATCATTCAAACACAAGAAATCCTTGTGAGTGTTCTTGTGGTAAGAGCACATTTGGGTGAACTTAGGAGTTGAAGAGTGTGGTACTTTTCATAGGTGTAAGAAGATTGTGGTAACCTTCTTGTGGAAGAGTTTGGTGCTCTTCAAGATGGAAGAGTTTGGTGCTCTTCGAGGTGTTGAAGATTTTGGTGCTCTTCAAGTTGGAAAATTGTGGTAATCTTAATTGATGCCGTTGTAAGAAAAGTGTGGTACTCTTCAAGGTGAAGTTGTAATAATTTTTGTAATTATTAATAAAATTCATTTTCTTTTTCAAAACCCATCCCGGATATACTGGGGTGGTAGAGCACGTAGTCCCTAGGTGGGGTGAAGCTCTATAAATCGAAGTGTGTTGTTTATTTTCCCGCACCTTCATTCTTGTCATTGCTTATTCATTCGAAAAAGAGGGCAAAGCTCGGAAAATCGACATAATCTATTCACCCCCTCTAGATTATCATAGTCACTTGGACTATCACAATTGTGGGATGGGTGACCCCAGGGAAGCTGCTCTCAGGGTGCGAGTGAGTGAGGATAAAGCGCACTGGAAAGACTTGTGTTGGTTTGTGGGGATAGTCGTCGATCTGGAAGGCAGGCCGTTACAGATGGTATCAGAGCGGGTCTTCTCCTAGTAAGGTGTGATTCGGGGATGAACCAAACGGAAGCTGGTGGGCAT
The DNA here is from genome assembly GCA_016081115.2 of Rehmannia glutinosa. NCBI lineage: Eukaryota > Viridiplantae > Streptophyta > Magnoliopsida > Lamiales > Orobanchaceae > Rehmannia > Rehmannia glutinosa. Next base: position 226,765 of record JABTTQ020002230.1, read on the forward strand.
GTGACGCCTGGGGCCGAAGAGGGCGGGGAGTGTTCGCCGGTGCAAGAAGGCACAAACAAGGAGCAGCTCCTGAAAGGCTTTTAGGCAGAGGACATGAATAAATCGATCCCACACCCGAAGAAGAGGAGATTCTGAGACTGTGTAGGTATGGGACTATACAGTTGAGGAGAGCTTAAAAGATTTGATAGGTACTACTCATACCAACAAGATGCATCTTCTTTTCTGGTGCTCATCTCATAAAAACTCCAAAGTTAAGCATACTTGGCCCGGAGCTAATGTGGGATGGGTGACCCCCTAGGAAGCTGCTCTCAAGGTGCGTGTGAGTGAGGACAAAGCGCGCTGAAAAGACTCGTGTCGATTTGTGGAGACCGTCTTGATCTAGAAGATGGGCCGTTACACCTAGTTCAGAGTTTTCTATCTCTTGAGTTACCTGCACAAGTTCTTCATCAACTTTGGGGACAGCTTGAAAAGCAATACTCTTCCCTTTTTTATTGTTCCATTGCGATAAATTCAGTTCGCATGTCTATAGAGATCCCACAAGTTCTTCTAAGCTCAGCATGGTTATTTTCCCACACCTTCGTTCTTGTCATTGCTTATTCATTCGAAAAAGAGGGCGAAACTCGGAATATCGGCATAACCTATTCACACTCTCTAGATTATCATAGCCACTTGGACTATCACAATTGTGGGATGGGTGACCCCCTGGGAAGCTGCTCTCAGGGTGCGCGTGTGTGAGGACAAAGCGCACTGGAAAGACTCGTGTTGGTTTGTGGGGACAGTCATCGATCTGAAAGGTGGGCCGTTACAGATGGTATCAGAGCGGGTCCTCTCCTAATAAGGTGTCATTCGGGGAAGAACCAAGCGGAAGCTGGTGGGCATGTGACCCCCGGGGCCAAAGAGGGCGGGGAGTGATCGCCGGTGCAAGAAGGCACGGACAAGGAGCGGCTCCTGGCAGGCTTCTAGGCGGAGGGGGACATGAATAAATCCATCCCACACCCGAAGAAAAGGAGATTCTGAGACTGTGTAGGTATGGGACTATACAGTTGAGGAGAGCTTAAAAGATTTGATAGGTACTACTCATACCAACAAGATGCATCTTCTTTTCTCGTGCTCATCTCATAAAAACTCCGAAGTTAAGCGTGCTTGGCCTGGAGCTATTGTGGGATGGGTGACCCCTTGGGAAGCTGCTCTCAGGGTGCGTGTGAGCGAGGATAAAGCGCACTGAAAAGACTCGTATCAGTTTGTGGGGACAGCCGTCGATCTGAAAGTAGGCCGTTACACCTAGTTCAGAGTTTTCTATCTCTTGAGTTACTTGCACAAGTTCTTCATCAACTTTGGGAACAGCTTGAAAAGCAATACTCTTCCCTTTTTGATTGTTCCATTGCGATAAATTCAGTTCGCATGTCTGTAGCGATCCAACAAGTTCTTCTAAGCTCAGCATGGTGATGTCACGAGCTTCATCTATAACAGTGATTTTCATATTAAATTGCTCAGGGAGAGATTACATCATCTTGATAACAAGTCTCTCATTGGAAATAGGATCTCCTAGAGCTTGAGACTCATTTGCAAGTTCACATAATTGAGCATTGCATAACATGATTGTCTCGTTTTCATCCATCCTCATATTCTCAAGCTTTTCAATAAGTATCCTTAACTTCGTTTGATGCACACTTTTAGTTCCTTCGCAATGTTTTTGTAGAGCTTCCATGCATCTTAGGCTACGCCATGATTAGTGATCAGTTTAAACATATTTGTGTCAACAGCTCCCAAGTTTACATTGAGAGCCTTGGAATTCATGTTTGCCAATTGGGTTTCATCATTCGTCCATTCTATCTCGGATTTATTCAAGTATAGTACGCCAAACTATTTTGTCAATAGATTTGATGTATGCACGCATCTTCATTTTTCATATGTAATAATTAGACGCATCAAGAGTTGGTGGTCGAAAACAGCAGTGCCTTGAACATCCATGTTTCACAATAAGGCAAAACACATGATCACACTTAGTATCTTCAAGTGAAGGCTCTGATACCAATTGTAAGTTTTGCTGACAAAGACCCCACTAACTAGTCGCAGAGTAAAGTGTTAATACAAATATCAATAACACTTGTAATAACATGCAACAGAAGTAGAAAATAACACATTAAGATAAAAAAGAAAAAATCCTACGAGGTAAATGACTCCTAGAACGTGGCAACATGCCGAAAATACTTCATTAGTAAAATATTGTTTATAACTCGATAATGATTCTCATGTAAAAACTAGAGAAACTTATCAAAGCTCCTCAATACGAGTAGATCTATAAATACCAGCTTCGACTCACCCAAAACTATAATTTATATAACTCTCATGCTCTATGAAAAATACTATGGACGAAAATCAAAAGACAAAATATCTCAGACTTCATATGTCATTATGTATATATCTAACAGCATCTCTGTAATGACATTTGAATCTGGGCAGACTTCAAAACTCGAATTCTCTCACTTGTGCTCTCTATTTTCTCTCAAATCTTGTGTTCCAGAATAATAAACGTCCAGGTCTTTTATATATGCTTTCAAGCCGTCCTTGAGTCCTACAAGAACAAGGAAAGATAAATACCTACAAACAATGAGTTCAAATTTCACTCAAGATAGGAATCGAGAAGTGTCTTTACCCTATCAAGACTAAATCCTATAAGCTTGGAAATAAAGATAAAAGAAGATATATTCTAACTAAATATTAACTTCTTAGAATCCAAGTTACAATCAACTTCTTTCCTTATAAGTCTGAGAAAGGCAAAGCACAAAATAATAAAATCAATTAGTGTCCTTAAGGAAAAGCCGATAGGAATTAAAATTCCAACAAAAACTATGGGAAAGAAATTACCAAAAAATGGTGAGGGGAGAGAGAAGAATCAACATATGTAATTTTATACATAATGATAAAACGTCTTGACCCAAAAATTATAGTAAAATTTAAATAAAAATCAATTCAGAAAATAAAAGTAAAAATAAATAAATGGAGAGGAGACATACTCACATAAGAGCGGTAACGACTCATGAATATGAAATCAAATTATAAAAGTAAAAGAAATGGAGAGGGGATGTAGGAGCGGTAGGCCATGAATATGAAATTAAATACATAAATTAAAAAAAAAAATTGAAGTTGGAGTGGGGAAGGGGCGACAGATTTCTCTATACTCTAAGAGGATATGTAGACATCTTAATATGCATTAATAATATGTCCAATACTTAATATTATTATGAATATTCAGTCCAAATGACATTTTGATTATTTGATATACAGGTAGGGGATCACGCCTCAATCCCCCACCCCCCGGGGTGTTATTTTGCCAAAAAAAAAAAATTGAAGTTGGAGTGGGGAAGGGGCGACAGATTTCTCTATACTCTAAGAGGATATGTAGACATCTTAATATGCATTAATAATATGTCCAATACTTAATATTATTATGAATATTCAGTCCAAATCTTTTTTTTCCTTTCCCCATTATTATTTTTGTAATTGTGATATTTTTTTAGAAAAACTTCAAAAATTACCAACAAAAAAAAAGTTTCTCATTTTTGAGGAATCAGAACTAGTGGTTTTGGAACCAGAACTGGCATTCCAGAATTGTGGCCACCCCTAACACATTCTTATATGCTTATACATAGGTTTTGTGCTTCCCTATTTGAAAGTGTACTATAAGAAAATTCCAATTTACCAACATAAATGATTTTGTCACTAAATTTATAGTTACTTATTCACCTATATAAATAAAAATATTGTTTTTCCTCAAATTATATCGACAAATTCTTGTGGATCACCAATAATTTTTAAATACCGACATAAATAGTATATGTATTTATCAACTGTTTTAAATCCTATAGATAAGTATTTAACTACAATAAATTTACATACAACGATTACAGTAATTTTAGGTAAAATGTTTTTTTGGGTAGTGGTTTAAAACATGTTTTTATATTTTTAGGGCATGTTTTATTTCATTCTCAAACAACAATCTCTCTCCATTTTTTGTTATTTGACACTACAAAAACAATATATTATCTTTCTATTCATAACTTATTTTTTTATCTTTAAAACTCTTCTCACGCCTATTACTTTTTTCAGTTTTTATCATCTGCCAAAATTTATTTTCTACTCTATTATCATTTCATATAAAAATTTCATTAAACAAATATGTTACCATTTACAAGTATTTGTTTTGAAAACACTTACATAGTTACATTACATATAAATATAAACATATATATATTAAACAGTTTTAGTTTTATGAAAATATAAAAATATATTTGGAATAAAACGAAATGTACTCTAGAAATTCAGAATTTAACCACATTTGAGAATTGTCATAAAAAAACTTATTAAAAGTTGTAACACTGCAAAAATATAAATTCATAATTTCAGACTCAACTAGGAGTTAGGACATTTTACACAAATAACTGCAGAAATGCATGTTTTGGCATGGGAACAAAATAACAGAGGAAAATGGCGCCCGAAGACGAAAACAGTACAAATGAAGGACATCACAAAAAATGCATATATCAGAGAGGGGACTCTTGTATCGGATCCTGAACTGATTTGACAATTAACAGTAACAGAGTGTTTTTCACAGAGTGGCAGTGCCCTACTCACGTGTTGTTCAGTCTTCTTTCTACTCCACACTCCACAGTCTACTCTTTAAGTTTTAACGCCGGTACCTTCTTGTTCATCCATGATCGATCCACCCACTCTTTTTTTTAACCGAAGTTTTATGTTTACACATGACTAGTTCTCTGAAAAACAAGTCCGGCACTTTAAAAATTGCCCCCAAATAAAACTTTCAATTTCCTAATATCATCAACTACCGTACAAAATTAGTCATCCCTCAAAAGATTGTTTCATGTTGGATTCTCAGCAATTCAGCCGCAGCTTCCCATCAAGATTGATTGTTCCATGATGGACTCCTAGAGTCTAGAGATATGAGAGGAATTACATCAGATGTGGCTGTTGGGCAATCTATAGTACACTTTAGATATAATTTTATAAGAACTTAAAATAAACATATTTTTATATACCTAATTTTAATCTTTAAAAATAGATTTTGTTTTTCAATAGAAATAGAATATGACGGGAAAAAAGACAACATTTCTTTTATTTCGATTTAAAAGGTAGATTAATTTTCTTGCAATTATCTAAGTAAATGACCATTTGATATTTTTATTTATTTTTTTGTAGCTTCTTACAAAAGCAAATTAACTTAATAAAATATATGTACATACATATTACATACCAAGACTAATCTAAAACTGGGGCTCCCAAAAATCGGGGGCTCTAGGGCGTCGCCTTTAGTTATTATCCTCACGGCCAGCCCTATACAATACATGTTATATTTAAAAAAAAAAGTAAAATAATTGAATAATCGATATATTTATATTTTGATAAGTCGGCATACTTGTTAATTATACTTATACAAGTATAATGAATTGTCAACTCCTGAAAATTTCTTGGTACGGTCCACCCAGACCATTCACACGGAAATGTTGCAGTAGTAATTAAGTTTCATATTTATTCCCACAGGTAATTATTGCCAAATAGTTACAATCAACCATAATTAATTATTAGGGGTTTTGCTAATCGGGAATATCAAATTAAGGAAAAGGGTTTTATCTTCTCGCGGCGTAATTATGTTTGTATCTGCTGTGTGTGTGTGTGGTGCATGTGTAATTAAGAGGAGAGAATAGTAGTAGTGGCACGTGATTGGGTGAGGTGGGGGAAGCCTAGGGTAGGGCAATGGGGTGCAGGGACACAGAATCAGAAGCAGTAAATGCAAAAGTCAGACCAGAACGTCGTGGTGAGTACCGAGGTTTTAACTAAAACATGCAAGTCTGGGTCCGCTTCACGAGGACCCCCTTCATTTTCTTTTTACTACAACTAATTAATTTCATCAACTTCAAATATCTTCATAATTCAATTCCACCCAGTACTCAATTTTTTTTTGTTATTATTATTTAGTTATTTAGTACAAGATCATGGAGAGGTGTGATTAGTATTTAGTGAAATTTGATCCCATGTCAATATGGTTATAAATTCTCATCAAACTGAATCACAATCAATTCCAATATTGTTATTTATTTTTTTAGAATTTTGGAAGTAATGTCTGATTTTGTGTTTGTGATAGGATTATACTTTATTAGAAGTGTTTTATCATGCAAACTTTTGTAATTACTTGACTCAGTATGGTTTTTTAAAATTATATGTCTAATATGTATATAATTTTTTTAATATATGACAGAACCATTTTTCTTAAATAACAAAAATTATTATGAACTTTTAAAAAGAAAAAGGAATCCACAAAATGTTTTTTTTAGTGCAAATCCTAATAACGGAGGAACTTAGGTAAGAATCAAATACAAACACATTTCTAAATTTTACAAAACGCTCTAGACTAGCTAGGTTAACGAGCCATTTCCCACACATAAATTTGTCCATTTCTCGTGGCTTACATGGGCGTAATTCTTGAGAGTCCAAAGCTATTTTCTCAAAGAATAGCTATGTGGAAACATGAACTTTAATATAAAAAAAAATGTTAAATAGGGGAGAAATGAGAACAATATTGGCTTAAGACTTTTGAAAGGCATGTCTCCTTTTCTCACAACGTGGTTGTCAGACCCGCCGATTCTTACTCTTCCCAACAAAGCGTGCCTGCCGCTACCGTAAGGCGTAAACTCGTTTTGGCTTTGCCACGGGTAAGTAGATGCTACCCAAGTGGGTAGTGCCCAACACCCGTAGGATTGTGACATGTGTCTCATTTTAATTTTCTTTTTTTAAAATAAAATACATGCACATGTCATAGTGGGACACTTAAGAAAATCACGAGGGACATGCAAGACAACTCACTTGGGTAGCATCAAACCTCCCCTTTGCCACATGATTTTGGTTTTCACACTTTTGCATTTACTAATATTTCGCACTTCATCTCAAATTTGTGATCCTATTTAGTTTGGTGTCTATTAAGATAGCCAAAAACTTGTGTGATACGGTCTCACGGATTTAGATTCGTGAGACGGAGCCTTTACACAAAATTTTAAAGATTTTTTTTTTCAGATTTTATTTTTCTTAGGGTTTATATTTGTTTTTTTAGGGTTTATTTTGTTTCTTGGGTTTATTTTTAATTGATTTGGGTTTTTAGGATTTTTAGTTTTTTTTAGGGTTTATTTTTTATTTTTTGGGTTTATTTTTATTTTTCGGGTTTATTCTTCATGGTTCATGTTTTTAGGGTTTATTTTTGTTTCTTCATGGTTCATTATTATTTTTAATTTTCATGGTTCATGTTCTCAAGACGGAGCCCTTAGGAGGTCCGTCTCACAGATTTAGATCTGTGAGATCGTCTCACAAGAGACCTGCTCATTAAGATAAGGAGTATTGATCCTCTCCAGTTAGGATGTGTAAATTTTTTGTGCATTTGGAAAGAGAAAGACACATGTGCATCTATATATATACCTACACATACACATACACATACATATATACAAGTGTATGTATAAATGCACATGTGTCTTTCTCTCTCCAAATGCACAAAAAATTTACACATCCTAAATGCAGATGATCCATTTCCTAAGATAAGAGCGAAAAAAGATTATGGTACGTAGTAAATTAAGAATATTTTAAGTTATTTAAACTCCACTTATGGGGATTTTTTTATATATTCTTTTCTTTTTTCAAAACTCTAGCCCATTTTGTTATTCTATTTTCTTTCTCTCTTTTTTCCCTCATCCTTTTTCGGAGAATAGAGGAGTAATTTTCATTGTTTTAATCTAAATAAATTTGTTCCCAACATATGCTTTTATTTGTCATCAATATGTGACATTTTTGTCAATTAATAAGTTTATCTCATATGTACGTGAAATTTTATTACAAATGAACCATTACCAGACAATTGACGAACGTGACAAAAGCAGAATTATCTTTGATAGTTGTTTTGTCCACTGCCTCCATTGCGATGTTCTGATTCTACGATCAATTAGATTTATTCAGGTTTACATTTTTCATTTTGGATTTGTATAAATTTATGATCTTGTAGGAATTGCAACTATTTTTCACTCGATATTATAATCAGTTGTAAATTTTTCGGATAATGAATTAAATTCATTTTGTTTCTATAAAAAAACCCATATGTGGATGATTTAATTACTAATTACTATACTCAACTTCCGCACATACGAGTTAGTTTAAAAAATAATTGAAGTTCATTCTTTTATGGGATAATTACATAAAACCCCTTGAGGTTTGGGCTAATTACAAAAAAAAATTAGAGATTTTTGAAAATCACAAAAAACACCTTAAGGTTTGATTCCACTTAGATCTTCCCCCTTCATAAGCAAAAAATATTTCAAAAACCACCTTAATATTTGTAGAATATTATAATTAACCCCCTAAATTTAAGACAAAATCAAATTTGAGGAGATTTTTTGTAATTTTGAAATATCTCTGGATTTTTTTGTAACTAGGCCAAACCTTGGGGGTGTTTTTGTAATTATCCCTTCTTTTATATACCTAAATATATACGTTGCTGAACTTATTACACAATTCGATTAATTTAAACTTTGTTAAAGTGTGAATACGAATTTATTGGGGTATGAGCGTATATGAAATCATAGACAATAGAACTAGTTTGTTGTTATCATAACACAACTGGACCTCGGATGGGGTGAAGATATTAGTTTTAGTAATTTACAACTATACTGAAGAACCATGTATTAAGCAAAGACGTTTATCTTTTTGATAAAACTGATAACTTTTTGTACCCAAATATGTTTGAGTTATTGTATGTACTAATGAGAACGAATCCTAGGATTTTAGACATATGGACCTTGTTTGTTTGCGTTTACAAGAGCCTATTTCCATTTTCCAACTATTCATAAAAGTGGAATCATGTTTATCTATAAAAATTCCAATGGAAATCATTATTTTCATTTTCTATTTTTCACATAAAACAACATCTCAAATCTATAAATTCTATTCTCAAACATATACACTACCCTACATCACTTATCAATCACTATTCTCATATTTTAACTCTATTATAAATGTGAGACCCACCACTATCAACTTTATCTAATTAAAATATTACTATATTTAAATTATATCTATCTAATGGGACCCACCACCGACAATCTTACAAATATAATATTATATATTCAAATTAAAATATTGAAAGTGGACCCACTACCAAAGACGGACGTATAGTCCCCAACACGGCGGCACGTGCCCCCCTTAATTTTTTTTCTATTTTTTCCCTTTATTATTTATTATTTGTTTTCAAAACTATTAATTAGGTTAGAAAAAATTTAAAGTGTGACCCTTAACTTTTTTAATGTAGTTTATAATTGTGCTTATTTTATTTTTGATGTATTTTATACGGAAAATAACAAAATTACCTTACATTATTAGAAAAAAATACGTTTTTAAGCTCACATGTTTTTTTGTGGACTTTTTTATTGAAGTTACTTCGAACATGTTTCTACTAATAAAATTTATGTCACAATTAAAAAAATCAATTTTATACTCGAAACCCCAGACAAAACCAAGAAACACAACCTGAAATAACACATATTGAAACAAAATATATTTGAACAATATAGAAACAACACAAAAACCAAAATAGAAACAACACAATCCAATTTTTAATTCAATACATTGAAAAATCGAAATAATATTGAAACAACCAAGATACAATAGAAACAACATAGAATAATCAAGAAATAACATATAAGTAAAAACGTATAAATGTCCAAAAATTTAACTATGGGCATACAAAAATAAAACAAAACAGTACATAAACCAATGTCCAATTGGCATAAAAGAAGTATTTTTTTTCCAAAAAATATGGGTATTTTTTGTAGCATCTAGTTTATAAATGTACTTATTTTGTGCCCCCATTGTGAAAAATTTCTGGATCCGTCTCTGCCCACTACCATCAACTTTTCAATTATTATATACATAAAATAATATTTCAAAACTACTCAACCAAACCCAATCTCATTTCCAACCCTACATAAAACACATTTCAATTCATTTATCCAAACATTATCCCAATTTCCATACAAAAACCAATAAATTGTCAAAATTATATTTCCAACTCAAAAAACTGGAAATGGATCATGGAAACATAAACAAACATGCCCATAAATTTTAACTCAGAAAATTTTAAAAAAAATTCCCATCTTTTCCTTTAGAATTTGTTAAACAAGAACACATGGAGCTACTTTGGACCATACTGTAGAGATAAATATTTTATGTATTGCTCATTTACTTGAGATTTAAATAAAGGCTACGCTAATTGCAATTTTGCAACACTAATTAAGTAACTCGGTATATATTAAAAAAAGTTTCAATGTGATTGATCTCCAAGGCCCACCCCATTTTCCTTTTGACTTCTTCTTTTTATGGGAAAATGTCCTTTTGACTTCAAAAATGATTGACAATTTGTCCTGATTTAAGCCAAGATCAAATAATAAATGGTTTATTTTAGTCCCACTGGGAATATCCCAATACACCTGATCTAGACAAATAAAAGGACATGTGATGTGGACACTCACGATAATTATGAATTAAAAACGGGAAAAAATAGGATCCAAGTGACAATCACCTCCTCCTCTTCTTTTTCTCAGTGCCCTTTTGCATTATTAGTTAATTAGCAATACAGGACAATTAGGAATTTATGATGATTCATAAATTAAAACAAAAAACATTATAAATAACTAATATGGTTGGTAATGAAAGGATAACTAAAGAAGTAAATGTACTTAAAAAAGCCATTTTGCACATGATCACTACCCATTAGAATACAAATCAAGATCCCAAGAAATTTGTCTAACATCAACTTAAGTAGTCCTATATTGTCTTTCTCAAAAAAAAAAAAGAAAGTCCTATATTGTCAATAATATTTTTAAAAAAATGGTCCTCTTACTCAAAATACTGAAAACTTAATTGGTCAGGATAAATTATTTAGTTCAGGTTTTTCAATTAATTGAATCTTTTTCTACAACCCATGATACTAATCACGACCCATTTTTTTTTTCTCTCTTAGTTGATAACTATAGGGTGCAACTATAAAATCTGACCCAAATCCGATCCTCTTATGAACTATCGTTGACAAATTTGTCCTCATATGCGAGGTAGTATTATGTTTTTATTTTTAATTTGAAATATTTTAGTCGTTTGGAAATTAATCCAACTTTATTACTAATACCAAACAAAATATTGATTTTTCACTAAAGTATCACACATTACAATCATACTTGATACTTCCCAAACATAATATGAAACACAATTATATTAATCAATCATAACTTGTCTAAATTATTTTATCAATCCAAATAGCTACTCGTATTGACAAATCAATGGTTCTTAACTGGAGAGAATTAAGGTAGGATATTATTAGAATTAGGCAAAATATGCTTTTTGTATAATTTTCTTTCTTCTCATTTATATTAATTCAGTAATAAAAAAAAAAAAGAGATTCAAAATGGTTTATGTTTCTATGAGCATGTGATATGCTACTCCCTAAGTGAAGAGTAGCAAATAATTGGTTTTTTCTTACACCGTACTCATTTGCTGAATTCATAACTTTTGTGTCAAATATTTCATTTGACAAAAATGAAATATACTTATCATCACATGCACTGCACTTAATGCACATGCATTTGGAGTGATATATGAATTCTATCGATTAAAATATTAAAAAGTAAAGCGTTAATTACAACAAATACCACTGGGGTTTTGGTGTAATTGCAAAAAATCCCAACTAAAACTTGAAATTATAAAAAGTAATCTTAAGGTTTAATTTCGTCTAACATTTTACTCCGATTGTTAGTTGACTAACTAACGGAATTTCCTGAAGTCATAAAAAAAATGACTTGAAAATTCAAATACCCCTACATTACTATTCACAATTTTTTCACAAATTACGAAACATAATAAACTCTTCCCAAAAACTTATAAATACCCCCTTCTAGTTACGAAAAAGAAATAGTTTTCACCCCTCTGATTTTCCATAGATTACGAAAAATGTCCAAAAATTCTAGGGGTAAGTGCTAAATGGACATATTATGGCTGGCCATAAAGTAGGTGAATTGTTTCTAATAGATATTGGAAAACATATATAACAGTGAAATTACTTTGTAGCCCTCAAATCATTTTTGCTTCAAACAATATGCTTGTTATTTCGATACACACACATAGCGCCGATTTTTCCCCCTTGTTCATTATCTTAGACTTACAATTATGTATTATTGTTCATTATCTTAAACTTGCAATTTTTACCGTGTTCATGTATTTTAGTTCATTAATATTGTTCAAAGCTAAAGACAATAAATTATTTATAAAACTTACAGTTTTTGTAATGAACCAATTTATAATAAATAAAAGTAATTTTTTATTAAATTTGAGATTTCTATATACTTTCAAAATTTTAATTAAAGTTAAAATTTAATGAAAAGTTATTCTGAATTTTAAGATATCGTCCACTCAATACTTAGAATTCTCACGACTGTAAAATTCAAAACGTCCTTGTTATTCTAATTTTGACATCAAATTTATTTATCACTACAAAAAAAAATAGTTTACCTACTATAAATTAAAAGATAACAAATTTAAATAGAGTGTAGATAGAAATCCTTGATTTTTGGATTATTTTTTATCTTATAAGTTCAATAGAAAAAAATTTCAAGTATGAAAAACGTATAAAAATTCCTAAAAAATAGTAACGTATTTTTTAGAATCTAATATATATATATATATATATATTTGTTCTGAAAATACATATTCTATATTTTATTTAAAACATATAATATAATATAATAATTTAAAAGATAACAATTAAAAGATAGCGTAGGTGGAATCCTTGATTTTAACAAATTTAAAGGATATAAAAAAATAAAATAGAATAAATTTAAAAAATAGTATAGATAAAATTCTTGATTTTTTGGTTATTTGTTATCTTTTAAATTGTTATCTTTTAAGATTGTTATCTTTTAAATTTATTATCTTTTAAAATTGTTATCTTTTAAGTTCAATAGAAAAAAAAATTCAACCATAAAAAACATATAAAAATCCTAAAAAATAGTAATGTATCTTTAAGAATCCAATAAAAATATACATTTTTCTTTTAAATTTGTTATCTTTTAAGTTCAATAGAAAATTTCCAAATATGAAAAAAAAACGTACAAAAATTGCTAAAAATAGTAATGTATCTTTTAGAATCCAATAAATTTTTTCTTCTGTGAATGCGTGTTTTCTACATTTTATTTGAAACGTATAATATGATATAATAATTTAAAAGATAACGTAGACATAATCCATGATTTTAACAAATTTAAAGGATATAATAAATTAAAGAATAATAAATTTAAAATATAGTGTAGATAGAATCTTTGATTTTTGGGTTGTTTATTATCTTTTAAATTTGTTGTTTTGATTATTTGTTATCTTTTAAATTTGTACATAGGGTTGCCACATGAATAAATGTGAATCCGCCATGTGGAATTGGAAGAATGAGATGTTGTCAAATATCCAAGATTAATGAAGTGAAGACACGTGTCAACTGTATTTTTTCTTTTAGTGTCATCTTATTGTGACTTAGCCTATATGAGTGTAAATGAATCCAGTCGAGCCGAAGATAGTATTGTTCAAGTTTATTTAGTTTGCATTTTACCGAGCTTCAAATATTGTGTTTGAGTTTGATTTGATTATTAATTGAATCGAGCTTCAAATAGTTGTAACTTTCTTCTTCTTCAAGGTGTTTTATTTCTTCCCTCAACCCATTAGTTCATATTATAGGGCAGTTTGGGGTGAGCAGACAGTTAGTCCGGTATATCGAACTGAACCGCAAAAAATCGAAAACTAAATTTCTATTTTTCCATAATCGAAACTAAACCACAATGCTAAAAAATAAAATCGGACCAAACTGAATTATTTCAGTTTGGTGTGGTTCGATTTTTCGGTCTGAGCATAATTCGGTTTGGTTCGGTTTTTAGGTCTGAGCTTTATTTTGGGCTATTATATTTTTTGGTTAAAAATCCATATATTTATTAATTTATAGATGAAATAGAATTAAAATATAAAATAATAATATAAAAATAAATACAAAAAATAAAAATTCATGTATTTGGTTCGATTTGGTGCAAACCAATATTTTCTAGCCAAAATGATAGAGCCAAAATGTATTTTGGGATGCAATGAAGCAAATGAAAAATTGGAGGCGAAAATGAAAATTATGGGAAAGAGGAGAAATCAGAAATGATCGTGTGAATGCTTGTTACATGGGAGATGATGGACTAATTTAGTTGAAGTTATTTTTTGGGAAAGGTCAAAAGATTATTAAATGAGGGTAGTGAAATTTGAATTTTAAATTCAATTAGTGGACTTATAAGTTATAAGGTTAAGGTGGGAAACGACAAGAGTTGTCAAATAAAATATTAAAGTACTATAACACCTTTTTCACTAATAATAGAAATGACTAAATTATCCTTTATGGTCAGCCATAATCTGGCTATTTAGATTTACCGTTCATTTTTTTTTTTCTTTTTTTTTTTTTTTTTGAATTCCATAAAGGGTAATAGTGACTTACACAAATTCTTGTAATTTTGAAACGTAATAGTTCTTTTTAATTACCCTAAATCCCAAGACTACTTTCTGTAAATATCTTTTGCGTCTTGAAACTTCTCGATTGCCACTAGTATATATGCATAACTGTCCCAAATAAATGCATCAATTTTAATTCGTAGTTTCACTTTTACCTATTTGCAGTCTAAAAAACGCTAGACACTAGTCAGACGAAGGATAGAGGCCAAGCGCCTATGAGGCCTAGGCGGAACCTTAAAAATGTATCCACTTTTATGTATAATTCTCATAATACATAACTATAAAGTCTATAAAAGATATTTAAACTTTTTTTTGAACATATCTTATATTTAATTAAACTTTAAAGTAATTCAATAACAATAAATCAAGAATATTTATAAATCATCTAAAATATAATACTTTAATAGATATTGCATTGATTCATATAATATCAAATTTTGGATTCGAAGATTTTCATACCCTAAAATTTTATTTCTTTTTTTATTAAGAAAATTATAAATCTTCAGTTTCACTTACACTGAACTCTGGAGTCGTCAGTGCTACTTTCATTTGCCGAAGTCGTTTTGTTAGGGTTTCAGGAAAAAAAAACATCTAGGCGCAGCCTAATCCTAGCACTGTTCAGGCTGGCCGATTAGCCAAAAATCCATGCGGCTGGTGTCCGCCTAGCACCTAAGCCCCGCCTAGGCGGCTACCTAAGAAGGTTTTTAGAACACTGCCTATTTAAAGTAATGCCAATACTACATTAGATGTATGAATGAAGCATGCATTTCGACTCTTAGTAGGAAGAGACGAAAACTGGCAAATGTTCAATTTCATTAAAAATAGGACACTTGAATAATGGATCTACACAATACAAAATGTACGTGCATTAAGTGTAACATCTAGATACTCTATTGCAAAAAAATAAGTTGTTTTTCACCCCTTTTTTTTTCTCCACTTTAATGCTAAGATTTTGGGTTTCCCCCAATTCTTTGAGATATGATGTAAAATGTAGCACCTGATGTGATGGATAATTCATGCATCACATGAGTTTTAGGTCACATGGATATATAAGTATGTAGTCATGAATAATATATATAATTATAATTAATATATGCCAAATTTATTATCCTAATGGTTTTAGAAGGCTAATGGCGTTCCAGTGTAAATGATAATGAGATAGGTGCTGCCATTATTATAGCACATGTTGTGAGCTCCTAGAATCCTCACCAACTAACTCAATAATTGGAAAACAAAAGGAGGACCCAATTTTTAATATCTTATTTTTTTTCGGGGCCCAATTTTTAATATCTACAGATGTAATGCTCCTCGGGGAGCATCTTCATTTTCTAGGTGGTACCATATATTAGTATAAATTTACATAAGCATGAACCAAGCCAAAAAAACGCAAAAGAAAACATCAAAAGTAGGGGTGGGCATCGGGTCGGGTAGTCGGTTTTTGGGTAGTCGGGTCGGGTACCGACTTTACCGGGTTGCATTTACGGCTGCCCGACTCTTACCCGAAAAAGTCGAATACCCGATAAGTCGGGTTCGGGTATTTTGATTTTTATTAAAAAAATTAAAAACTGCACCTTTGAGCATTTTAAAAATAAGAACTGCTTGTCTTTTATGAACTTAACTTTTATTTCTAGAATTTTATGAACTAAGCAGGAGGAATGATAGATATAAGATATAATTGATAGCAACTCTGATTTTATTAATCTGAAAAAAAAAAATCAATGACCATGCAATGTCTACTTAAATACTAAAAGAATAACACCAAAGCTGACATATTTCTAATCCTATACCAGAGTTATACTTCTATTTGAAAACTAAAATAACAAATAAATTTATCTTAACAAAACTAGATAACTACAAATAACATATTTAATTTAATTATTGTCTCCATCAATACTATTTCAGTTTTTTTTTATAATTGAAAGTCGGGTACCCGATCGGGTTGTTTAGGTAGTTCATCACTACCCGATACCCAGCACCCGAATTTTCTAAGAAAATACCCGACCCGATCGGGTCGGGACCCGACTACCCGACCCGAATGCCCACCCCTAATCAAAAGGGTCTTAAATAATTAAAAGTGTTATTGTAGTCATTTTTAGGACAAGGGTTTTAAAACTTTTTATTTTTTAATTCTTCATTTTAATAAAATTTGATGTTTTCTCAAAGTCATGCACTACAGATATGCTAATGAAGAAAAAGTGAACAAGATCAATGTATCCATATGTTGCTCGAAAGTGATAATTAATTGGGAAAAAAGTTTAATTAATTATAGATAAAGTGGTGCATTAGGGGTCCCCCTAACCTCAGATAATAGTAGTAAGAATACAAGGATTAGAAATCAATGCGACAATATAATTTGATGGACATGAAAAGTGGGATGATTGAATTTGGGAGATTCCAAGAGCCAAGGTTCGATATTTAGTTAAAAGTTCCGAAACAAAGGCATAATATTGCCTCTCACTTTTTTTTTTTTGAGGGGATATTGCCTCTCACTTTTAGGACCAAATAATTTCACTTGCCCAAACCTTGATTATGATGTCTGTAAACATGTTAAGGGGATATATAGAAATCTAACCCACTATAGCATTTCTTTTACCCCTACCAACGGCACAATATTATGGGTTGTGATGGTTATATATTATTAATTAATTCCAATAAATGCAAAATTCCATTGTGGGCTCATGAAGCCTAATTGCATCTATGACCTATAAAATTTATATACTATTTAAACGGGTATGTCAATTATTCAATTATTAATTTCTCTGATGTTTATCAAAAAGATGAACCTCATATCTGTTAGGGGCTCCACTGCCTTTGCTGAGCTCTGTGGATGATGTGAATCGCGAGATTTGCCTTAACAAGTCAAAGTCCTCAGTTGTCATAGACTGAGTCATCATACAAAAAATTCTTCTCCACTCTGTTGCCAAGGGAATTCGAACCTCCACGCTCCGAATGCCAACAATTAGACAACACGACACTCAGGTCTTTTAATATAATTTACTAGTTGACCTATGTCCCGGGGGCATCTCTCTGATACTTATCGACTTAAGCATACAAGGATTCTTTCTAAGACAATTTCATATGCAAACTTCGAGGGTGTTAGGTTAAGCTTATTTATAAGATCTTATAAGATGTTAGATCTTATTTTGAAAATAAGTTGTTGAAATGTTTGGATAAAATAAAAAGAATAAAGCTTAATAATTAAATTTTTTCGATTAAAATGGTCAAAGTTGAATGAAGTTGTTAAACTAGGTTCTTATTTTGAAAATAAGATGGGTATCCACATTTCTAAAATATTTTATTTTGAGAACTTACGATGGGTTGTATGAGTTTCATTCCAACGAAAAGTAATAAATTTTCCATCACATTGAGATAGATTTTCAACTTTTTATTGGAATAGGTGCAAAAGTGAAAATAAGTTTATTATGAAAATTCTGATGAAGAATTTTTGGGGTGAAACTTTTAGAATATGTTCGATTTAGTATGTTTTTTTATCTTTTTATTTGAAATTGTGGTAAGATGATAACTTATATATTTGACTATTTGAGAGTAGAGCTGGCAATGGGACAGGTTGGGCCAGCCTGACCCAAGTCCATCGAGTTTTTCGAAAATTTCCAACTAGTGGTACTCACACTCTTAGAGCTTGGGACTTTAGCTTGGAGGTCTTGAGTTCGAGTGTGGGAAAAGGAATGAAACCCACTTACATGGGTGGGAAGTCCATGAGTGACGACGCGAATGGAAAGCCCAAAGAGAAAGGTTAATGAAAGAGCCCGTTTGGGATAACTCCCAGTCGATACAACACCTGGCCTGATTTTGGCTGGGCCACAAAAGTACATGGCTCAGCCCAACCCGAAAATATATTTTGTATATGAAATCATCTGGTCGGGCCAAACTCGGCCCATGGGCCAATTGGGCCGGACCAATATAGCCCGAACTTTTTTGGGCCCAAAATATTAGAGCCTAGCCCAGCCCCGACGTAAGTGACATGGCCAACTTAAGTGATATTGTTTAGAAAATAATAATATATAACTTGATAAAAGTGATGGTGATGGGGTCTACTTTGAAATTTTTAATTTGGAAGTAATATATGTGGATGTGGGTGTGACAGACTGACAGTGGGTCCCACTTATGTAATATGTATACTTCCCCGTCCCACTAAGATAGACAAGGAAAGTAATTCACACATCTTAATAAAACATAATAAATGTAATTGATATTATTTTTTTTTCCTATATTCTTCTTAATTATTTTGTCGTTGCATTAAATGGGTCCAACTATATTGAAAATTTTGAATTTTGTTAAAAAACTATTTATTCCCCGAACGATAGAACTTTTATTGGAAACTCAAACAATTACAAACAACTGTTGTTAACAGGCAATAGAGCCTCCTTATGCAAACATTGGCCAAGGATGAAGCAGGAGAAACTCAAACACTCCTACAGGAGACTAAAACACTCCTCACACGAGGAATTGGGCACTCCTCAAGGGAGGCCAAAAAGCCAAACCAACACAATAAAATATACTGGGCACGAGCAACCACCAAGCACTACAAGACATAACTAATGCCCCACCTACGAGCTTCGCCCTTCAACCGGAATAACAAAAATAGCACAAAAGGAAAACAAAAACGAACAAAAGACAAACATAAAAACAAGAAAACCAAAGAAAAATGGGGCAACCTCTCCCTCTCCAAATAGACGTACGACCTCTGACCCGTCCCCAATCGGCAACCACCATGACCATAGCCACACCGACCACCCCATCTTTGACCGGAAAAACCACAGATCTACCACCACGCATCCGAGCCCAACTCCTCCAAATCAGCCAAACGAGCAGAAACCCAAGCATCGCCACCTTGGGGGATTTAAGGTTGGAGAAACAAGGAGGATTGCGTGAAACAACAACTCATGTCTAGATCTGAACAAAAGAAATAGAGGAGGTGGTTAGGAAGACTATGGTCGTCGTTGGCTAAAGTCGGAGCTTGGGAAAGGGAAGGAGGCTATGACATGGAGAGGGAGAGAGAAGGGATCTGGTGGGGCTTTTACTGGGTAATTTAGTCTATTGTTATGTAATTAATATTCTCAATAAAGAAATAAGCCTATAATTTGGGATGGACAAAAAAGGGGAAGGTGGTCTATCTTAGTGGGACTGGGGTAGTATAGTATAATATTAAAATTGGATGGGTGGTGTTGTAGTAGGCCCATTGATATAATACAAAGTTGAAAATGATTGTATAGGTGTGGGAATTGATAATATAGTGTCACGATTCGAAAACAAGAAATTAAAAATGAGATATTTCCAATCAGATTGAGTAAAATACATGATTTACATATCTCAATAGTAAAAAATAGAAAGGAAAAAAAGATCAATGAGACGGAAACTATACAAGCCCTATTATTCATACTACTCATTTTAGTTCATTGCCACCATGTGCTATAACTTTGGGTCTCAGTCAGAAGTTTAATTAGCCATCCCAATTAGCCATCTCCATCGTACTTAACCGCATTCACCTGGGACGAACCATTACATTTTACAAGTATATGTATCAATCGCAACGCGGATTCTAATCAAGATAGGAATTGTTCACACTTCACATATCTATTCTTAGTTACCATTAATTAGGTTGTGTCTATCCGGTCATCTAGTCGTATTTGTGTTTAGCATTCGGGTCAATTTTCGATTATGTTCAAAATACATGAATAGTTAAATAAATATAAAATATTATATCTTAAGACAAATTGGTCACATTGTGTCAGATTTATATAGTCGTGTTCGTGTTCGGATTTCTCATGTTCAGATTTGGGTTTACTTCAGTAACTTCAAATGGGATCGTGTCGTGTTCACGATTGCGACTCTTAGCTATCATTAATCGTTTGTATTCCATTCAAACAGCGGATAGAGTAGCAAAATGTCCACTTCATGTTGCAAATTCCAAGCCCTTTTGATGTGGCCAAAAATCCGTTTCATGGATATTGAGGTATTTGGGTAATTGGGTCCGACTGCTAAGGTCTATTATCTTCATAATTGGGCCCATTCTAACGATGGATCAATGCTAAAATTAAAGGATTGTTTGTTCTTCTCAAAAAAAAAAAAATGGGATTGTTTGCAAAACTTTTGCTTTTAGAATAAAGATTTATCATAATAGAAGTAAAAATAAGTTGAAAATCAGAAGTTATAGAAGTTGAAAGTTGATTAAATTAACAAAGAGTGTTTGGTCAATTAGTTGTAGAAGTGTTTTTACATATTTCAAAATAAAATCAAAGCAAAAACACTTTTCTCTCTATTCTTATATTCTGAATAAATTATAAATAATTAGTTGCAGAAGTTGACATTTGTAAACACGCAAAAAAAATATATTGTTTTTGTTAACCCAAAAGCTAATAATCACTTATATTTTAAGTGCTTGCAAAACACTCCCTAAATAGGGAGGTGGACAAAACATGTGGATTTACAAGATTGAAAGCAAAAGGTTAAAAGAGTAGATATATATGCAACAATTGGTTTGGAGCAATGAAATGTGGCAGCTTAGGGAACATATATGTTAGAACACTAGCTACAAATTGAATATGTGTATTGATTGGTATAATTGAAGTGAATTAATGCAATGTGGGGATCCATTTCCAGACTGTGAGAGGGTCTACAATAAAATGAGAAGCACAATTTCTTGATAAGCATGCTTCTGACAAGCATTTAAAGTGACTGTTATGTTTATCGTATACTCAGACTTGGGACAATTCATTTCATTTATTAATAACGGTTTATTTAATTTTTATGTCCTTTATTGCTTATGGAGTATTTCAAGAAATTTTTGTCTGCAATAATACTGGTTTTTTTTTTTTTTTTTTTTGAAAAAATCTCATGTAACAAACCCTTAACTGGGAAATATGTGAGATGGTTTTTTTTTTTTTTTCAGTCTAAACAAGTTACCATCTTTGTACAATTTTAAGAGTTTAGTCACATAGATTGATAGAAATATGACTTGGGAACATTTTCTGCAAACAATTTGTAAGATAGTTACTTGTTAATATAATCAAGCAAGAAAACAACTTCTCCAGTTTGATATGTCAAATTCATGGATCAATCAATCAATCCTTATAAACAGTTTTTTTCTTGTACTTTTAACTTAATTTCCACAAAGGGAAAAACTACAGTGTCTCCATATAACCAGTGGGATAAAAGGCCAAATTTAAATTGGATTAGTCAAAATTGTCACATGATTTTGCTGAATTAAACTGAATAAGAAAGAGGTAGAAGAAACTTTAATCAGAAAGCAGAATCAGATTCCAAAACTCCAGAAAGTAATCCTCGTTATTGGGTTATAAAGCAGCTGGAAATTCATAATCATGGATTGTGCTGAAAAACTTATCCATTTTCAAAATAATTGTTTAGGATAATTATAAATCTACCCTAAGGTTAGGGTTAATTATAATAAAACCCAAAAAAATTTCAAAATTACCAAAAAAAATCTCAAAGTTTGATTTGTCTTATATGTAACGGGGTAAGTGTAATATTTTTACAAATGTAAATGGGTGTTTATAATGTTTTTGCTAATGATAGAAGTAAATCAAACCTCATGGATGCTTTTGTGATTTTAAAAACTAATTGGATTGTTTTGGTTGTTAGATCAAACCTCATGGTAGTTTTCGTAATTATCCCTAATTCTCTTTGGATGCAACAACAATTCCTATTACAGCATTTTTCTCATTTGCACAAAAATGAAATAGTGCAAGTATTATAAAACCCTTTATCTTGCTTTTACTTGAACAATATGACAGATTTGTCAAAGATAGAGTTACAAGATAAAAGAAGTAAAATCTTCTAACAGAGACAGCACTATAAATCCCACTAAAAATTATTTACACTAAAATTATTGAAACTAAGTACTGTAAATCAATCTAGATTCCAATCAAGGTTCTATGTTGTCTCAATATTAAAAGTGGTGGATATGATGATTAAGATTTGCACCAACGAGAAAATGTTTAGATACTAAAATTGAAATGATTAGACACTAAAATTAGTCAATCAGCACCATTTTTGATCAAGAAAAAATGGCAAAAGTGTTGCATCACGGAGAGTACAGTTTTTACCAATTTCGTAATAAGGCATACTCAGCAAGGACAGGTGTAAAACTTGATAATGATTTCGATTTGTTTGGCCCTATACCAAGAATGGACTTTTAATATCATTTTCAATCTCATTTTGATGTTTTAGTAATTTTTAAATTTATGAGATTTTTCACTATATTCTGGTATAAGTATGAAAATATATTTAGATTAGTTATGTTTTTATGTTGGCTATAAAGGTTTAGAAATAAAAAAAAAAAAAAAGTACTTATCGCACGAAAGATATAAAATGTGAGTGGTATTGAAAATGAATTTGATACATGAATAAAATGAGAAATTGGTAAATTTGAGAAATCTTTAAAAATAAAAGAGAAAAAGTTGTTTTTATAATGAATCGAAACAAATAAAAATGTATCTAAAATATCCAATATTAAAAATCTGAAAGAGTCTGTTTGAAAATAAAACAGCAAATTGACAAGGAGAGTCCAAACATTGGGCTTGCTGGAATGATGGGCTCATCAAGTGTGTAAATAGTTTATGGTATCTGAATGTAAGCGGCCCACAAATTTTGTTGAGATCTTCTATTCTAAAATGATATTTCATTTCCTTGCCACGTTTTCATTTATTTTATAAAAATTCACAATTTATGCTTGAAAATTAATATGATAATTCAATATACATGACAATAATTCCTGCAGTGGAATAGAAGATGGAACACCTTGGGGAATCGAAGTTCCCATCCCTTCAGATTAGTGACTCACAACATAAGTTCTTGTCTTAATGATGAATCACACTTCCAATAAGAAAACTCAAAGTAATGCTTAGGCTATTAATGAAAGGTTTGAAGTCAGACAATCCATTGATTTAGTTTTCTAATTAGGTAAGTATGGAGTGAATAGATTGACGTAGTAATCCAGACCGAATCATGGGATTTGGAATCATTCCACGGAAACATAATTACCAGTCGCACATCTTAAATTACCACTTAAATCATTGTTTATTAGGATCAAATTGTTGGAACTCAGACTTACAGAGTGACTCATTTGTTTAAACATTATTTCGTGGTGAATAGTGATAGATTATGTTGCCCTATTAATCAATAAATTAATACAAAACCCTGGATGTTCGGATTCAAACAGTGTTATATGTTAATGTTGTAACACTGAAACATACGACACACTCACACAGCGGAAATATAAATAACACCAGGATTTTTAACGTGCTTAGATTCCTCAATCTTAATGCACGACGCCACGCCCAGAGAAGAAAACAATCCAATATTAGAAAACAACAGTTATTACAAATACGACTGGATTTACGTAAAGCATAAAGACTCCCTCTTTATCTTATACACCAACACTCGTATAAAACTAATATTCCGATTGATTCTTCCAAAAACCTCAACCTTGTTGGAATCCCTCCAACTTCAAATTCCTTGAACGGTTGAGTCGATCCACACCGTAGATCTTCACCGTCTTCTCCCGAAGACTAGAATAAAGACACAAGTATATCTTGAAGAAGAACAATAAGCTCAAAATATCTTTTTCTCTTGGTAATCTTCTTCAAAGGCTGAGTTCCCTTTATATAGTGAATGGAAACGATCCTCACATGGCGAACCAATCCTCTCGTATTTGGAATCAAGGACGTGCAAATTTCATTTGGAGTTACAAAAACTATAAAAGGAAAACAGTAAAATATAAAATCTTTCCTTATGGGTAAGAATCAAATACATAAGGAAGGAGTTTAAATGGCAATTTAAATAGGCTGAATATATCAATATATGCCCTCACAGATCACCAGCAAGCTACCTAAAATCTTTCCTTATGGGTAAGAATCAAATACATAAGGAAGGAGTTTAAATGACAATTTAAATAGGCTGAATATATCAATATATGCAATCACAGATCACCAGCAAGCTACCTAAAATAGCACAATCGCCATTAAAAAATCACAGAGAATTTGGCAAGATATCAGCCCAGATTCGCGCAGAAGGTGTTACACAAAAATGTTACAACATGGATTTTTTGACTGTCGTGAGTAAAGACCAAATTTGCCAATAATGATAACATTAACAATCTCCCCCTTTGGCACTTTTGGTCAAAAACACATCATGCAGGAAAAATAAAGAATCATAAGTGAAGCAACACTTTTGATTTAAATCCTGCAAATGTTAGCACAGTCAAAATAACAAGCATTTATCCAATAGCATACATATTCAATCAGTTTATCCAAAATAAAAGTTTTATCATCAAACTACTAAGCAAGATAAACAGAGAATGCTATAGACTGAGTCATCCTTTGACTCCCCCTTAGAGTGAGCCACACCATCTTCCTCATCATCATATTCAAACTCCCCCTTAGAAGCTGCATCATCATCTTCTTCCACTGGACTTTTCGGACTCTCCCTCAAGTGGGTCTCATCTCACCATCTCACTTGACTCAGTTTGCTCCCCCTTACTTGGGTCTCACCTCACTTGAGTCTCCTCTCTCCCCCTTTTTGACCAAAAAAAAGACAAACGAAGCCAACCAAACTTTGGCTATTTTTTGGTCAAAACAATCTCTTTCAAGAAAATGTATGTAGTCCTTACCAAAATTGATGAGAGAATGAACCGCCAAAATTGGAGTGATACAAATGGCGACTATGGGAGTTTCAAGAAAAGCTTCCAACTACAAATTCAAATATTTTTGGAAAAGTCACATAATTCAAGGTGTGCAATTAATCCAAATAAGCACAGATGAACAATACCATTTATTATCAGAGACAAATTTAAGGAATAAATCATTTTCAAAAATAATACACCACATCGAATCAAGAGAGAAGATATTTTCCACAAGCCCAAAAATGATCCTGAGGGATGTCTAGAATGATGAGTTTATTTCTGACAAGAATAAAAAGGCCTCGGGCGTTTTGGTGCGGTAACCAGGTGTTGTACCACCTTTTTCAAGAACACCACCATACAGAGTCAATGGATCAAAATCCTTTTCCCATTTAATAAATCTTTTGAGTGAAAGGAATCAGCAGAAGAACAATTAGTCAGTCGGTAGCTTTCGCTCCAAAAACATGGGTAGCTCTTTCTCGTAAGATCATAACAAGATTCAAGCATATAAAAGAACATAGAAGCAGTTCACAATGAATAGCTTTCACACACAATGTAAGGGCACTTTTTTCACAAAGGCCCAAAACATAAAAACATCTTTCACATGGGAAAAATCATTCTGCTTTTGCAATTTGATCCACAATTGTTTTTAGCGCAGAAAATTCATCAAAGGAGTACTCAATAGGGTTACAAAGAATAAAAGAGAAAAGCCAATGAAATGATCTTAAAAATGCAAAATGTCTAATGCACAAGAATTAAGATCAAAAAGAGGTTGCAACACATCAAGAAGGAGAAATGATGCACATGGTGTTGCAACACTGAAACCCACACTGGTCAGAAAGAACAGACACCCAGAGACTGTTTCAGGTAATTAAACCTTTGAAAGTCTAGGGCTTTGGTGAAAATATCAGCAATTTGATTCTCAGTGGTAACAAAATCAATGGTAACAATCTTATTCTCAACCAAGTCTCTAATAAAATGGTGTCGAATATCGATGTGTTTAGTTCTAGAGTGTTGCACAGGGTTTTTAAAAATGTTCATGGCACTTGAATTATCACAGTAAGCAGTAAGAGTTTTCTCTTCAACCCCATAGTCACTCAACACTTGTATCATCCACAACATTTGAGAACAAAAGCTCCCTAAGGCTGTATATTCAGACTCAATAGTGGATAGGGATACACAACTTTGTTCCTTACCGTACCATGAAACTAAATTGTTACCAAGGTAGACACATCCTCCAGGAGTGCTCTTTCGATCATCGATATCACCTGTCAAATTATCATCACTAAAAACAGTCAAGTTAGTGTTTTGACACTTGGTGTTGTAACACTGGAGCTCTTCCTGCAACAAATAGCAGTTAGCGGAGGACCTATTTCCCTTCAGAATACAATTGTCAGAATTATCAAAGACATTACAAACATTCTTATCAAATTTGACACACAAATCATCATCACACAACTGGCTAATGCTAATAAGATTAACTTTCAAGCCTTCAACATACAGGACATTTTTTAAATGGGGAAGTCCTACGACATTTAACGTTCCTTTTCCCAAAACCTTTCCTTTAGCACCATCACCAAAAGTGACCAAACCGTTTTCATGTTTTTCAAAATCAATGAGTTTTTCCAATTCTCCAGTCATATGACGAGAACACCCACTGTCAAAATACCATGATTGAGTCACATTAGCCTTTAAAGATGTGTGAGCAACATTACAAGAAAACTCATTTTTCCTAACCTGCATTTTCTTGGGTTTGTTGGATAAATCAACTTTAAAACAAGGAGTGTTTCTTTGGTGATGTTTGAACACATGAAATCGCACTCGCCTTGCCTAAAGTGTTTCAAGAAGACGATAACAATTAGGTCTTATATGGCCAGGACGATTGCAAAAGTGACAAATAGGAACAAATCCATTTATTTTTCCAACATCATTAGATAAAGTTCCTTCTTTAACAAAAGCATTTTTAGAATTTTTATCGTTTTTAGCAAAATTTTTGTTAGAATTAGAACCTAAACCAATACCTGCACGATCTTGATGATATTTTCCTTGAGATGTAATTTCATCTAATCTCCCTCGCCAAAGGCTCGTTTTTTGACAGAATTTTTCATCTCATTGAGTTCTTCCTTCACTTTAACAAGTTCTTCTCTCCTATCGTAGCAAGTCTTTCGAGTCTAACCACTTCCCCCTTGAGTATCTCTTTTTCAGCAGTAAGAGATACAACTTTCTTCTCCAGAGTCACATTTGTCTTGCTGACGAATTCGCATTTGTCAAGCATCTTTTGATAAATTCTTCTTAGTTCCTCATTCCTTGACTCCTCATCTAGATCGGACTCATCCTCAGAACTCTCAGTATCTGAATTGATCTCCTCTGCAAGAAGTACAGAGTTTAGACATCTTTCAACAAAAGGAAAGTTAGTGTCATACCTGCTTGGTGTTGTAACACCAGAAATAGCACTGGGGTGCGTTTCATTACGACCAACCTCTTTGTCAATGAAGGTGAATGGTTTCTTATTCTTCTTTCGAGTAATTGCACATTCAACCTGGATGTGTCCAAAGCCACCACATTCTCTGCATTGAATACTTTTGCTTTTGATCGAGGATTTGCTTCTTCTGTTCTTTTGATCGCCAAGGAATTGAGGCGAAACCGAACTTTCTTCATAAACACAAGGCATGTTAGCAACAAATACAAAACAGGATCTCACTAATAAGAATTAGTGTTAGGCTCTTGATGCCAATTGATAGATTATGTTGCCCTATTAATCAATAAATTAATACAAAACCCTGGATGTTCGGATTCAAACAGTGTTATATGTTAATGTTGTAACACTGAAACATACGACACACTCACACAGCGGAAATATAAATAACACCAGGATTTTTAACGTGCTTAGATTCCTCAATCTTAATGCACGAGGCCACGCCCAGAGAAGAAAACAATCCAATATTAGAAAACAACAGTTATTACAAATACGACTGGATTTACGTAAAGCATAAAGACTCCCTCTTTATCTTATACACCAACACTCGTATAAAACTAATATTCCGATTGATTCTTCCAAAAACCTCAACCTTGTTGGAATCCCTCCAACTTCAAATCCCTTGAACGGTTGAGTCGATCCACACCGTAGATCTTCACCGTCTTCTCCCGAAGACTAGAATAAAGACACAAGTATATCTTGAAGAAGAACAATAAGCTCAAAATATCTTTTTCTCTTGGTAATCTTCTTCAAAGGCTGAGTTCCCTTTATATAGTGAATGGAAACGATCCTCACATGGCAGAACCAATCCTCTCGTGGCTGGAATCAAGGACGTGCAAATTTCCAGCTGGAGTTACAAAAACTATAAAAGGAAAACAGTAAAATATAAAATCTTTCCTTATGGGTAAGAATCAAATACATAAGGAAGGAGTTTAAATGGCAATTTAAATAGGCTGAATATATCAATATATGCCCTCACAGATCACCAGCAAGCTACCTAAAATCTTTCCTTATGGGTAAGAATCAAATACATAAGGAAGGAGTTTAAATGGCAATTTAAATAGGCTGAATATATCAATATATGCAATCACAGATCACCAGCAAGCTACCTAAAATAGACAATCGCCATTAAAAATCACAGAGAATCGGCAAGATATCGGCCATTCGCGCGAAGGTGTGTTGCAAGATGTTACAACACCGGATTTTGCATTTGTCTTGAGAAAAGACCAAATTTGCCAATAATGATAACATTAACAAATAGGGTTGATTTCCTCTTCAGCAAACTTGTTACAAACTATGGAAAAGAAGACATGCCAGCAGATCATAGGCAAATTCATATAAAAGGATCCTTCCTTACAAAAACTATACAAGGTTTGGCCCAGGGACGGATCCGTAAATTTTTATAATTGGGGCACAAAATGAATACAATTGTAAATTACATTAAAAATAATCAATGGGGAATATTTTGTTTTTTAACCTAATTAATATGTATTTTTAAATTTTTATATCACATCTTTGGTGAGCTTATAAGCTCTTCAAAACATCTTATAAGATGTTTGAGAGCTTATAAGTTATTTAAATGTGTTTGGTAAAAAATTTTTAAAAAAAAAGATTTTATAAGCTCCTAACATCTTTGGGACTGCCAACTTATTTTTAAAATAAGATCTTATTTCAACAATCTCCTTTAATTTTGACTATTTTAATTACACAATTGTGATTACTAACATCTTAAAAGCTACAATATTTTTTTTATCCAAATATTTCAACCACTTATTCTTAAAATACTATTTGACATCTTATAAACTCTATAAACATCTTATAAGATGTAGAAGCTTATAAGATGTGTTATATAAGCTTAGTCAAACACCCTCTAATTATGTTAACAACACTATTAACACTTTATTTAATAACATTATATAATACTTTTTAAATTTATAATGTTATAATGATATTATACATTAGTGTTATAATGCTAATACTATTTTATAAATTATAGTTTTAGTCATAAACAACAATAGAAAAAAAATAAGAAAAAAAACAAAAACAGCCTATGTGGGCACGTGCCCCTATAGGAAGAGCAATATGTCACGCCCCGTGACATTGGGGTGTCTTTCGCTATGACTACTGGTGGATTGTGCTGTGAATGACTGTATGTGGCTTCAGTCGGCTGGTTTGTGGGTACGTGTACATGACCCTTCGGATGTTCAGCAGCTACCCGGTTAAGTTCGGGAGCTTGTCGCTAGTCGTGGACTTGACGGTGAAGAAGGAATTGGCCATCCCTACCCAAACCGGTCGGATCTTTGGAGCCGCATTCTCGATGAGCCAAGGCGCAGGCGAAACCAGTGGTTGTCTTGTGGGATAGGCTGGCCCCGGGTGGACCGGGGCGCCGCGCGAGCATCGTGTGGTGGCCGAAATGGATAGGCCCGTGACAAGTGGTATCAGAGCCGTCCCGGCATTTGTATTCCGTGGTTGCGCCAAGCGCTCTTACCAAGAGGTGGTGGAGAGCGGGGGAGCGGAACATGTTGGGTGGCGATCATCCGGGAGAATCCTCTCGGTCTCCGAGTGCGATTGGTGTGCGAGGGGCACACGTGTGGGCCGCTGGCGGGGCGCCGTTGATGCACTTCGGGTGGAGTAGACCGTGTACGAGGGCGTACACCATCTTGGGTGGGGGAGGATGTCACGCCCCGTGACATTGGGGTGTCTTTCGCTATAACTACTGGTGGATTGTCTTTGTGAATGATCGTATGTGGCTTTCTACCGGTTTGTGGGTACGTGTACATGACCCTTCGGATGTTCAGCAGCCTACCCGGTTAAGTTCGGGAGCTTGTCGCTAGTCGTGGACTTGACGGTGAAGAAGGGAATTGGCCATCCCTACCAAACCGGTCGGATCTTTGGAGCCGCATTCTGATGAGCCAAGGCGCGGCGAAACCAAGTGGTTGTCTTGTGGGATAGTGGCCGGGTGGACGGGGAGCGCGCGAGCATCGTGTGGTGGCGAAATGGCTAGGCCCGTGACAAATAGCTCCGTTTCTGGTTTGGCCTAATCACAAAAAAACTTCCGTCAACTTTCTTACGAATACCCCCTTATAATTTGTTTTTACCTAAGATGCAACTTGTAAAATAGAAATAAATGTCAAAAGAATATTTATAATTTTGAAAGATAACTGAATTTTTTCGAATTATGGTAAACCTCATGGGCACTTTTATAAAAAGGGGTGATCTCAATATTTTCTTCTCAAACTTGGGCGTAAGAGTTAGCCTAATGGACTGTAGATTCTGACGGGAATAAAACCTCTAAATTGTATATATGCCACCAACGTACAAGCCTAGCTTACACAACAAAGGGATATGTTATTACTTTGCAATCTTGTTAAAGAAAACGCAGCCGCAGACATGTTTAAAATAACGACATTCTTGACAAAAACAATAAAGCTTTGATTGATCATTCGCTATTTAAATAGTTAAAAGGCTTTACACACTAATGTTATGAATGGCCATAAAATTAATCTAACCTCAGCTCTCTCAGCCATCAACTAACTTCAAATTTCTTACCAGTATAATTATGCTCTATTAGTACAGCACACCGAGAGTGATCATCAAACACCATACATAATGAATTCATGCAAGCCACGTTAAATTGAACTATACTAATTTCAATTATTACACCATTAACTGAAAATAGCAACTTTTTATAACAAAATAACACAATAAGCGGCAGTCAATCCAAACAGTGGTACAAAACATATCTAACAAGTATAAGATCACACGCATTCATCAATACAAAGCAGTTTTGTCCCAATAGAGAAGTATGAACTTCACAAACATCTAGTATAATAACTATTTTGCCAACTAAAAATCGGAATCGGAGATTAGGATAAACATAAAAATAAAGACGCAGAATGCACGCAAGGAACATATGAGAAGTAGACCAGACGGTCTCTAAAACATGATCTCTGGCTCTAGGACAAGCCATTTCTGACACATCATTCCCTCTTCACTGAATATTGATTCAACTGCTTTTCTGTTCATCTTTCGGATCATTATTACTGACCAAGCCAACAGAAAGCAACCACCCTCATTGAATTCTAGTTCCGGTTCTTGGATTTCTCCACAGCTCTGGGAGCTGTAAACCAAAACAATATATAATGAGAATTGAGATGCTTCTATATCATCATTTATCACAACAGGAAAAAAAACACATTATATCGAGTCTAAAATGGAACATTATTCACATTCAAATATCCAAAATGCATCATGTATTCATGTTCACACATTCAAATATCTAAAATGCATCATGTTCACACAAGAGTCGCATAGTGAATTATGCAGTTCATTAGTGTTATAGAGAATCCGAAATATGAACTAAATAGGGCAAGTGAAGAAACATGAATACACTATTTGACCAAATCCCACTAAACAATTTAACAAATGCTTCTTGAAACTAATGAAGTATTCAGGTACCAACATGCTAGAACAACAAAGCAATAAAAGATTACGAAGGCGTAAAATCACATTAAAAAAATACTCACCTAATCCAATAGCATCAGACCCTTTCATAATTTTGAGCCTCTTGCATGAGGCAATGAACATCCTAAAACAGGAACGCTTATCAGTAACACAGTAAGATGGTGAGAAACAATCAATAAAATAAATTTTAGGCATGTGCAATCCACTCAATCTAATGGAAATAAAATGGGGTGGTGTGAAACTACTAGTTCTTGTAAGCTCTCCTTTGTTTCCAACATTATATGTCAACATTATCATAGCTAAAAGAAAAGCAGCAAACTGGAGGGTGAACCATAAAACAAATGCAGAAACATATCATCAGTAGGATTACAAAACCGATGAACACTGTTGCTTGACTATAGACAAGAAAAAAATTGAAAAACCCACGAGGAAGGTCAAATATTTTGGTGCTGGAAGTGCAATCACCAAAGATGAAAGTAAAACAATAGACAATAATAGTCTCAGCACAAATCTTTGATAAAGCAATTCCATGATTGGCCTCAATAAAAGAGATTAATTTCAAAAACGGTCAGATTAACAAGAAAGTTAACAAATGGAAACATTCATAATCTTACAAGACATTTATCCAGAGCAGGATTTTAATAACTTCTCTCTTAATTTGCACCAATCCAAGTGTAGCTTGGTTCCAGACTGTTTGCGAATATCACTAAATTCCATCTTGTAGTTTTGAGAAAGCCTAATATAACTCTTGAAAATCTAAAAGTGACTCAGTGGCTCTTGAACACATTGCTGGTTGCCTTCTGCATTTGATAGTAATTTTGCATGGCTTTTGGAAATATAAAAAGATTGTTAGGTTTTTATGAAGCTGGTGGTCATATGCCCTATTCACGCTAACAGGAATTTTTTGTACTTTTTATTTGATAATTACTAGCAACATGTTACTTTAGCAAACAGATGATATTCGATATAGCACAGAGACATTTGTGAAACATACTTTACTTCAAAAAAATATTAAATGACTAGTTAACTGGTTAAGGTGATGATATTTCACAGGTTGGGAGGAAACAAATTCCTGTTTATCATATTCATGATTTCACTTTTTCTAGCAATAGTACACGAGAGTCAGCGATAATAGACATCAAAGCAGGATGTTTAAAAAAAAAACTTACTCCCATGGAACATCTCCAACAAGCATCCAGTCCCCATCCTTATCCTCATATGTAAGCACATATTCTGATCCATGAAGAAGATCCCTCAACTTACTCTCACTAAGCATTTCCCTGGTTGGATTTCCTTGAGGTCCACATTGTCCTGAAAACAAAAGACAGTCATATGTTATTGTAAGGGCTAAATATAGAATTTAGTAGATTGAAGGAACAGCTTACCTAGGGTAAAACAACTGAACATTTTCTCAAGAGCAGAAGAAAGTTCTTTATACGTAGCGTAGGATCTCAGATCCACCTTCCTCAGATAAGGAGCACCATCCATGCTGACCTTGACAAAAAGAGCACCTGGACCAGGTTTACCATCAACTTCATCATTGTTTTTAGAGGTTGTCGCCAGAGTATTTTTCCTAAAAGATCTGATTGGAGGCCAACCAACAACCTGTGCCCTGCAAAGCAGACAAATATAACATTATTCGCTTTAAAGAGTATTATTAAACCAACTTCAATCAACAATCCAAATATTTCTTGGCTTGAGCAATTACTTTGCAGCAGGTGGATTATTGGTGTTAGAACCATTAATCTTGTTATTGCATTCTTGTGATGCTTTTGCCGGTACTTCTGTCTTAGTGGCTAATTTTGGTTGTCCAGAATCAGAACCTGCAGTTTTGAAAATCCAATTGCCTTCGGCAAACATGTTACTTTTGGATTCAGAAAATCCATCCACAGTGTCAGCAAATCCTCTTTTATTTCCAGACACAACTGTCTTTTGCGACAACGAGCAGATTCCATCCTTGGAAGGAGCCAATGGAAATAACTGCTTCTCGTCGAGCTTTACAGAGCTTAGAAGGGGAAAGTCCGAATCCCGTTCGGGGGATTGGGATCCAGGAAGACCAAGCCTCAACTCTGTGGCCTTGAGATTTAAATTGTTCTTGTTTTCGTCAGGCACGCTTGAGACTGCAGAGCTGTCCACTGAAGAACAATCAGATAATCCCAAATAATTGCGTTCTTTCAACCCAAGACCATTCTGAGTAATACAGTCCGCAGATGATGAAGAAGCCATCAATGATACATTACACTGACTTTGCCCCTCGATTCCCAGTTGCGGTGGAGACATCAAGTGCAGAATTGTATAATGTTGTATAAATCTACAAAATCAAAGAATTTAACACCCGAGATCAGTTGAAAACTCATAATCAAGATACACATCACACTGGAAAATCTAATCATGTTTTCTTATTGAAATTTTAGCAATTTAATAGGATTATCAATTCTTAAATAAACATGAAAGAAATTAGTAACTCATTACCCTGACAGCCTAACAAGAATATTAAAGTAGATTCAATGGCCTTGTATGCTTATCCGATCATATTGAAAGCAAATGGTTAGAAGTCCTTACAAGGATATGTTCTAAAATATTACAATTAGAAGTAGATGAAATTCCACAACTATTGCTGCTACTTTAATTAAATACATTTGGTGTGCTGCTGTGCTATTGAGCTTATAGTGATTATTATGAGAATAGTATAAATTAAATAAAGGAAAAAGATCAGCAAAATAAACAAGCCGGTTGCTAGATCTGCGCAGAACTATTTAAACACACTTCTAATCTTTGGAATAATTCTTGAATAATTGAAACGAGAAAAATCCACTTAAAATACAAATAATAAGTCGTTAAGAGTTTTTCTTAAAAATACAAAGTTTTACTTAAATCAACATAAAAACGTGTCAAGTAAAAAGCAGAAACGAAATTAAACAATCAACACCATAAAACATAGGGGTTTCGTATACAAACATATACTCCGACTCTTATCCCACAAAAAGAAAAAAAGAAAGAAAAAAGAAGAAAAATAAGAAGTTACACCTTTGACAAACAGAGGCGGGTGCGTATCACCATATCAAATAAGAAGAACAAAAATTAATAGTAAGAGTTTGACATTTTTTCCGTTTTAAATAGGCAATTTCCAACACTTGCATGGGAAAATTCATAAATATAAGATAACACATAGCGCAAACAAGTAAATCTTACAAGATCGATCATCACGCAGTAATAATCCATATGAAACCAAAACAATGAAAAATGTCTACAAAAATGATATAAGAAGGAAAAAATAAACTCATAAATGTTTAGAAGATAGAAATAGCAAAGAAGATCCAGGACACTAGCTGCAAATATACTTACACTGAAATAAAGTAAGAAAACTAAAAAAAAGGTGCGGAAAATTCACAAGATCTAAGCTCTATTCTATCAATATAAAGCTCAAAAACTGAGTTTAAAGCAAAAAACATAAACTCGCAAAATAGAAAAATAGTGATTCCAATTGTTACCAAAAACTTCGTGTACACAAGAACATACCGGAAGATCAATTATCAGAGGAATCTGTATCAGAAGAGCTGTAAGATATTTGAGTATAAACTGTAGGAAAAGAAGGAAACCCAAAGCAGAGAGAATTTTTAAGGCCCCTCCATTCAAGCAGAAAGCTAAAAACAAAAGCAAGAGAGAGAAAGCGCTGCTTTGTTTTTCTTGGTCCAAGAAACTCAGAGCTCACCACGAGTGAAAAATAAAAAAGCCAAAGAGGGGCAAAATGGGGATTGCGTTGATAAAATTTAATTTTTTCCGAGGATTTCATCAACGGCTACGATTGATTTTTGCAATGGAATCATGGCCGTTGAAGCTGTGCAGAGAAAAATAATTACCTGTCGTTCTTGCAGGTGGGTAAATGGTGACAGCCAATTATGCCTTTTTACAGTTTCTGCCTGGAAAATTTTCTGGCAGTGGTGAAATGACGAGTGTACCCTTTTAAAATTATATATTGACAAATGTACCCTTATCTTATCATGGCCTTTTTGACTTGGGGTGTAGAAAGAGTCTTGGGGTACTTTTTGTTTGAAGGGAAAAAGGTATTTTACCTGATGGAATGAAAGCTCAGTAAAAAATAAAAAAGTACAATTTATTTTTGCTATTTGGATATTTTGGTAAAGAACAAGTGAGTTGTGCACTTGTGCCTTTGGTAAGATTCCCAGGGATCTCCTATTTCTGGTCCAGTATGAAAAGTACCCGTAACGTTTTCTACTCGTTATATTCATGCTATTGTCCAATTTACATGACAAAAGTGATTCACGTGTGGAATTTTTTTTTTTCTTACATTATTTTTTGCCAAAGATTTCAAATTTTGTAAATTTTAGAAAATTGAAAATTTATTAGAAATTTATAATGCACGTAGACAATTCTTTTTTATTATTGAGCAACCCTAGCCGTCACAGGTTGAGGCGATGCTCTCTCTCAATGGTGGTCGTCTTCTCTCTTCCATTCAATCTTAATTCATTCGATCATGGAGATTGATTCATTTTTGTTCCCTGAAATTCATAGATCTAATCATGCTCAATATACAATGGAAATCATAATCCTACGCTACAAGATCGATCGTTTCCTTCTTATTCGATGGCCCTTTCGGATCGGCTTGATTTGCATACTACTACCACACACGGTTTCTTCCAGGTTTGCGGGTTTCTCAACATATTGGGACAACTACGGATGTTCATTCTTCCGTTCTAGGGTTTGCGACATGACTCTCGTAAACCCAAGGATAAACCTTATGTTAAACCTACTTTTATTTCGATATCACCACACAAAAATCAAACCTCATATTCTCAAATACAGCACAAAGTTCAGCGTTTGGATCACTATCGTTCTCTCAATTCTCAGCGTACGACATCGCCTCGACGTACGGATTCCATGCATGGAGTATAATCTTTTGCCCAAATCCTAGCTCCGGGAGAGGATTTTCGACCGTCAAGAAAAGAGATTACTTCTCCATAACTCCATTAGTATGGACGAAGAAATCTATCAACAAAGGACAACTGAGTTAAAAAATTCTTTGATTGGACGCATTCTTCTGTCCAAAGGCATTAAGCCTTATTCGTTGGAGGATTTAAAGGCAAAATTGTATTCAGTATGGCAACCTTCAAGCAGGTGGAAGATTGTTCCACTTGGAAATGGTTATTATAGTATTCAATTTAATTCCATGACGTAAGGAAAGAGGAATTATGACGAGCAATTATCGACGTCTCCAAGAGCTTACCTTTGACAGCCTACGAGTTGAACTCTAATGACCCTTCAGAGAATTTTCAAGCCATAGCGACCGCGACTCGGAAATGATGGTCTGACATGGAGGACAAAGATGAGCAAGAAGAAGAGGAACAAGAAACATTAGAAGCTTTAAAGACAAAGATAGGTGACCTATCCACCACTCCGCTTGTCTTTTCCTTCATGTGATTCTTCAGAAACTATGAAGTCTATGGAAATTGTGGCTCGTGGATCCTGGGCCGACATTCCACATGCTACATTAGACCATCAAGAAGATACTCGAGCACGTGCTAAAACAACGACTAACTACGTCATTCGAAAATCTTATAGAAATAGACGTCCTTCGTTTAAATTGCATTTTTAAGTTATTTTTGTTTTTTCTTGTTTCTGAAATTCAACATTATTTTTCCTTTGCTACCTTATCGGCTTGTGATCAGGACATTTTTCTTTCTTTAATATATTTCCATTTATTTAAAAAAAAAGCTTTTTTTATTATTGGTAAAGATGTAAAGGGACTCCACATTTATAATTTGTAGAGAATTTAAACATACATTACAGATAAATGTTTTTTTTATTAAATTGGGATTACTGGTTGAATGGACGGGGATAAATTTTAAAGAAACTGAAAGATAACGAATTTGAACCCGGGTCAATATCCTTACAAAGGGTGAGCGATACCACTTGTTCAAGCTAGTGGTCATTACAGATAAATGTTTACGTAGGCAAATTTCGCATATATTTTTATCACAACCTTAATTTCACTATTAAAGTTTTAACAATAAATCATCATAGTCTGGCAATTTAACACACAAATATGTTTGTGAGATGGAAAGGGACATAATGATAATTTGATGGATCAGTTAGGAATTAGGATTATATTACTAACTCTCAAATGCTAAACCCGATCAAATGTTTGCCACAAAAAAATGAATACGGTTTATGTTTGGCCGAAAGGCCTGTCAAGTGTCAACTCCACTTATTAGTGCAGCCCATGCTTAGTTTCTCAAAAATTGACGCAAATACCCTTCATTATCGTCCCTCCTATTATAGCGTTCGCTTATAAAGTGTCGTCCGTTTTAGTTTTGACTTATGATTTTGTCCTAAAAAGGCGTTTATTGGAGGAAAGAAGAAACTTGATCCTTTTTTATAAGGCATAACCCAAACACATGTTCGCGAGGGATGTATTCTTTCCTAAACACCCAGTAAATTTTCATTTTGTATTGCTAAAAAAAATTTAAGTCACACATATAAGACCAATTAACAATTCTTAGATGATTATTTATTGTTGACATATTCAACATAAGAAAATAAGAAAATTATTGACTTAAATTTCAATACATTTTGTCGAGGAGTTTTTTATATTGTTTCAGAAAATATTCTCTAAAATAAAACCTCAAAATAATATTGGGCAATATAACTTCATAAGGTAGAAAAAAGCAAAAGGTGAAGGGTAAAATGGGAAGTAAATACATAATAAGGGGTGGGGGGGGGAGGGGGAGTGGGGTGCGAGTCACGCAAAGGGTATTTATTAGGAGAGTTAGGATTAGGAAGGGAAAGGAGGGGACAGAGGAAAACAGGGGGTGGGGAAAATAGTGATTCTTTTCGGGGGGACAAGAAAGCGGCAATCGAACTTCATTTGTCGGGTGGTGGCCCACCACACACACGACACATACCTCTATATATATATATTATATATACGTTTCTTTCTCTCTCCTAATTATTTTTTCTTTTTTCTTTTTTTCCATCATTAAAGTTTTCTTTCCTCTTTATCTTTTTCCTTTTTTTTTATTTGTCCCCAATTTCTGCTAATTTATTTGTTAAAATAATAATTAAGGGGTTAAAAAACTGTTTATGGTTTGGTGGTACAAGAATCATTAGTTGCCACTTACCTTTGCACGCTTGTTCTTTATTCAACTCAATCATCCCCAGCATTTGCATTTTTAAATTAACTCAACATCGTTCATATCCAATTTTAATACTTTATATATTCCATATATGCTCCAAATGTTAACTACTCATCTTATCAATTTAATAAAAAATAAGTCATCAACGACCTAATTAAGGGTGCTTTATCGTGAGCATTAGAGATTTCAATAAGGGTCGGCCCTCGTCCGGCCCCAAAAATCTAAGGGCTAGGCCTATATTTCATAGGCTCTTATAACACGAGGGCTTTTTAGTCCAACCTTAATTGAGCCTAGGGCCGTCTAGGGCTAGGATAGGGTTGACCCTTAGGGTTTTTTTCTTGATAAGTTTTTTGTATCTTATATATTTATATTCAAAATTTATGCTTGTAATACTATTAATCTATTATTTGATCTCATTTATCAATTACTATTTATTTTAACATATTATCAAATTTGATCTTTGATCTCATTTATAATTTAAATAACTTAGTAAATACAAAATTAAAGTTGGTATGTAATTGATAATGATTATTTAGTACATTAATAATTATAAAGAACTAAAATATATTTGGTATAGACTATGTAATTACTATAATAAAAATGACAAATTTTGAATATTTTAATCCAAATGCATGTAATCTAAGAATTACATGACATTATTTTTATAAAATAAGAAATTCGCAAGTTTTTTTCATCATGATGCAATGTTTTAATTTAGACGGAATAATTTCATAAAAAATATATAAAAAAAAGTCATATGGCCAGCCCTGGCCCGATCCTAGCCCTATAGGACTAGGGCTGGGCTTAGATTTTTCAAGCCCTTATGAGTTCACGACTTTTTAGCCCTAGCCCGTAAGGGTTAGGGTCTCTTAGGGCTAGGACAGGGCCAGGACGGGCCGACCTTATTGGCATATCTAGTGAACATCCTTGTATTTACTTTGGCAACTGCAATTTTCGCATCAAAGATATCTCGCACCAAATATAACTGTGTTTCGCTATAAAAATTCAAATTCTATGGAATTTGTATTTTGTAAATTGAGCACTTTGTGAATGTAATTATGGGATGTGAATAGCTTAAATATCCCAAACACACGGATTTAAAAAAAAATTATTGATAGTACATGGAGTCAAATAAATTTGTTGAATATATTTGGTTAATTTGTTGCCTCAACCGAAAGAGGGCTCCAGATCTCCTATTTCACGATCCTTATTCTACTACATATTCAACTGGCTCAGATGAGCAAGGGCGGAGGTAGGGGGCCACTCCCCCTCCTTTTTAATTTTTTTTATACTAGAATTTTTTTTTTAATTTTTTTAATTATAATTTATATGATTTTCGTGTATCGGTCATCCCGTTTTTGTGTATCGGCCCACCCATTTTTATTCCTGGCTCCGCCCTTGTAGATGAATAATATGTGTTTATACGATAAACATGTGTCGTTGATTGTTTCATTGTATTTACACGTATCTTTAATCTAAACAAGTGAGAAAAAAAATGTAATAGGAAATTTCAATCTGAAAAAGGATATTATGCTCATGTGCATGATGTATCGAAATATTGTGGGTTCGATTCCTTTAGGCTTCATTTGAATTGATTGATTTGAAGTTATAGATTTCATGTTTGCCAGCTCTAGCTCCAACGAGCAACATCCAATTGAGCCAGAGAGCAACACGATAAAAGGCCATTGAGACACCTAGGCCTTGTATGGTTATGTTTCTATGGACCATTTCTAGTTTATAGTGTTGGAAAATGAATTTTGAGATTTTATTGGTTTTCGTGTGAAATTGAAAATATGTTTGGATGAGTGAAAGAAAATGAGTTTTATGTAGGTTTGAAAATGAGATTGTGTTTGGTTGAGTAGTTTTGAAGTATTATTTTATGTATATAATAATTTGAAAAGTTGATAGTGGTTGAAGTTGGATATATAATATTATATTTGTAAGATTGTATAGGTCCCATTAGGTGGAAATAATTAAAAAAATAATAGTATTTTAAGTGGATAGAGTTGGTAATGGTGGGTCTCATATGTATAATTGGATGGAAAGATGAGAATAGTGATTGATGAGTGATGTATGATAGTGTATAGGGTTGAGAATTGAAATTATAGGTGATGTAGTTTTATGTGAAAAATGGAATGTGAAAATGATGATTTACATTGGAAAATTTATAAATAAACATGATTCCAGTTTTATGAATAGTTGGAAATTTAAAATAGGTTGTTGGAAACATAAACAAACAAGGCCCTAATGTTTAGGGATGACAATGTGTATGATTCCCACTCATTTAAGAGTATACATACTCGAACGCAATAATATTGATAATACTCATATATATCCCAAACTCGTCTCATAAATTACACATATTATCCGTACCCGTCCCAAATACAATTTTTGATATCGATATACTACCCACACCCGCTCAAAATCCATTTATTTCATAAAAATGTATAATTTTATGAATATTGAAATGACAATTTAAATAGGCATCCTATAGAAATTAGTTATTATATAAATAAATGCCTAATATATTAAGTGCTTAATAATGGTAATAATTTATCATATTAAATTTGCAAGTCAAATACTGACTACCATATTTTTTTGCAACTAAATAAAAAAACAACAAATAAATACAAATGAAAAATCCATGTTCGTCAAAGAAGAAATGTATCATTCCAAATGAAATAGGTGAATGCTACTTATTAGTACTATTAGATTGAAGATATAATGTGTGTGTATATATATGTAATTATGTTGTCAATGGGTTT
This sequence comes from Rehmannia glutinosa, assembly GCA_016081115.2. Lineage (NCBI taxonomy): Eukaryota > Viridiplantae > Streptophyta > Magnoliopsida > Lamiales > Orobanchaceae > Rehmannia > Rehmannia glutinosa. The sequence goes on from JABTTQ020002230.1 coordinate 268,906, forward strand.
GCTAGCGGGTATACTATGGGGTAAATTTGTACCTTATACATTTATTAGTGGGTGTTAATTTTTCATCACATGCACATCCCAAACTCGCAAAGAATTACCTTCCATTATGATCTTGGCGGGTGGAAACCTGTCTTTACCATCCCACTGCCATCTATACTAATGTTGTATTTGGATGAGAGGATTTGGATTTGAAAGGAGGATTTGGACAATGATTCCAAATGATGCCAAATAGTATGGATTGAAATCCACTACAATGACTCCAAAAATAGCTCAAAATAGAATCAACGGATTTAAAATCCATTGTAAAATGATTTGATCCAATCAAACTCAAGGAATTTGTTATTATGGATTGCTGGGTCGGGCTAGCCCAGCTCGAGCTCATCGGATTCTTGGAAAAATTTCGGGTTAGGTCGACCAGATTTTGCTTAGACCTTGAAAATGTTTGGCTCAACCCAACCCATGTGTACATTTTGTACACAAAATTATCGGACTGGGCTAAAAGTCGAGCCAAATAGGCCCGAAAATAATAAATCATGGTCCAATCCAGTCCAAATCTCAGATGGGACTACATTATACCAGTTCTAGTTGGACCCCATAAACATGTTGCTAAACACTTATAAGCGTTATTAACGATTGTCCACCTTAAGTATATTTAAGTGATGACTACATTTTACCGATCAAAAAAAAAAGTGATGACTACATTTAACTGATCAAAAAAAAGTGATCACTGCATTCAGATTTTACTGGTAGATGAACCATCGAACCCTAAAACTATCTCGTTGACGCTTGAAACATAGGTTATTGGGAGAAAAAAACGAATACTATTATTGGTAATTCATTGTTGATGTTGAGACTTCATAACTTAAAAATGTTGGATTTCATTTTCATTAGATGTGTGAGTATTTATTTTTTGATAGTAATATTTTTTGATAGTTGATACTTATTTTCTTTTAATAATTCATACTATGTATAATATATCTAAGCTTCACTAAAAATAAAATATATGTTTATATATCAAAAATAATAGAGTCATAGCTCCCACTATTGGGCACGTGTTTCTATACCTCTCTTTTTTTGTATTTATAGCTTTTTTTTTCCTACTATTTATTATTTATTTTTAAAAATTATGTATTAATTAGGTTAAAAAATAAAGCGTGTGCTTCCATTAATTGATTTTTATGTAGTTTACAATTATATTATTTTTGTCCCCTTTGTGAAATATTTTTGGATATGTCCCTATATATCTACCTCGAAGGATATGCGATGTATATCACTAAATAATAAATAACACACATCTAAATAAAGTATTTTTTTAATACACAAACTTGTATAAGACGGATCATCTATTTAAATATAATTTCAACCTGAACTTAAACCCAAACCCATAAAAAAAAATTATAGTTTTATATTTTTTTTATGATCCGTCTCACGAACCTAAGTGAAATGGTCCCATATAAGACCCTTTTTTTTTAAATTGTAGGACATAAGACAATTAGGTGATTGATTATATGCTCATACATATAAAGTACTTATCATAGAAAAGAAAAATTCCACAAATGACAATTTTATTAATCAGAGTATATTCCCACCTATTATTGTCCATTACTATATAGTATATAGTATAGTAGGAGGTATTTTTTCTGGATTGTTCAAAATTGACTAAATTTTGGTAATTTCAAATTTTAGATTTCTTTATTAAGAATTAGGGAGGAGAAAGTGGCCTACAAAGGGCACATGTGAGTTAGTAAGTGACAAGATAATAAGAGTGCCAGACTACGGACATCGGGTTCAATCACAGAATCGCGATTCTTTCTTTAAATATCAATTTACTGCATTTTAGGCCAGATCCCATTACTTTCCTCGCAAGATCGCATTTCACGATATCCTCAATTTACGTTCGCCTTTGGGAAAAAACTTTTGAAGGAGGGAGAAAGTGACATTGGTAAGAAAATGATTAAAAGTTGAACGATTTAAATTAGTGGGATTAATGGGTATAGGGCCATAGATTTTGCGGGCCTGTGCCACGACAAAGGGACCCAATGCCGGTGGACCTCCGCTTTTGCCGGTAACCGTCTGGAGTAAAACCATGGTTGAGTAATGAACTAACCATGGTAGAAATTGAGCCAATGAATTTGGCCAATAAGAGTTCTCGAGACTTGCACAGTTTCCATTGTTCTGCTCAGCCAATAATAGGCTGACACGTTATCCTACTGTTCCCAAGGCTTAAATAGCCATGGCTTATCTGACACTCAAAGATGGGAACGAAACGGAGTAAGTAACAAAGAATCAGTTTTGTTATATTTTCAATACACACCACCTATTTTTTCTTTTTTGATTGGCACCTATTATATTCCACAATCATTCATATTTCATGCATTCTTATCAGTATATTTTTATTGTTAGTTGTATCATCAATATTAAATTCATAAGTATTAATTACTTTTACTAACAATTACAAAGATTTAAATGAATTTCCATCCAAGCTCAACGTAGCAATAAATTTTAAAAAGAGATCCTGACTGCAACACCAACAATCAGTAAGAAATGTATATCCAGGAAAGCTCATCTTATGTTTAAGTCGGTAAAGATTTTAATAATAAACATGACTAGATCGTATTAAATAACATAAAAAATTTTGTACCTTGTAAATAACATATGACGAGTTATTTATACTTGAGACTTCAAGTCTCACTTGTCTTGCCTCATTGCTAACAATTTAAACATAATTGGGGTAAACTAATTAATTAGCGATAAATAATTAATAATAATACATAAGTGGAATTAAATAATTAAAAGATAATTGATAATTAAAATGACCCACGCCCATTAATTACCTTTCGTGTTTTCTTGGATTTGTGGTGGCTCTTTTTTGATTTTATAGAGTAACAAGGGGTAATTGTAGTGTGGAGGTAAGGAGCAAGGTTAGATATGGACCCACTATTTTTCTACATGTTTAGGGATGACAATGGGTAGGAATTATACCAGATTGGACATATTTTATTCCAAATATCAATCTCGTATTATTTCCTATTTTAGGTATCTGGGACGGGGATGAAAATCCCTATTCGGGGAACAGGGTCCTCGCGGGGAACCGAGTTCCCCATTTTATATTTTTTAATTAAAAAACATGTAAAATAAATTACTTAAACAATTAAAATAAATGAAATAACATAAATCAATACATAAAAGAAATAACGAGAACAATTAGAATTATAAATTTTTAAGAGTTTAATTTTTGAGAATAATAAAATAAAAACATTTTAAATATAATTAATATAATGATAGATAAATATAATATATATTCGGTGAATGAGGATGGGGACGAAGATCCCCATTTTATTTAAACGGGGATGAGAAAGACAAGGATGCAAATATCATCCCCGTCCCATCCCTAGTTCTAAACGAAGAATCATCATCCCCGAGTTGATTAAGAATTTCCCGTCTCATATTATTTGGGTACCAATGGGATTGGTTCCCCATAGAGATTTTGCATCCATATACAAGTTTTTTGCAATGGGTAATTGGAGAAAATGCTTATAGGGAGGCCAATTCAGCTTAAACTCAGTTTGTATTTTTTGGTGTTCTCTATTAAATATATCACAAAAACTTATGTGAGACCGTCTCACGGGTCTAAATCCGTGAGACGGATCCTCACATGGTCCCCATCCTCCCTATTTTTTCACCTCTCATTGGTCCCCCCTCCTACTCCTCTCTCTATCGTTCTCTCTCTCACATAAGTGTTTTCTAATTGTTCCCTTATTTCTCTCTCATCTTATTGGTCCACCCTTTCTCTCTCTTCACTTAGTCCTTTCTCTCTCTCCTCATGTCCCTCTCTCTATACACACATTTTACATATAAAAATCTCACAAAATCCAAATTATTCAGAAAATAAATACCTAAAGAAATGATATTTTAAAAACGCATACTTTTCATGGTATGATTGATACTTTTCTTAAAAAAGTGATATTTTTTAATAACGAAGTAATATTTATTTTGATAATAAGTGATACTTTTTTTAATACGAAATGATATTTTTTTAATAAAATGTGATACTTTATTAATACGAAATGATACTTTTTTAATAACATGTGATACTATTTTAATAAAAAGTGATACTTTTTTAATAAAAATAAATTTTGTTTAAGTAAAAAGTGATGCTTTTTTTAATAAGAAGTGATACTTTTTCTATAAAAATTGATACTTTGTTTTAATAAAAAATATTTTTTTTAATAAAAAGTGATACTTTTTTAATGAATAGTAATACTTTTTTAATAAATAGTGATACTTTTTTTTTATAAGAAATGATATTGTTTTTAATAAAAAAATAATATTTTTTCATAAGAAATGATACTTTATTTTAATAAAAGTAATACTTTTCGAGTCTAATGTGATATTTTTTTCATAAAAAGTGATACTTTATTTTCTCCATATTTTTCCTTTGTTTCATGCATGTAGAGAGAAAGAATGATGATAGACGTGGAGAGAGAGGGACCACAAGAAGAGTTGGATGAGGAGAGAGAGAGAGGAGGGACCATTAGAGGAGTGAGGTGTGAGGAGAGAGAGAAAAAGGGGGACCATGGGAGGAGTGAGATGTGGGGAGGATGAGATGGACACGTGAGTACATATAGAGAGAGAAGGGACATGTGAATTTTAAGTAATGGGGGGCTTCGTCGTATGGATTTAGATCCGTGAGACGGTCTCACAAGAGACCTCCCCTAAATATAATGCTTATTTGCCCTTTGACCTTACTATTCAATGTCCCCTTCCGACATTGCCATTTGGAGCCTTTGCGGTCAATTCATTGGTATTGAGATGGAATTAAACGATTGACGATGCCACTAAAAACTTGGCACCAAATATATATATATATATATATATATATATTTAAGTACAACAATTGATTCTTGTTCTACAAAAAATCAAATAAATATACGGGGCTAATAAAAATGGGCATTAAATCAATAGTATTACTAATTCCGTGCATAAATATAGTTACAACTTTCAATAGTATCGCTTTCCGAAACATAATCAGGAGATTGCTTTCAGTCCTGCAGTAGGGATAATTACAAAAAATATCCCTGAGGTTTGACCCAATTAAAAAAAAACCACATAACTTTCAAAATTACAAAAAATATTCCTAAGGTTTGATTCAATGTTAAAATTAAGGGGTAAACTGTAACATTTTTATAAACATGAGGAGGGAATTTGAATTTGATTATAAAGGGGGTAAATGTTAGACAAACTAAAACCTCAAGGATATTTTTTGTAATTTTGAAAGTTAGCTGATTTTTTTTATAATTAGATTAAACTTCAAGGGTACTTTTTGTAATTAACCCCTCCATTATTAAGTGGTGGAACACTAATATATATTAGGCTTAGCATTATCGCAGAGGAAAATACTCGCATTATTTTAACGAAGCCCACTAGCTGAGGCCCACTTGATAGGGTTGAAACTTACCCCTTCGGCTGCATTAGGCCCATTAGGCTTTATGAGTCGTACTACTTATACATACACCAGTAATGCTAAGCCTGTTGGTCATTTTGTGCAACTCGACCCAAAATAGAATTAGAAAGTAGAATACGGGATGGGCATTATATCTGTTGTATACATTTATCAGTGGCATCATAAAGTTAATTTGATTATTTGAAGTGAAACTTTTTTTTTTTTTTTTTTTAATGTGCAACTCGATAGTCGATACGTTTGTATCTTTATATTTGATTATGGAACTCACGACCACTACTCTTTAGGTGCGTAGTGGGTAAACAATAGGTCAAGCCACTGCTCTTTGGATGCGCACTCGGTAAATCATCGGACTTGATGCAATAGTCTACAGACTATGTCAGCCAATCACGTAAATCGGTAAATTACACTAGCAGTTCTCATGCGACAAGCTCGACTTAGTAGTGTAGATATGGGGATTCAAACTTGAGACATTTTGGTCTCGAGAACCTACTTTACTTCACTAGACCACCTCACGAGGGGCATATTCTAAACATTATTACTACTACTATTATTTACTCATTTACACCTGGCAAGGTTGATGTGCAATGATTAATGTAATGAGAATGGAAACGATATTTCCAGATGGCAAAATTGCAGATTTAGTCGGGCAATTATAGGGGTAACCGTTCTTTGTCCTTTTAAAAACTCAATTTTAAAGAAAACCCTGTAATTAAAAAGGAGAAATCCCATTTTGCCCCCTATACTCTTTTTCAGTATTATTTTATCCCTTTGTACTCTCAATTGTATCACTGTACTCCATTGTACTCTCAATTAATATCACTTTATCCTCTTATAATTTTAGAATATTATTTTATATTCATATATTCAAAAAAATGACCATTTTATCCTTATATTTTAATTTTAGTAAACTAACAAAATTATTTTAAAAGTATTTAATATTAATAAACTTGTACTTTTTTTAAACAAAAAAATTAACTTTCACAACTTGATTAATTAACCCTTAACTAATATTAAATTTATTTAGATTTTATTATACTTTACATTTACTTGCTAATTATTTAACTTTAATATAGTCCCTATTAAATTATTATATAATATGATATTTCTGTAAGCAAATATATTTATACAATTTTTTATTCATCACAAACCTAAAATTATATAATATATCTAATAGATTTTTATTAAGAATGTGAAATATTATTATCAATTTTTTAATTATTGATTGAATAATAAAAATTATATTAAATAGAAAAAATAGTCACTTTAGTGGCCACTATAAGAAAATCGCTTGGAAATTTCCGTCGCTAAACCCATAAAATCCGTCGCTACATATTTTAGCGACGGATTAGCAACACATTATTTTCGTCCCTATTTAACTCTTCGTTAATTCCTTAGCGACGAATTACAAAATTCGTCGTTAAAATAGCGACGCAAAAATCCGTCGCTAATAGATAACAATCCATCGCCAATTATTCACTGAAATAACAAAATGACGATATATTAGTGACGGACATGTCTGCCGCTAAATTTATCACCAGATTTTTCCATCGCTAATGTTGTCTCTTTGTTAATAATAGCGACAAATTTGTATATCGTTAATTTTAGCGACGGACAAATCCGTCGCAAATTTGACTGTTTTAGTTAGCAAAATAGCAACGGATATTGTATTTTTTTTAATTTTTTTATAAGTAAAAACATGTAAAACCAATTAGTTCAAATTAGAAAAATACATTTATACCCAATATAATATATCTGTATTAAAAAGATCCGCGCTAAACATTTATAGTCATAGAAAATGCAATACATCCATATATAATACAAAACATAAAATACAGATATTTATAAAATATATCTAATTTGTGAATAGCTGTCAAGGAAGAAGCATATGTCTCTAGCAGCGCATCTCTATCATCATACGTACCAACTCCGAGGCATGTCATGAATCTGTCTGTCAATGGCCGAATCCCACCAATAACGCTTCTGCAAACAAAAAATATATTTAATTAATATACACAATATATCAAAATAATATATACTAAGTAAAATTCGACAATAATTTTCCTAAAAATCAACAATGCCAAGGTATAATATGAAACAAACACAAAAAAAAGGTATAAACAGATATATTTCAACAAAACAACATAAAATAATTCCGTCAGCATTTTCCCTAAAAATTGACATGCCTGGTCACAATCTAAACACAAACAACTCAAATATTCACCAACAATACCGACACCATATTCATGAATATTAACAACGTGTTCAACACACATTAAACTATTTTCAAACTGGAAGATTAACAAATCTAAACAAAAAAACCAACACCATATCACCAACATTGACAACGTGTTCAACACACATTAACTATTTCTAACTAGAAAATCAACAACTATATATTAATATATATACGAATATTAAGTTACTTAACTTACCTTGAACAACTGAAATACTCAAAAGAGGGAGCTCTAATCAATCAATCAAAAGTCGCGAACAACCTACAAAGTTGGAACATAATATCCAACATATGAGATTTTAAAAATAGAATAGAATCGGATTATCTATAATTAGTTTCTACACTAAAAAAATGAACAATTAGTTTTTTTTGTTGTTATTTTTTTGAACGAGAATACAATTAAATCCTACTTTTAGGGAATATTTCTTTTTCTTCTCGTAAATACAATTATTATCTGTCGCCAAATATTTTTCCAGTTTTTATTTTAAAATTTGTTTATAGATTAGCGGATAGTGATATGTTAATTGTTTAGCGATGGATTTTGTCCGTCGCAAAATATTATTCCCAGTTTTTCAAATTTTAAACACCTTGTTAGCGACGGATATAAAATCCGTCTGTAATTTATTAAATTAGCTACGGATTAACAACAAATAGTTACCCGCCGTTATTCTGTCGCTATTCGGTTTCTATATAGTGAAATATTTTTTAAATTATTTTGTGAAAAAATCCATCGTTATTCCATCGTAAAGCCGTCTCTATTAGCGACGGATGTTGTCGTCGCTAAATTCCGTCGCTATTAAGCAAATTTCTTGTAATGTTAACTTTTTGAATACTAAAATGAATATTCTTAAACTTATATAGTTTATATTACATATGGCTTTACAATATATATATATATATATGTGTGTGTGTGTGTGTGTATTTTTAAGGTATTACTATAATTCATTAATGATGAGAAGCTTAATACTAATAATTTACTTATTCTATATAATATTATTTACAATATAATACACAATTTAGATTTATGATTAAAAATATGACTGAATATATTAATTAACAAAAAATAACATGTAATATAGTTATTTAATAGGAACTATATTAAATTTAATAAATAGCAAATAAATTAAAAAATAAACTTATATGAATATAATGCCATTAAATAAATTTAAAAAATAGTAGGGACAATTATGTCATTTAATAAATATGTAGGAGAATAAAATACTATTTTAATATTATAATGTGATAAAGTATATTCAATGGGGGGTAAAATGAGATTGACCCATTAAAAAAAAGGTGTCCCATTTAGTCCTATTTGACCCGAAATTACAATTTCACCGGAAAACCCCACGTCACCATCACGTGACTTCATTTCCGGCCACAATGTGCCGAGGTCGACCAATAGAACCATTTTATTATTTTTAAAGCAATAAGAAAATATTTTTTAGAAATAGTATGTCCTTACTTTCTACAAATAAGGAAATATTATTAATAAAAAATAATTAATCATAGTTTCATTTAATAAAAATCTTACTTTAATTGCATATATTAGGATGACCTATCTTATATTATTATATGAATATGAATTTATATTTTAGTATATAAGTAACATGCATAATATATGTATACATATACACACATACGTAATATATAAGTGAAAATCATAACAAATTTATTTATGCATATAATTTATAATTTTATTAAATATTCTTGAATAAAGAGTAATTTAACTTTTGAATTGTTTGTCTTCATTATTATCATTTATCTTTAATCACTGATCATGTGATTTGAATCAAGCCAGACTGTTAATTTCATTGATCGATCATTTCTCTTCTTTATACATATTAAATATAAGAATTATTATAGCGATCATATCATTCAATTCCCAAAATTATTCCATTTAATTTCTAAATTTATTTTACTCCTATATATCTAATGCTATTTCAACATATCAACCGACCATTATTCCTAGTGATCGATGCGCAAATGCAATACGATACAAGAAAATAACCTAAATTATTTTTCAGTAAAAATGTTTGGGTAGGGCTAGATAGGGATAAGTTGCATGATTGCAGAAAATGAGTTTCAAAGAACATATTGAATGTCAGCCCAATCCAAAATTGTTTGTCGATATGCTATCTGCAGTAGTACACGTTGTTGAGAACTGCTTAAGAGAGCTAGCTAGCTAGGGAACATCATCTTGAATTTATCCAGCTTATAGTAATTTTGTTCTATATTCTTCATAAGTTTTGGCCAGGAATAAAGCCAAATTGGCTGGAATTGCTAATGATCAATGTTGACGTGCGTTTTGGTCAACAAACAAATTATATAAGAAATTTAACACGTGGAAATATAAGTAATACGCGTTTATTTATGGCTAATTCTGCCTCTTTTGCGTAATGCCGAGCCGAATTATTGGGGTCGGTCTTTCTTACAATCTTTCTTTTTTGGTCCCCTTTTCTCTCTTAAAAACGAGGATTTTTATACCCCTCGAGTAAGTGGATTTTGATCATCTTTGCACTAATTAATTACTAATCAAGTAAAACAATTAAAAAAGGACACATGTCCTCTCTAATCGTGCATGTCGCCCAACTCTTGCCACTTGGTGACTCATCTCTATAACTTTCTGACATGTGGCAGTTTCTGATACCAATAAAGCATTAAGCATGGTTATTTTTATGAATATGTCGCGCATGCGTTTCCCGCCGAAATTTGGGCTCGGGGCTCGGGGCTCGGCAATCATGCTGTGGTTGGGCTCGGTAGCGGGCGAGCCTAATTCATAATGTGTCGCCACAAGATCATTATCGACGTCACCGTAGGTCCCCACTCGGACGTGTCCGGATCGATGACGTGGATTAATTTCTTCCAACTCGGCTCAAGGCGTCATCAAAGGCCCCAAGTTTAATTCCGAGAGAAGAATTTCAAGTCGGTTAAACTTTAATGCTAATGATAAACATTTAATGGGAAACAGATTTTGATAAGTGCATTTTTGTTCACATTTTCTTAAACCTTTTTAGATAATTTTTCTAACTTTTTAGTTCATTAATCAATAAAATCAAGAAAAATCACATTGGCTTGTTTTGAATGATGAAGGTTAAGACTTGAAGCAAATTCGTATGATTTCGTATGAAAATACGAATGCAAAAACAAAGTCTAAAAGAAGCAAGAAGACTCGATCTCGTGCGAGAACACACCCCTAGTGTGTTGGAAAACATGGCCATGCTTCAAAAGAAGAAAAAGAAAAACAAGAAAAAGCAGAGAAAAACACGCCGGCCGTGCTTACAAAGCACGGCCGTGTTTTCACACGCAAATCGACAAAACACGCCCAAACCGTGTTTAAAAGCACACCCCCGGAAAATCCGATTTTGCGAAGAAAACACGGCCTGGCCGTGTTTATAAACACGGCCGTGTTCGTCAAATTTGACGAACACGGCGGCCGCGCTTTTAAAGCACGACACCGTGTTTTCCTCCACTCAACAAATTTTCTTCTTTTGGCGGAAATAATGGAGACTTTTGCTTTTTGACAACCTTTGAGCAGCTTTCACACCTCATCTTCTTTCGCACCAAAACTCAATTTCCTCCTCAATTGGCATGTGGACACAATGATTCAACCAACTCAACCAATGGAAGTGAAGTATGATCATGTGTATACAATGATTCAACCAACTCAACCATGAATGTGCACACAATGATTCAACTAACAAGCATGGAAATGGGGCATTTGTTAATATGGTATTTCACAAGATGGTGCTTATAAAAGCCAAGAGTTTGAGTTGGAAAATCATTCATGTAATATTCATTCATAGAGAGATTCATAGTGTTTAACATTTTGAGTGGAATTGGGATCAAGAGGTCTTGGAGGAGTAAGCTTGTAGCAACATTGGAGAAGAAGGCTTGGATCAACATCATCTATCAAAGGAACAAGTCATTGAGATTTTGAGAAAGATAAGTACACCATGTTTACAACACTTAAATCTTCTTGTGTAATTTATTCTTTTGTCAAAATCATGAGTAGCTAAACTACTAGTGTTTGAATGTAATGAACTCTAGAATGGATTTGTGATTAAGGTTTGTATGTTTTCAATAAAATTCTCATGTCTTGTGTGATTCACTTATATCATGTTTATTTCATTCAAGTTGATATTTAGGTATATTAATTTGATATTTATTCCTCATCGGTAATCGAGAGATTTATGGTGAGAAAGAACCTATATAAGTGAAAAGAGTTGCATGCAATCCTAGATATAGGACGACATAAATCTTCTGAATTAGGGTCAAACCTAATATGGGAATTCATAAATCGTTATAATGCAATTTTGGGGGTTTTAACTAGAAAGAGATTTGTTAATCAACTTGAGATTAGGAGTTTTTCGCCTTGAGAAAGGGTTTAACTTAAATAGGGAATTTCTACGGTCCACATAACATGAGATTTTATTAAAAGAGGTTGGTTTTTGCTTAAGGGCTTATGGTTGTATTTTTATCTTGATTGAATCACAAAAACATTCTAGAGGGATTTACATTCAACACATTTCTATCTCTTGATTTCTCATTCTACAATCTATTTTTATTTGATTTCTTTTTGTAAGTTGCAATTATCTTAAATTCTCTATTTTTCATTTTCCATTTTAACAAACAAAACTCTGAAAATTACTAGATTAGATAACAAAAAGACGGTAATTATTAGTACTTATAATCCTCGTGGGAATGACACTCGGTACTCAATAATCTATACTACAAAACGATAGGTGCACTTGCCTATGGTTTTCTAGAGTAGCTTTTAAGTCATCAAGTTTTTGGCGCCGTTGCCGGGGATTGTAATATTAAGAACACCTTATTTTTGTTAATTTAATCATTTTTTTTATTTTCATTAATTGTCTTTCTAGGTATCTATCTTTGTAAGTCTTGGATTATACTTATCCTCCTTGTTTACCACAGTGCATGCCTACTCGTCGCCGAATTTGGAAGCGCGAGACCGCCGGCAGCAACACGAGAGGAAAGTATTAGTACGAGATCACGAGGAGGATACTAACGAAAGCAAGGATCCCGATATGGCGGATGAACAACAAAGAACCATGTACGACTACGCCAAGCCATCTATGGATGGTACGTCGTCTAGTATCGTAAGGTGCCCATTGCGGTACCAATAATTTCAAATCAAACCGAATGTCATTCAAATGGTGCAACAGTTTGTTCAATTCGACGGCCTACCGGACGAAGATCCAAATAATCATATCGCGAATTTCCTCGAAATTTGCGATACTTTCAAAATAAATGGAGTCTCCGACGATGCCATCCGTTTACGCTTGTTCCCATTTACTCTTCGGGGACGGGCTAAACAATGGCTAAACACTTTACCGAAGGGAACAATCACAACATGGAGCACTATGGCGGAAAAATTCCTGCTAAAGTATTTCCCACCCGCTAAAACCGCACGATTGAGGAATGAGATCTCTTCATTCACTCAAGAAGACGATGAAACCTTGTACGACACTTGGGAGAGATTCAAAGAATTACTGCGAAAATGCCCACATCATGGTCTTCCCATTTGGATGCAAGTCCAAACATTTTACAATGGGTTGCTCTCATCAACAAGACAGATGATCGATGCTGCGGCAGGGGGGACATTGAACAATAAAACACCCGAAGCCGCCCAAGATCTCATAGAAGGAATGGCCATGAATGGCTATCAATGGCAATCCGTACGAGGAAAAACCAACAGGTCAGTGGGAGTATATAATGTGGACGCGGTGGTTACACTAGCCGCACAGGTCGAAGCTTTGACTCAGAAAATCGACGGGTTGGCAGCTCCAAAACCACCACCACAACAAGCCTTCTCATGCGAGACTTGTGGAGGATCACACAACCACCAAGATTGCCCTCACGCGATACCGCCGCATGAACAAGTGGATTATCTAGGTAATCAATCTCGACCCTTTCAAAATAATCCTTTCAGTAACACTTATAATCCAGGTTGGCGTCAACACCCGAACTTTAGTTGGGGAAATCAAGGTCACAGAAACCTAATCCAAACGCACTCCCCAATTAAATGCACCTCCCGGTTTCCAACCGCGAAAACCAAGTTTGGAGGACTTATGTCCAAATTCGCCCAAACAACGGAAACCCGTTTCACGGCCACCGAAACATCCTTAAGGAACCAAGAAGCATCTATTCGTAACTTGGAAAATCAAATTGGTCAAATTGCCAAAATGATCTCGAAAGGCCACAAGGAGCTTACCTAGCAACACCGAGCCAAATCCGAGAGAGAAGGTAAAAGCAATTACTCTAAGGAGTGGAACAAAGCTAGACGAAGTGACGGATGCCGGGAGGACGAACCCACACCCATACAACAAAAAGACGAACAGGTATCCAAGGAAACAAAGAAAATGGTACCGAATTCCAACCACCTATTCCGTATCCAAGTCGATTGCGTAAGGACAAACATGACGACCAATTTGGTAAGTTCTTGGATTTATTTAAACAATTGGACATCAATATTCCTTTTGTTGAAGCCCTTTCACGATGCCAAAATATGCCAAGTTCCTAAAAGATCTTCTTTCAAATAAGAAGAAGCTTGAAGAAATATCCATGGTGCAATTAAATGAGGAATGCTCGGCAATTTTGCAAAACAAGTTACCTCGAGAAAATCAAAGATCCAGGGAGTTTCACTATTCCTTGTCATGTCGGTAATTTGATGTTGATCGAGGCATTGGCCGATCTAGGGGCTAGCATTAATTTGATGCCTTATGATTTATTCAAACAAATGGGTCTAGGGAGCCAAAACCAACTAGGATGAGCCCGCAATTAGTCGATGACGGATCTATTAAGTATCCTAGAGGCATTGTTGAAGATGTTTTGGTCAAAGTCGATAAGTTTATATTTCTGTCGATTTTGTAATTCTTGATATGCATACGATGTCGAAGTTCCCTTGATCCTAGGGCGTCCATTTTTAGCTATCTGCTAAGGCAATCATTGACGTGCATGATGGCAAACTAATTTTAAGAGTCGAAGATGAACAAGTCATTTTTAAAATCGCAACATCAATGAAAAATACGATAGATAAAGATGACTCTGTTTTGCTATTGATCTTATCGATATGGAGATAACAAATTCTCTACCAAGCATAATTTCTAACAAATTCTTGGAGACTTGTATTGTTCAAAGTGCGGGTATATCGATTAAGACCCCTTTCTTAGGGAATCAGACTCGCATTGGAGGAAAACGAACCAACAGAACGCAGCGAGTAAAGAGTTCGAAAAAATTGAAAACTCACGGGTGGGGCATATCAAACCATCCATTGAGGATCCACCACTGTTGAGCCAAGGAGTTACCCGAACACTTGGAATATGCATTTCTAGCCGAGAACGCCAAACTTCCCGTAATTATTTCCTCCAATTTATCTTCTCATCAAAAGGATAGATTGTTGGCAATATTACGGGAACATAAAAGGCCATCGCTTGGAAAATCTCCGATATTCAAGGGATAAATCCTTCCTTTTGCACTCACAAAATTCGATGGAGGAAAATTTCAAGCCGGTTGTTCTACCACGGCGTCGTTTAAATCCAAACATGAAAGAGGTAGTCAAGGCGGAGGTAATCAAATTACTTGATCTTTGGGCTCATCTATCCGATTTCGGCGATGGTGGGTGAGTCCATTCAAGTGGTTCCAAAGAAAGGTGGGATGACAAAGTGGTACCAAATGAAAAGAATGAACTTATTCCAATGCGGACGGTGAATAAAGTTGGCGAGTTTGCATCGACACGACGACTCAATGATGCTACTCGCAAGGACCATTTTCCTTTACCTTTTATTGATCAAATGCTTGAAAGATTATCCGGTCACTTGTATTATTGCTTCCTTGATGGCATGTCAGGTTATTTTCAGATCCCGATAGCACAAGAGGACCAAGAAAAGACCACTTTTCTTGCCCCTGGTACTTTTGCCTATCGCCGCATGCCTTTCGGATTGTGCAATGCACCAAGCAACTTTTCAAAGGTGCATGCTTGCTATCTTCGACGAACTTGTAGAAGATATCATGGAAGTCTTCATGGATGACTTCTCGGTTTTTGGGGATTCATTTGATCTTTGTCTTGCAAATCTTAAAAAAGTCCTCATTCGTTGTGAAGAAACTAACCTGGTTCTTAACTGGGAAAAATGTCATTTCATGGTACAAGAAGGTATTGTTTTGGGACATAAAATTTCTTGTAGGGGCATTGAAGTTGACAAGGCGAAGGTTGAGACAATTTTCCAAATTGCCTCCACCCACTTCGGTGAAGGCAATCCAGAAGCTTTTAGGGCATGCGGGTTTTATAGGCGATTCATCAAAGATTTTTCAAAAATTGCCCGGCCACTCACTCGCCTCTTGGAGAAGGATTCGGTCTTTCATATCAATGATGAATGCCTTCAAGCATTCAATACTTTGAAAGAAAAGCTCACCACTTCTCCCATCATGGTAGCTCGGATTGGTCTCAACCATTCGAACTCATGTGTGATGCGGCGATTATGCGGTAGGTGCGGTGCTTGGGCAACGAAAAGATAAGCATTTCCGACCAATTTACTACGCAAGCAAAACTCGAATCCGGCTCACCCAATTATACGACTACAAAAAAGAGTTACTTGCGGTGGTTTTCGCATTTGACAAATTTCGCTCATATTTGATCCTATCCAAAGTCATTGTCTATACGGACCACTCTGCTTTACGTTATTTGCTTGACAAAAATGATGCAAAACCACGACTAATTCGATGGGTACTCTTACTCCAAGAATTTGATGTGGAAATCAAAGATAAACGGGGCGCCGAAAATCTTGCCGCCGATCACCTATCAAGGCTTGAGCACTCCGACACCGACAAGCAACACAAAGGACATATCAAAGATTCTTTCCCGGATGAGCAACTCTTTTCCTTGAACTCAATTTCAATTGATAATCCTTGGTTTGCAGATTTTGCTAATTATCTTGCAGGAAAAGTTCTACCGAAAGGGCTGACCCATCAACAAAAGAAGAAATTCTTTTCGGACCTCAAACACTATATTTGGGACGATCCCCACCTCTTCCGAATTTGTGCGGATCAAATCATACGAAGATGTGTCGCACTTCCGAAACGATCTCCATTTTGAATCATTGTCACAGAGGACCCACCGGTGGGCACTATCAGCGAATACCACGGCACGAAAGGTCCTTGAGTCGGGCTTTTATTGGCCTACACTTTTTCAAGACGCAAAACGGTATGTTGAAACTTGTGATAATTGTCAACGAGGTGAAATATTTTCGAAAAAATGAAATGCCCCAAAACGGTATTCTTGTTTGTGAAATTTTTGATGTTTGGGGTATTGATTTTATGGGACCATTTCTGCGTCTTTCGGCAATAAATACATTTTGGTAGCCGTTGACTACGTGTCTAAATGGGTAGAGGCTCAAGCCTTGCCTAAAAATGATGCTCGAGTGGTGGTACATTTTCTCAAAAACTTTTTACCCGATTTGGTACTCCACGAGCCATCATTAGTGATAGAGGCACTCACTTTTGTAATAGTCAATTTGACAAAGTGTTAAAACGATATGGTGTCACACACCGAGTCGCCACCGCCTATCACCATCAAACTAGTGGTCAAGTTGAAGTGTCCAACCGTGAATTAAAAAGAATTTTGGAAAAACGGTTGGACACTCTCGCAAGGATTGGTCCCTCAAACTCGACGATGCCCTTTGGGCTTATAGAACGGCTTTCAAAACGCCAATAGGGACTACTCCATACCGACTCGTTTATGGTAAGGGGTGTCATTTACCGGTTGAGCTTGAACACAAGGCCTTTTGGGCTATTAAAATGCTTAATTATGATTTGTCAAGTGCAGGAGATAACCGTTTATTGCAGATTAACGAACTCGAAGAATGGCGAAATTCGGCATACGAGAACTCGAGAATTTACAAAGAACGAACAAAGCAATGGCATGACAAACGCATTAAGCAAACAAGAGAATTTCAACCTGGTGATCAAGTGTTACTCTTCAATTCCGACTCGACTATTCCAGGTAAATTAAAATCCCGGTGGTCCGGCCCATTCACTGTTACTCAAGTGTTCCCTTACGGGACTATTGAAATCACGCACAAGGAAATGGGAACATTCAAGGTGAACGGACATCGTCTAAAGCTTTATTTTGGGGGCACCATCGATGATAGTTATCGAGATTCCATCCGTCTTGACGACCCTCAAAATACACCACACGAGTAGAGGTAAAACAGGTCCAGCTATACGACGTTAACGAAGCGCTATCAGGAGGCAACCCGGTATTTTGTGTGAATTTTTTTTAAAAAAAAAATTAATAAAAACACGGCCTGGCCGTGTTTATCCACCACGGCCGTGTTCGTCAATAAATTGACGAACACACCTTGGCCGTGTTCTTCAACCCAGGCCATGTTGGCAGACCACGCAGAAAACACGGCCTGGGCGTGTTTTTAAACACGCCCGTGTTTAAAAAAATATAATATTTTGGATCAAAATTCGTACAAAACACGGCCGCGGGCGTGTTAATAACACGCCCGTGTTTTAAATCGAAATAAAAAAAACGGGATGAAAACGCGTACAAAACACGGCCTGTGCGTGTTAAATAACACGCCCGTGTTTTAAATCAAAAAAATAAAAAAAAATAAAAAAAGGGGGGCCGAACTCGTAACGAACACGGCCTGGCCGTGCTTTGAAAGCACGGCCGTGTTCGGTACATACAAAACAGGGGGTGTCCGATTTCATCCCTATTTTCTTCCCCAAACCCCTTCTTCTTCTTCCTTTCTTCCCCTTTTCTCAAACCCTACCCCAAAATCACCAATTTCTTTCTCTTTTCTTCCAAAATCTTCACTCACACCACACACTTTCACATCACAAGGCTCTCATCTCTTCCTCCTCACAATGTCTTCAAGGTATGTGTTGTTCTTCTCTTCTCTTCTTTTCCTTTCAATTTCGAATTTTGATTTGTTTGAATTGGTATATTTGTGTGTTGTTGTGAAGATTATCTTATGTTGTAGTTAGCAAATTCATGAATATGTATTGCCAATTTTTCTTGCCCTAAAAAAAAATTGAATGGTAGGGTTATTAAAATTTGGATAGTTGATATTAATGAATTTATTTTTATGACATATTTCTTGTGAATTTTTGTGAGTTTAATTGAGTTTATTTGTGGTAATTTTTTAGTTCTTGTGGTAATTATGAGAAATTATTCTTGTGATGTTTTTATCTTGCTAAATTGAGGAATTGGTCATTTGTTCTTGATTTGAAGAGTTAGACTTGGAGTCATATGATTAATGTTCCTAAATTGTTGTTGAGATATCTTTGTTTTTGATTGAATTGCTATTATTGAAATGTTGTTGAAAAATGGATGTTGTTAAATCATTGTTGCAAATGGGGTGTATAGCTTGTGAAGATGGATTCTTGTTGAATAAAGATGTTGATATGGTGGAAATTTGAGTAAATTGATGCCTTTTCATGTTTGGGATACTATCTATGTCTCTTAAAATAGTTTTTCACGTTGTTGTAAGTTTATATTGACATAGGAATCCCAGGACGAAACGCGACGCGTCGGTGATGCTTCATCCTCGCGGCCCCCCACACCGGCGGCCGTCGCCGAGCCACTCGTACTGACCACCGGTACCTACCAACCCATTTGGTATATTCTTCCGAGATGATGATCATGAAGCTCAATACCATCGTCTGGCCCAACGCCACATCATTAACACACGATTCTCGGATAACCCTACCTTGGATGGGCTCGGGCTGCGTACAGATGTGGATTGAATGTTTAATCAACTTGGGTGGGGCTATTTCATGAATCTAGCCACACCCACCTACATCCGTCTCACGTTAGAATTTCTGAGTTCCTATGACGCGGAGATTACTTGGGCCGACACACTTATTTGAAGAAGGACGAATCACATTTCGGCTCTTCAACAATGATCACCAACTCACATTCGCGAATTTAATTCTATCTATGATTTACCCACAAATGGGTTGCGTATAAAGCCATTGGGGTTCCGTGATCGACAATTTTGGCAAGCAATTTCGCATGAGCCGAATATAATCCTTCTTCATCAAAATCCTCATGCATTGTCAATCCTTGCTTTCGTTATATCCATCGGGTGCTCTCGAGTACACTATTTGGCGGGCGAAAGCGAAGGAGTTGTCCGACTTGATGAGTTGTATTTTCTATGGTCAATGGTGAATTCTTCTTTGGTCGACACGGGTTCTTATCTCGCCAAGCATTTTTCAAAGTGAGCAAGAAAACCGAGGTAAAATCGTTATTGGTGGCCTTATTACTCCTATTGCCATCCATTATGGTTATAACCTCGCAGGACTTGAGCAAGCCCAGGGGACCAACCCGGATCGACTTTGAATCTTGTATTGCTATGGGAATGATTCAACGGAGCGGGATGGGTTATGTTTTAAGATTCAAAAATACAGACTACACACATCCATTCCGGATCCTTCTCGCACCGGTTCGGGACCGGACAATTGGAAGATGATGTACCCACAAGGTGATAACCCGGATGCATTCCGACTACCGCACCGCCGGCCCGGCACGATGCCTATCAAAGTGAGGAACCGGATATTGATGCTCCTCGGCGTCACAACCACCAAGGCAACCACCAAGGCAACCATCAACCCCTATGGATGATACTAGATCTCTTCTCCACGCCATTCGCTTGGAGCAAATGGAGCGGCGAGCTTTATTGGATCGCCGAGGGAAATGATGACTCAACATTACGCTCGAATTGAAGAACGACAACAACAATTCTTCATGAATCTTCAACAACAAAGAACAACAACAATATGACCAACAAGAATCTATTTTGCCATGATGGATCGTATCCAACAATGGCATATTTCGCAAGGACATTTCCCACCACCACAATGAAATTTTTCTTGTTTCATTTTTTTTTTCTCGCTTTCTAATCTAGACTGTATCACATCTCCTTCTTCACATTGGGGACAATGTGACCCTTGACGTTGGAGGTGGTGAGATTTATCAAAGATATTTGGATAATTTTTCTTGTTTTCTTTTAGTTTGTGTGGGATTGCGTTTTTAATTAATTTGTGTGGATGTTTTATTTTTTTATGCACTTTTAAATCTCTTGCAAATAAACATGAGATATTTCTTTTTACAATTCGATAAGTTGTTTGTGAATTTGTTTTTAACCAATTTTTCTCCCGAAAAAGTCATCTTTTTGAACTCAAATCGCCAAAATGTTTTAAAAACCGTGTGACTCTAGTAAAAGGATGAATTCGGCCAAAAGAGTTTAATGTCATGAAAATAGTTTGGATTTTGCTTAAATTTAAATACTTTATGTCATGATCGTTGGAGAAATCATTATTCGGGTAAAAAAAAATCGAAAAAAATCGGAAAATCGAAAAAAAAAATAAAAAAATAATATATATATTTTTATAAAAAAGGACAAATCGAGGTTATACTCTGTTTGTTCTTTCGCTTAGTAACTAGGAGCATTCATGAGCCCCATGTTTGTCTTTTACGTAAAACGGCAGCACAAATATGAGTATGAGAAACCACCCTAGGAGTTTTTGGAAAGCATTCAAAATTTAAACCTAGTGGAAGTTTACCTCAAAAAAATGTCCTAATTTATAATTATATGCATTTAAAAAAAAAACCCGAGTTTTTGAACATCTCCTTTTATCATTACATTCTTGTATTTGGTCTAAGCGAATGATTAACAATTCCTGTGATATGACAACTGTGATGACTAAACGATTCCATTTACTGAATTCACCCTCTTTTTTTAACAAATTGGTTGACTAGGAAGAACGAATCGATTGGCTCGATCGGGAATAAAAAGGTTAGCGATTTACTTCAAACATGTCAAAATTGTGAAAATAGATACCTCATTTTTGTTTTCAACTCCACTCTTTGTTTTAAAAATTGCTTGAGGACAAGCAAAATTTCCAAGTTGGAGGCGGTTTGATAAGTGCATTTTTGTTCACATTTTCTTAAACCTTTTTAGATAATTTTTCTAACTTTTTAGTTCATTAATCAATAAAATCAAGAAAAATCACATTGGCTTGTTTTGAATGATGAAGGTTAAGACTTGAAGCAAATTCGTATGATTTCGTATGAAAATACGAACAGAAACAAAGTCTAAAAGAAGGCAAGAAGACTCAATCTCGTGCAGAACACACCCCTAGTGTGTTGGAAAACATGGCCATGCTTCAAAAGGAAGAGAAACAAGAAAAACAGAAAAACACGCCCGGGCCGTGCTTACAAAGCACGGCCGTGTTTCACACGCAAATCAGCAAAACACGCCCAAACCGTGTTTAAAAGCACACCCTGTCAGAAAATCCATTTTTTGCGAAGAAAACACGGCCTGGCCGTGTTTATAAACACGGCCGTGTTCGTCAAATTTTTGAACACGGCCTGGCCGCGCTTTTAAAGCACGCCGTGTTTTCCTCCACTCAACAAATTTTCTTCTTTTGGCGGAAATAATGGAGACTTTTGCTTTTTGACAACCTTTGAGCGACTTTCACACCTCATCTTGCTGCACCAAAACTCAATTTCCTCCTCAATTGGCATGTGGACACAATGATTCAACCAACTCAACCCATGGAAGTGAAGTATGATCATGTGTATACAATGATTCAACCAACTCAACCATGAATGTGCACACAATGATTCAACTAACAAGCATGGAAATGGGGCATTTGTTAATATGGTATTTCACAAGATGGTGCTTATAAAAGCCAAGAGTTTGAGTTGGAAAATCATTCATGTAATATTCATTCATGAGAGATTCATAGTGTTTAACATTTTGAGTGGAATTGGGATCAAGAGGTCTTGGAGGAGTAAGCTTGTAGCAACATTGGAGAAGAAGGCTTGGATCAACATCATCTATCAAAGGAACAAGTCATTGAGATTTTGAGAAAGATAAGTACACCATGTTTACAACACTTAAATCTTCTTGTGTAATTTATTCTTTTGTCAAAATCATGAGTAGCTAAACTACTAGTGTTTGAATGTAATGAACTCTAGAATGGATTTGTGATTAAGGTTTGTATGTTTTCAATAAAATTCTCATGTCTTGTGTGATTCACTTATATCATGTTTATTTCATTCAAGTTGATATTTCCGGTATATTAATTTGATATTTATTCCTCATCGGGTAATCGAGAGATTTATGGTGAGAAAGAACCTATATAAGTGAAAAGAGTTGCATGCAATCCTAGATATAGGACGACATAAATCTTCTGAATTAGGGTCAAACCTAATATGGGAATTCATAAATCGTTATAATGCAATTTTGGGGGTTTTAACTAGAAAGAGATTTCAGTTAATCAACTTGAGATTAGGAGTTTTTCGCCTTGAGAAAGGGTTTAACTTAAATAGGGAATTTCTACGGTCCACATAACATGAGATTTTATTAAAAGAGGTTGGGTTTTTGCTTAAGGGCTTATGGTTGTATTTTTATCTTGATTGAATCACAAAAACATTCTAGAGGGATTTACATTCAACACATTTCTATCTCTTGATTTCTCATTCTACAATCTATTTTTATTTGATTTCTTTTTGTAAGTTGCAATTATCTTAAATTCTCTATTTTTCATTTTCCATTTTAACAAACAAAACTCTGAAAATTACTAGATTAGATAACAAAAAGACGGTAATTATTAGTACTTATAATCCTCGTGGGAATGACACTCAAAGACTCAATAATCTATACTACAAAACGATAGGTGCACTTGCCTATGGTTTTCTAGAGTAGCTTTTGAGTCATCAAGTTTTTGGCGCCGTTGCCGGGGATTGTAATATTAAGAACACCTTATTTTTGTTAATTTAATCATTTTTTTTATTTTCATTAATTGTCTTTCTAGGTATCTATCTTTGTAAGTCTTGGATTATACTTATCCTCCTTGTTTACCACAAAGTGCATGCCTACTCGTCGCCGAATTTGGAAGCGAGACCGCCGGTAGCAACACAGAGGAAAGTATTAGTACAGATCACGAGGAGGATACTAACGAAAGCAAGGATCCCGATATGGCGGATGAACAACAAAGAACCATGTACGACTACGCCAAGCCATCTATGGATGGTACGTCGTCTAGTATCGTATCGTAAGGCCATTTTGCGCCAATAATTTCAAATCAAACCGAATGTCATTCAAATGGTGCAACAGTTTGTTCAATTCGACGGCCTACCGGACGAAGATCCAAATAATCATATCGCGAATTTCCTCGAAATTTACGATACTTTCAAAATAAATGGAGTCTCCGACGATGCCATCCGTTTACGCTTGTTCCCATTTACTCTTCGGGGACGGGCTAAACAATGGCTAAACACTTTACCGAAGGGAACAATCACAACATGGAGCATTATGGCGGAAAAATTCCTGCTAAAGTATTTCCCACCCGCTAAAACCGCACGATTGAGGAATGAGATCTCTTCATTCACTCAAGAAGACGATGAAACCTTGTACGACACTTGGGAGAGATTCAAAGAATTACTGCGAAAATGCCCACATCATGGTCTTCCCATTTGGATGCAAGTCCAAACATTTTACAACGGGTTGCTCTCATCAACAAACGGATGATCGATCTTTGCGCGCGGGGGGACATTGAACAATAAAACACCGAAGCCGCCCAAGATCTCATAGAAGGAATGGCCATGAATGGCTATCAATGGCAATCCGCACGAGGAAAAAACCAACAGTCGGTGGGAGTATATAATGCGGACGCGGTGGTTACACTAGCCGCACTGGTCGAAGCTTTGACTCGAGAAAATCGACGGGTTGGCAGCTCCAAAACCACCACCACAACAAGCCTTCTCACGCGAGACTTGTGGAGGATCACACAACCACCAAGATTGCCCTCACGCGATACCGCCGCATGAACAAGTGGATTATCTAGGTAATCAATCTCGACCCTTTCAAAATAATCCTTTCGGTAACACTTATAATCCAGGTCAAGCGCCAACACCCGAACTTTAGTTGGGGAAATCAAGGTCACGTAAACCTAATCCAAACGCACTCCCCAATTCGTCTGCACCTCCCGGTTTCCAACCGCGAAAACCAAGTTTGGAGGACTTACTATCCAAATTCGTCCAAACAACGGAAACCCGTTTCACGGCCACCGAAACATCCTTAAGGAACCAAGAAGCATCTATTCGCAACTTGGAAAATCAAATTGGTCAAATTGGTCAAATTGCCAAAATGATCTCCGAAAGGCCACAAGGGAGCTTACCTAGCAACACCGAGCCAAATCCAAGAGAAAGGTAAAAGTAATTACTCTAAGGAGTGGAACAAAGCTAGGCAAGACGGATGCGGAGGACGAACCCACACCCATACAACAAAAAGACGAACGGTATCCAAGGAAACAAAGAAAATGGTACCGGAATTCCAACCACCTATTCCGTATCCAAGTCGATTGCGTAAGGACAAACATGACGACCAATTTGGTAAGTTCTTGGATTTATTTAAACAATTGCACATCAATATTCCTTTTGTTGAAGCCCTTTCACAGATGCCAAAATATGCCAAGTTCCTAAAAGATCTTCTTTCAAATAAGAAGAAGCTTGAAGAAATATCCATGGTGCAATTAAATGAATGCTCGGCAATTTTGCAAAACAAGTTACCTCTTTAAAATCAAAGATCCGGGGAGTTTTACTATTCCTTGTCATGTCGGTAATTTGATTTGTTGATCGGGCATTGGCCGATCTAGGGGCTAGCATTAATTTGATGCCTTATGATTTATTCAAACAAATGGGTCAGGGAGCCAAAACCAACTAGGATGAGCCCGCAATTAGTCGACGGATCTATTAAGTATCCTAGAGGCATTGTTGAAGATGTTTTGGTCAAAGTCGATAAGTTTATATTTCTGTCGATTTTGTAATTCTTGATATGCATACGAGATGTCGAAGTTCCCTTGATCCTGGGCGTCCATTTTTAGCTACTGCTAAGGCAATCATTGACGTGCATGATGGCAAACTAATTTTAAGAGTCGAAGATGAACAAGTCATTTTTAAAATCGCAACATTCAGATATCTTCTCCAGATTCTTCTTGAGGTGGAACGTCTTTAGAGCGGACGCATACTATTTTTGATCCGACGCCAGTGACTGTTTTTAGAGAAGGAACGGTGTATCAACCCGGTCTGGCATAAGAGAGTTCCGACGAAGAATCCCCGAGTGCTGATTTTAGGCAGTATCAGCAGGAAGAAGAAAATATGGACCCATTGGAGCCGGAGCGTGATAACGTGGAGTGGGTAGACGAACCCTCTGAAGATTCGAGGCCGAAGAGGCCTTAAGTGCCCATGGGCCATCGTAATGGCGACGGTCGGCAAGGAGGAGGCCCTCGTCTTCATGTCGAGCCTCGGTGGACGCCGAGTGAAATAAACGATATCCCTAGCATGCCGATGATCCAGGAGGTAGAAGAGCTCTCGGTGAGGTATCGTATTCAAGTGGTATCCATTTTTGGGTACCGGATGGCACGAGAGGTTCCTCGCACCCACCGGGGTTGCTTGGCCATATTTACCGCCGACCTCCTATACGGGTTGTGATTTCCACCGCACGCTTTCCTTCTTACGCGGTGGTTTTGCAAGTGGGGCATGCATCCGACCCGGGTGAACCCTATTTCTTGGGGTAGGATCATCGGCCTCCCGGTGATGTTCCACCTTGAAAATATCCTCGCCCCAAATTCAAAGAGATGAACGAGCTCTTTATCCGCGGCGACTCCTTCAACTCGGGGGGTCACCGTCGGGGTGGTATTACGTCTGGACCGATCGGGGTATCCGGACGACTTAGTGGAAGGTCTTCCTTCATCTTTGAAGGAGTGGAAAGATAAGTGGCTCTGGGTGAGCGGCGAGTGGCAGGCTCGCGTGGAGGATGGGGAAAGGGAAACTGTTCTTCATCCTCCATCGAATTTTGTTTTTGGTTACAATAAGTCTTATCTTTTCTCCTTTCTCTGCTTTTGCTGTTTATTGTTTCCTTTTGTGATTGACTTTGCTTCTTTTTTCGTCTTTTTACCTTTACAGAGAACCGGGCATCAAAGGGGCCTCTGTCGGCCACCTTTATTCGGCGTCGAAAATATCCGGCCGGGGCATCGAGACGCGGATCGAGAGATTGGCCACTGAGGCAATCGGCCGCCGCCGCTTGAGGCTCGCTCGCCTCCGAACCCGAGGCCGAGGGGGCGGCTCGGGACGAGGCGGCAGAGAGGGAGGGGGAGGTTGGGGGAGAGCCTCAGTAGAACACTCCCGGTAATGAAGAAGTATGGCCCATCTCTCCGGGGGAGCAGCCGACTAGAACGGAGCGAGTTGCGTCGTCTCCTGCAACGGCCAGTCCTGTGGGAAGATCGTCTGTGCCCGTTGGGAAAATGCAGACTCCAGAGCCGCCGAGTGCGGCTGCCGTTCGAGGTAAACATAGTATTTCTTACATTTCCTTTTGAAATGTTTTTCGTTTTCTTTTGACCTTTTAAAGGTGGTTGCTTTTTGTAGAGCGTGGCTTGGATTTGCGTGCACACCTTCGCAGCGTGAGGAATACGGCCGCGCGGCGAACTCGGGCGACTGCCGACCCACCCGCAGATGCGGAGGCGGCTCAGAGAGCAGATATCCGGGCCGGCAAACATCCCGCTGATGGAGTGCCGGAGGCAGTGGAACCTCCCCTTCAAAGGAGAAGATGAGGGATTGTGATGGAAGAGCCGGAGCATCCTGAACAGGCCCCAAAAGGGGGAGGTCCGCGAACTTTCTCGGATGACCTCGGCCGGGAAGGTCACTTCATCCCTCGAAATCGGGTGAGAGATGAATACTGCGAGGGAATGATTGGACTACGCCCTCGATGGTTTGTGGAGTTTGTCCGATGCGCCATGCCGACGGAGGAGCGATCGAGAGTTTTACCGGAGGCGGGTCGGGCCGCGATGAGTGTCCCGGCTCGTGCTGGATAAAACGCGATCGAGCAATTCTGCCGAGATCGGCCGAGGAACATTGGGCTCTATGGCATGCAATCGGGGGAACTCGCGAGTGGAGAAAAATACGCCCGATCTGGAAAGGCGGCACGGGGACTGCGGGAGGCTATGCTACCCTTCAAGCCGGGTACAAGAATCGTTAAAGACCCAGCGGATGAGGCTACTGACTCGGGCCAACTCGAAAGAAAGAAAGCTGCTGCGAGGGCCGAGGCGGAGCGAGATCGGGCCGCAGGTCAAGAGGAGCTTAGGGCTAAGGTTGCCGAGCCTGGAACGTCCGCCACGCCTGGCCGAGAAAATGGAGAGGCGTCTAGCCGATGTGCGCAGAGAGGCCGAAGAGGCTACTCATCGGCAAATTGAGGAAGCTCGTACACAGGCCGTTGAAGCTTACAAGGACTCTGAGGAGTATGCATTTATGTTAACTTGCGGCCACGCGACCAGCCTCAGAGAAATTCTTGATTTGGTTAAGGCCGGGCGGACGGTCGCTCAACTTGAGGAAGATTTGGCCCTCCTGGAGGCTGATCTCGATGCTCTTCGGCCGAACTTTGCCGAGGCCCCTAATGTTCAGGGCTCACCTCCTCCGGACGTGGAAGAAGTCGCCTCCAGTGGTGCCATTGAAATTCTGTCCCCTGCTCAGTCTTGATGCTGTTTGCCCCCTTTTTATTTACAAGCTTTCATATGTACTCGTAGGTAGGTGACTTGGCTTCGTGCCTTAAAATGTAACGGGCTCCGGCCTCCCTTGTGTAAATACTTTTGAAGTAGAAATGAACTGTTATTTTTCTCACCTGTGTATGTGTTTTAAGCTTTTTGTATATGCTCGACTCTTTTCCTTTTTGTAAGATTGTTGCCTGAATAAGGGACTTCATCCGCTTTAATTGACTTTCGTACTTGGTATATGAACCTGATCTTTATTTTGTATTTGGTACTTGGTACATAAACCAAGTCTTCGTTTCATGCTCGGTGTGTACATCGAGCCTTTGTTTTGTGCTTGGTGCGTAACCAAGTCTTTATTTTATGCTCGGTGTGTACACCAAGTCTTTGTTTTGTGCTCGGTGCGTAACCAAGTCTTTGTTTTGTGCTCGGTGCGTAACCAAGTCTTTGTTTTGTGCTCGGTGCGTAACCAAGTCTTTGGTGCTCGGTGCGTAACCAAGTCTTTATTTTATGCTCGGTGTGGACACCAAGTCTTTGTTTTGTGCTCGGTGCGTAACCAAGTCTTTGGTGCTCGGTGCATAACCAAGTCTTTATTTTATGCTCGGCGTGGACACCAAGTCTTTGTTTTGTGCTTGGTGCGTAACCAAGTCTTTTCAGCGTGCAAAGGACGTACCCGAGACGACTTGTCCGCATTGACTTTTTTTTCACCGAGGCGATTTTTACTGTCCTCGGCAAGTAGCCGAGGTGGGTAAAAATTTCGTCCCCCTTTAGGGAGCTCACAGAATATCAGATGAAAGGATAATTCCTTAGAATCCTATCTGGTTCGTAAACCGAGATCTCTATTGATAGTACCATTTCAGGTATGCTATATTCCATTGGATGCATAAATTTTTCTCCACTCAAATATTCTAGCTGGTATGCCCCACCAGACAAGACGTGGCTGACCCGAAATGGGCCCTCCCAGGTTGGCTTCAATGGGCTGGGTTCAACACCTGTTATCTTTTTCAACACAAGATCGCCGACCTAGAATCTCCTTTCCTTTACTTTCGAATTGTAGTACCTCTCGCTTCTTTGTTTATACACGGTGTTTTTCATCTCGGCACTACACCTTTTTTCTTCGAGCAGATCTAGCTCGGCTCGGAGCGCAGCCTCATTGCCGTCTTCGGCAAAACTTGCAATTCTGAAGGTAGGGGCTCCAATCTCAACAGGAATCACCGCCTCGGTTCCATAAGCCAAAGAAAAAGGTGTTTCTCCAGTGGCCGCTCGATGCGACATTCTGTATGACCACATTACACCGGGTAATTCCTCTGGCCAATTACCTTTAGACTCCTCCAATCTCGCCTTCAAGGTATACTTGAGTATTTTATTAACGGCCTCAACTTGTCCATTCGACTGGGGATGGTATGGAGTTGAGAAGTGGTTTTTAATGTGGAAACCCTCACAAAAATTTCGAAACCTCCGGTATCGAATTGTTTCCCATTGTCTGTAACAACCGAATGCGGTATCCCGAATCTACAGATAATAGACTTCCATACAAAACTCACAATCTTTTCCTCATCTATTTTCGCCAGAGGCTCCGCCTCGGCCCATTTTGTGAAATAATCCACCGCCACAATGGCATATTTGACGCCCCCTTTGCTAGTGGGGAGTGGTCCGATAAGGTCCATTCCCCATTTGGCAAACGGCCATGGGCTAAATACGGAGATAAGTTGCTCAGGATGATATCTGACCTGCGGCGCGAATCTTTGGCACCTCTCACATCTTTTAACGAGATCAGTTGCATCCTTTCTTAGGGATGGCCAGTAGTATCCTTGCCGTATTAATTTATAGGCCAATGTCTGGCCTCCGGCGTGGTTTCCGCATATTCCCTCGTGAACCTCTCGAAGTGCATAATCTGCATCTGTCTCGGAAAGGCACCGTAGGAGTGGGACGGAGTATCCTCGTTTGTATAGGATGCCATCTACTAGTGTAAACCGAGCCGCTTGAGTTCGTAATGTTCTGGCTTCAGCTTTGTTTTCAGGTTGAACTCCTTTTTCTAAATCTTGAATGATTGGGGTCATCCAGTCCGCTCGGCGGTTTGATTGTATATATCTTCTTTGCACCAAGTGATGGGGCGGACAGTTGTGTGTGTGACATCCGCGATGGCATCCGTCCCTGGCCGAACCGAGCCGAGCTAAGGCATCCGCCCGCATGTTCTCGGCTCGGGGCACATGTAAGACTTTTTGTCTTAAAGTGCGATAATCTCTTCTTGACCAAGTCCAAATATTGTGCGAGTTTTTGCTCTTTCGCTTCGTACTCACCGTTGATTTGATGAACGACCATCTGAGAATCACTGTGTACCAACAGTTGTTTTAGGCCCATGGAAGCTGCCATATCTAAGCCTGCCAGAAGTGCCTCGTATTCGGCTTTGTTGTTCGTTGCGGGGAACTGATATCGCACGGCCGAGCAGTAGCATTTTTGATTTGGATCGATTATCACGATTCCGCCCCCTGCTCGGCCTGCAGTGGAAGAGCCGTCAACGAACAATTTCCATTCTTGGTCTTCCATAACTTCTAATCGTCTGGAAGGTGTGAATTCGGCCACAAAGTCGGCTAAAGCCTGTCCTTTTATTGTTGTACGAGGTTCGTATAGAATATCAAACTGAATGAGTTCGACGGCCCACTTGATCATCTGACCAGAAGTATCGGGTCAGTGTAGTACTTGTTTCAGTGGGTAGTTCGTCAAGACTATAATCTTGTGGTCTAGAAAATATGGACGGAGTTTCCGCGCCGCAGTGATTAATGAATAAGCCAACTTTTCCATTGGTGGATAGCGGAGCTTGGCGTCATGTAACGCTTGGCTAGTGTAATAGACCGGATGTTGAATAGAACCATCTAACCTGATTAACACCGAGCTGATGGCGTATTCGGATACCGCCAGGTACAAATACAAATCCTCCCCTTGGGTAGGTTTTTGCAATATAGGAATTGAAGAAAGGTGCTGTTTAAGGGATTCAAAGGCAGTCTCTGCTTGCTCGGTCCACTCAAAATTTTTGCTCTTTTTTATAATTTCGAAAAAAGGTTTGCACTTGTCTGTGGATCGCGAGACAAATCGGTTAAGGGCGGCCAATCGGCTGTTAGGCTTTGTACATTTTTCACGAGAATTTGGGGTTCTAGATCGATTATGGCTTTTATTTTGTCCAGGTTAGCTTCGATTCCCCTTTGGTGACCATATACCCCAAAAATTTACCCGAGCCGACCCCAAATGTACACTTTCTCGGGTTTAACATCATCTTGTACTCTCTTAAAACAAAGAACGCGTTTTATTAAGATCGTTTAGATGATCGATATATACTGATGCTTTCACCAACATGTCATCTACATAGACTTCCATAGACGACCTATCATTTTCTCAATCATCTTATTTACTAACCTTTGGTAGGTCGCACCAAAGATTCTTCAACCCGAAGGGCATCATCTTGTAATAAATTCCACGAGCGAGAGAAGAATGATGTATTTTCTTCATCATCTGGGTGCATTCGTATTTGGTTGTAACCCGAGTATGCATCCATGAATCTCATCAGCTCGTGTCCCGCCGTGGCATCTACCATATAGTCAATATTTGGTAATGGATAACTGTCCTGGGGGCATGCCTTATTCGGTCGGTGAAATCCACGCCACGGGCGCCATCGCCATTGCTTTTTTACCAAAACAGATTGGCAACCCATCGGGATAGAGAGCTTCTGGATAAATTGATTATCTATCAACTTGTTCACCTCGGCCTCAAGTGCTGCTTGTCTGTCATGGCCGAGTTTGCGCCTTTTCTGGATAACTGGGCGGAACGTTAGATCAATATTGAGGCGGTGGCATGCATGCTTAGGGTCAATTACGGCCATGTCTGCATGAGTCCATGCGAAGACGTCAAGATTATTTCCCAAAAACTCAATCAGCTCGGTTCGATATGGTTCTGGGAGATCATGACCAATACGTAGTTGGCGCCCCTCGCTTGGCCTTCCGACGTTGATTGTATCAACCTGTTCTACTGGTTCCGCCCGTTTTCTTTTCTTGCTCGCCCTCTTTGATCTGCAGGGCAACTCATCTTCGATGGTCGGCTCGTTCTCGATCTTTGGCTCGCCTTCTTCCATCATCGGTTCCTTCCAGGTCGACGACTGGATTATCCTCTGAACGATCACCACTTTCCGCTCAGGCTCCTCCTTGGCGGGGATCGCTTGCGTGGTTCCACTTTGGTTTCTCCTCGTTCCACCACGTTAATCTCCACCGGTCGGAGTTTGAGAGAGCATTCTCGTGACTCCCTTTGATTCCCTTTATGTATAGCCTCGCCGTCGGATGTTGGGACTTTTATACAAAAATGATATATTGAAACGACTGCTTTTATATGATAAAGCAATGGCCTCCCAATGATAGCATTGTACTCCAAATCGGCATTGATTATTTTGAATGTTGTCATGACGGTCCGTTTATGCAACCCTTGTCCCATTTGGATGGGCAAATCAACTTCCCCGAGCGGGACTATTCTTCCTCCTCCAAACCCCATAATGCTATCGTTGCATGGACGGATATAGCTATCGTCCACGTTCAATCTTCGAAAGGCTCAGACGTAAATGACTGATGAGTAGCTTCCAGAGTCGATCAAAATTCTATGGACCGGAATACCCAAAATCGGTGCAGTAATGACCAGGGGGTCAGAATGAGGGTGGACCACCTGGTCGGCATCCGCATCCGAGAACACAAAGTGGCCGGTGGGTTGGCCTTCCTTGATTTCCGCCACCCGAACTTGCCTTTCGGCGTTGGCGGCCTGTCTAACATCAGCATTTCTTTTTCTGTTGGAGCGGCTATCCTCGGCTGTGTTAGTATTGATACGATTTACACTCGACATCATGAGGATCTCCTACCCCTGGTTCTCGGCGGTGGTGGCCAGAGAGAGCTGGATTGGTTACGCGCTCCAGGTTGACACCTTGAGTCAGTGCCGGTGGGGGCGGTAGTTCATGAACGTATCTTTTAAGACCGCCTTGCCGAACAATCCACATAATTTCTCTGATTAGATCTCGGCACTCATCGGTATCGTGACCTATTGATTTATGATAGGCACAATATCAACGTGAATCTAATTTTGTCGGCTCGACCTTGAGGCCGGCGGAGAGGTAACAAATTTAGACCCTGTACTTCATTCCATATGGCTGATGGAGTGTGGGTCAAAGTACTCCTTGTAAGTCCAAGCGGCTACGATAATCTAGAGGGGGGGGATGAATAGATTATCTCCATCTTTTCGATTTCGCCCTCTTTTTCGAACAAAAACAAGCCAAGACAATATTAAGGTGCGGAATGTAAACAACACACGTCGATTTAAAGAGGTTCAACCCACCTAGGGCCTAATCCTCTACCACCCCAGTATATCCGGGATGGATTTCAAAAAGAAAATTTTTTTTTATTAATTTACCACAAATTAATACAACACCAACTTACAACAACACCTTGAAGAGCACCACACTCTTCTTCAACACCACCTTTGAGATTACCACAATCTCAATTGAAGATTACCACAATCTCCAACGGCACCTTGTGAAGATTACCACAATCTTCAACCTTGAAGAATACCAAATTCTTCAACACCTCAACAAGAAGATTACCACAATCTTCTCACACCTAACACCTAGATCACCCAAGTGTGTTCTTACCACAAGAACACTCACAAGGATATCTTGTGTTTGAATGACGACCACAAATTCAAGATTACAACTCGATAATGAGTAATACAATTGAGTGCAAGTGTAATCAAGAATAGCCTAGACCTCAAGAATGTGAAAGTGAATAGCTAGGCAAATTACAACAAGAAATAAGACAATGTAAGAACAAGTGTATCTTGTTGTGTTGTAGTTTTCTCTCATATTGTGTTGCTTCAATTCTTCCTCTATTTATAGAAGATGTCTTGTACATGATAGGCTCCTCTTGGGGACATGAATTACGTAAAAATTGCAAGACAATTGAAGAAAAGAGTCATTAGAAATCAATCCCACAATTTAGGGAAAAGCATGTGCTGCACAACGGTTAGAATTTTCTTTGTCAAACTTAGGCGGCCGATCGTCACAAGACAAATAGACGTTTGAAAATGAGAAAACACATTTACACAGGGGCCAGGTCGGCCGACGGGGTCCAATTTGGTCGACCCTATGTCCACCGGCCGAGCGAACCAAAAAACGAGTCGAGAAAGTTCTTTTTGAGAAAATGCTCCAGTGTACGGTCACCCGGCCGGCCGTCGACGCCCCCGATCGGCCGATCGTCGACCACACCGGTCTACCACCCTGTTGACCGGTCAACCACCCTTTTTTCAGCAAATAGCTTATTCACTATTTTTCACAATTTTCAGGTACGGGATGCCCTATAGGGCGACCGATTGGCCTCAAAACAAAAGTATTGTCCAATTTTATATCGAAAATAAACTTCAAGAAATACTCCAAAAAATAGTAAAAATATTTTAGACCGATCGGGAGTATTAGGACAATATTTTAGAACCATTGTTTTGGTGTAAAAACACATTAACACAAAATCATCAAAAGTGTTGTCCAATTTATATCGAAAATAAACTTGTAGAAATACTCCGGAAAATATTAAAACCATTTTAAATCATTTAGGAGTATTTGGACAACCTTTAAAAACATTGTTTTGGTATAAAAACAAAATCATCAAAATCATGATAAAATCATTTATCAAACAATCTCCCCCTTTTTAATGATTACAAACCAAAACTATTTTAACGAGGTCGATTTTGAAAACAAAACATTTTACCAGGTAAAAGGAACTTTCCGTTGTGAGCGACAACATTCCACGCAATATAATCACAATGATGGGAGTAGAGATATTCAAACACATATAGCAAATGCTCCCCCTATCAACATGCACAACAAGAGTTATATAGAAGCAACTTAAACATAAGCTAAAATATTAGCTTTTCGATATTGAGCTTAAGTATCAAAAACTTAAAAGCTCCCCCTGTCAAAGATACATCATTAGAACCGTATATAAGTCCATACTACAACCAATGGACCATGATTCATACATAACCATAATGCACCAAGTGGACTAAATATGATCCACAACTTATGGCTTTATGAAGCCATAGCTTATAGCTTCTTTGTGTTAAGCTTATCTTAGCTTTTATGAGCTAATGAGCTTATAACCTGTTTCTCCCCCTTTGGAATCATCAAAAAGAATGTTAGCACGATAAATACATCATATATTCATATCAAAGTGCGCAACTAAACCGATGTATCGAGCTATTTGAACATTGAAGCTTATAAACCAAAAAGGAGGGAAGAGTCGAATCATACGACTTGTAGAAGCTCATGAAAGACCATTTGATAAGCAAAACATGATTTCTATAAA
Source organism: Rehmannia glutinosa (assembly GCA_016081115.2). NCBI lineage: Eukaryota > Viridiplantae > Streptophyta > Magnoliopsida > Lamiales > Orobanchaceae > Rehmannia > Rehmannia glutinosa. The sequence goes on from JABTTQ020002230.1 coordinate 304,553, forward strand.
TATATAAGACTTTTCAAATCAAGAGAATCATGTAGGTGATGAAATTTTCATTGAAACATTTCGTCGAACAACAGCGTCGTCGAATAAAACTAAAAGAATATAACGCCTTTGCAATTCGTTTAAGCCAAAAATTTTCATCACCAAATACAATTAAACAATTATCATTCATCAACAATCAATAAAGCTCATCACAAATATATATGAATTGCATCAAGAAAAAATGCATATAAGCCACAAACTCAAGGGTTTAACCCAATTGAGCTAAAGAAGTAGAATTCTTACCATTCGATTGGTAAAGACGAGCAACAATGATGATAACCGAGCTATGTAGTCCCCAAAATATATAATACATGCATCAAAACTCATTTGAAGTGAAATGTGTGTGAAAATTGCAAAGGGGACGAAAAATGAACCAAAAGAGCCAAAATGGCTAAGTCCTGCGGAAAAGCGTAACGTTTTTAACAAGGAAAACCATCAAGGGCGACCGGTCCGGGCGGGCGACGGTCGACGGCATGGGCGGACCGGTCGGCCTTGCCCCCGATCAGCCCATTTGTTTGAGTTCTGTTTAAAAAATCCGAAGTTTGATCCAAAAATCCGATTTTTCGCCCCTAAGTTTTAAAACGTGCAAGATGCAAACGTAGACCCCATTCAATATACATTATGTCATACTCAAGCTTGAAATGAGGTAAAATACTCGGCGGTTAACGAAAAAAAAAATAAAAATCCGCGAGTTATCCTTGAGACGGAATTAAACACATCTCAAGTTTTTGTTAAAACATGCAATCCCTTAACAATTATATTGAATCTCAATATGTTTAGTTCGATTATGACGAACCATAGTTTGAATAATTTTGACCGGACTTGTTATCCCGAAAAAATAAGAACATTTTAAAGCTTTGGATACAACAAGTCATAAGAAGAAGTTCCTTTCAAATATTTGAAAATTTCTTTTAACGGCACTTTAATGAGATTCGTTGGGATAGTTTTTTTTGAAGTCGAGCATATAGACATAATGCATATGGAATGTCGAGTCTATAGAAATAATACAAGAAAACATACCTCGAATTTGTATGTCGGCCGATATGCCTTTCTCAGCCTTTGTCAATCTTTAGCCATAGAGGTTGAGATAGTTCTTCTTTCTTCAATGCTTAACTCCTTCAAGAGTTCTTTTGAAGTGTAGCCATCTACTTGGCATTGAATGATTTGAAGTCCAAGCAAGAAATTGAGCTCCCCCATCATGCTTATTTCAAGTACACCTTGCATCAACTTGGAAAAATATCTTGCACAAATATTTATTAGTAGTACCAAAAATATTCTCATAAATATGCACAAGTAAACAATCTTGCCCTTTTTCAAAAACAAAGAGAGTAGTAACAACTTTACCTCTTGTAAAATCATTTAGCAAAAATAGCTAAGTCTATCAACCGTACAAGGCCTTTTAAAAAAAAACATTTGGCCAAAAAAAATTTTAAATACCGGAGGTTGTTTTACATAGACTTCTTCTAGAATAAAACCATTGAGAAAATTGGATTAAACATCCATTTTGTAAAACTTGAAATTTTCTTAAAACACGAATGGACAAGTAAAATGCAAATAGCTACTAAATGTGCTATGAGTGCAAATGATACATCAAAATCAATTACCTTCTTCTTGAAAATACCTTTGAGCTACTAACCTCGCCTTAGTTCGACCAATGTTGCCTTGGTCATCGAGTTTGTTACGGAATACCCTTTTTTGTCTACTTCATTACTATCATCATAGGGCATCCAATTTGTCTAAGGTGTTCATAATAGAACATATACATCCAAATATTTTGAGGTAACCAATATTTGGAGTACTTCATTTCTCATCTATACAACTTAACAAACTCATTAACGGCATCGCTTATATAATCAAGAAAAATAGCCCAAGTGTAAAAACATGTCTCAATCATCAATAACAAAATATCTTGCAAAAGAGCATAGTAGTAAGAGACATTATATATATAGACCATGAAGCAAGAAACACATACTATGCATTTAGAAGATCATCAAGATTCTAATAAATCATGCAAGTTCAAATAAGCTTAAGAAAGCTATAAAAGGTCTCTTTTGAAATTTGAAAATCCGATAGCATATGGTTGAGACCTCATTTAAAAAAGTATTTGAACAAGAGTTGACAAAGCAAATATGTGCAATCAAATATCGAATAGTGCCTTTCAAAAAAAATCTAAAAATCCTCTTAATGGCACTTGTATGAAATACTATGAAAAACAAGCACATAGGCACATGGCAATACATATATCGAGTCTATAAGAGTAAGAATATCACAAGTAAACATACCTCGATAATTTATGCCTTTCTTGACAAATAATGACGTAAATGGCCATTTGTGAAAATATGTAAATCCTACACAATTCTTAAAACAAATCTAGCACAAATCATAATGATAGAAGTGTAGGCTAAGAGATATCACAAGTAAGCTCATGCCATAAAAATCCATAGGAGATGGTAACACACTCTAGTCTACAAAAATGCACAAGAGTTTTAAAAACATCATATGAGGTCTTCTTTTTAAAAAAAATTTTAAAAGCACAAATATATATTGAAGACCTTAATTAATAAAATAAATACTTGAAAACTCATTTGCAATATAGGCACAAATAATAACATACATACTAACTAGATAAAATGCATATTTTAAATGGGGAGATACGGTTTACCAATTACGCCATTTCCATGGGTTGTGCCGTTCCCATTGTTGATGATATCTTCCCTCGAGAAGTCACTTTGTTGATGATGACTTCTTTGATTACTCCATTTCCAAAGTTTGTTGCCTTCCCATTGTTGATAGTCTCTTCTTCTTTGAAAATCATCTTGTTGATGATGTCTTTGCCATTTCAAGGATTGTGTTCTTCCCATTTTTGATTATATCCTCTTCTTGGAAATTGGCTTTGTCGAAAATAGTTTCTCCTTCTTTGATCAAATGAAACGGTCATTTGATGTCTTCTTGGCGGTATAAATTTTCTTCGATCATTATTTCGTCGGGTACCTAATATGACATTGTTTTGTGGTACCCTCATGTGTTTGGGTCCTTTGGGATTAGTCTTGAGACTTTTAGGTCTCCAACAATAATTAGAGCTATTTCTAGCCCGACAAGTATTTACCGTATGACCCTTTTTACCGCAATAAAAGCATGTAATAATTCTAGGAGCATAATGACCAACGTGCTTAGAGACTTGATTCTTTTTCATGTGATTGACACCCTTAGGCTTATGATCAAGTTCTAGTTTCGAATTATCACAACAATCAACAATATTGGTTATTCTATCGGTAATCAAGTTGGATTTAGATAAATCATTTTTCAAGCAATTTATATCCTCAACAAGAGTACTATTTTCTTTCTCAAGGTTTCTAACCTTGTCAAGAGTGGTGGTGTGAGCACATGATAGTGATTCATAGGAAGTAAATAAACTATCCTTATCATTTTTCAAAACAATGAATTCCTTTTTCAAATTTTTGTATTTAACAAGTAAGTTTTGGAATTCATCTTGTAGCTCATTATAATCATTTTGTAAATCACTATATTCATTTTGCAATTCATGGTCATAAGAAGTAGAGGGTTTAGAACTTACCTCGTTTTTTCTTCGATGCCCATGAGGCATTGTTCAACTTGTTCATCATGGGAGGTTGTAGAAGGCTTATCCCATGTTGTTGGATTTGATGTTGTATCCATTTGTGAAGTAGATGCTTTTGAGTTGCTCCTTTCATTTGCATATACTTCATAGATGGCTTCTAATTTTTTCCATACTTCATGTGCCGATTGAATACCTACAACATGATCAAATTCCAAAGTGGTAAGTGAACAAAGTAAAATATTAAGAGCTTTACCATTTAAAGAGATGATTTTCTTCTCTTCATCATTGAGCTTTTTGAAGCCTTTTGAGGTGTGTGGTGTATCTTTCATCGGAATGGATTCTCCATTAATGACGGTGTTCCAAATGTCGAACCCGCAACCTTGTAAGTAGCATTCCATTCTTTCTTTCCAAAATATAAAATTTTTGGAATCAAATAGTGGTGGCTTGGTGGTGGAGGTGCCGGATAGATGAGCTTCGTTCGTAGCCGACGATCGTTTCTCTTCACTCGCGATGTGAAACGAGCTTGCCAAAGAGTTTGGCTCTGATACCACTTGTAAGTCCAAGCGGCTACGATAATCTAGAGGGGGGGTGAATAGATTATCTCCATCTTTTCGATTTCGCCCTCTTTTTCGAACAAAAACAAGCCAAGACAATATTAAGGTGCGGAATGTAAACAACACACGTCGATTTAAAGAGGTTCAACCCACCTAGGGCCTAATCCTCTACCACCCCAGTATATCCGGGATGGATTTCAAAAAGAATTTTTTTTTTATTAATTTACCACAAATTAATACAACACCAACTTACAACAACACCTTGAAGAGCACCACACTCTTCTTCAACACCACCTTTGAGATTACCACAATCTCAATTGAAGATTACCACAATCTCCAACGGCACCTTGTGAAGATTACCACAATCTTCAACCTTGAAGAATACCAAATTCTTCAACACCTCAACAAGAAGATTACCACAATCTTCTCACACCTAACACCTAGATCACCCAAGTGTGTTCTTACCACAAGAACACTCACAAGGATATCTTGTGTTTGAATGACGACCACAAATTCAAGATTACAACTCGATAATGAGTAATACAATTGAGTGCAAGTGTAATCAAGAATAGCCTAGACCTCAAGAATGTGAAAGTGAATAGCTAGGCAAATTACAACAAGAAATAAGACAATGTAAGAACAAGTGTATTCTTGAGTGTATCTTGTTGTGTTGTAGTTTTCTCTCATATTGTGTTGCTTCAATTCTTCCTCTATTTATAGAAGATGTCTTGTACATGATAGGCTCCTCTTGGGGACATGAATTCTGTAAAAATTGCAAGACAATTGAAGAAAAGAGTGTTAGAAATCAATCCCACAATTTAGGGAAAAGTCAGTCTTTGCACAACGGTTAGAATTTTTTTGTCATCAAACTTCGGGGCGACGGTCGTCGCAAGACAAATAGACGTTTGAAAATGAGAAAACACATTTACACAGGGCGACCGGTCGACGGGGGGTCCGACCGGTCGACCCTATGTCCGGTCGAAAGCGTAACCAAAAAACGAGTCGTAAAGTTCTCTGTTTGAGAAAATGCTCCCAGTCATCGGTCACCCACGGTCGGCCGTCGACCGCACCGGCCGACGCCACGCCGATCGGCCGGTCGACCACACCGGTCTACCACCCCCGTTGACCGTCAACCACCCTTTTTTTCGAAAATAGCTTATTCACTATTTTTCACAATTTTCAGTGCACGGGATGCCCTATGGGCGACCGTTGGCCTCAAAACAAAAGTATTGTCCAATTTTATATCGAAAATAAACTTCAAGAAATACTCCAAAAAATAGTAAAAATATTTTAGACCGATCGGGAGTATTAGGACAATATTTTAGAACCATTGTTTTGGTGTAAAAACACATTAACACAAAATCATCAAAAGTGTTGTCCAATTTATATCGAAAATAAACTTGTAGAAATACTCAGGAAAATATTAAAACCATTTTAAATCATTTAGGAGTATTTGGACAACCTTTAAAAACATTGTTTTGGTATAAAAACAAAATCATCAAAATCATGATAAAATCATTTATCAAACACTCCTCAGCGCGGCAACTTCGGCTCGTGCTTCTTGGCGAGCCTTAAATCCGGTGGCTGGGTTTTCCAAGAACGGTCTAAATCCCGACCCCGACCCAACTGCTGATTCCTTCCTTCCGTCCTTTCTCACGCCCCCGGGGTCGGTACTACGGGCGATTCTCGGGCCATGGCTTCCTCCGCGCAAATATGGCGTTCCGCGCGGATCAGAAATTCTTGGTACGAGGTCGCCCCCGATTGATGGATAGAGTAGTTAAACCAAGTTTCGGGGGCAAGGCCAGCCATGGCTGCAATTAAAATGGCGTCATCCGACACCGGTTCCATCTCTCGAACTTGCTTATTGAACCGAGAGATATAGCTTTTCAGGGGCTCGTCCTTCCCTTGTTTGATGTCTACAAGGGAATCCTTAGGTGCAACTCGGACTTTGGACGTTAAGAAATGCGTCGTAAAGGCGGAGGCCAGATCCCCCCATGCCCGAATGGATCCCTGTGGTAGGGTCCTAAACCAACGGTGGGCTCGGTCGCCCAGAGTCGGTGGGAAAGCCCTGCAGAGGATGGCATCGCTAGGACTGTACAGTTCCATCCAATGTAAGTACTTGTGGACATGAGTAGTCGGGTCGGTTTCCCCATTGTAGAGACCGACCTGGGGGATTTTCAACTTTGGCGGTAATGGGGTCGCCAGGATTCCAGGGGAAAATGGCGACATAACAACTGGTTGGTTCATTGCTTGGGGCGGTCTTCGAGACTGTTCGCCTTCTGGACCGCCTTCCAATTCGTTCAAACGACGGCGAAGGTGGTGTATTTCTACATCCTTCTGCCATAGGCTAGGGCCTTGGATCGATTGACCTGGGTTTGCTCCCGCTCATCCAGGAATCCTAAGTCGGGAACTTATCGATCGAGTGGGCAAAAGGATCAACTCCCGGTCGCCGCGAACACCGAGTGGGCATGGCGATGTCGTGTTGGCTCGTAGTGACTCCGCTACACGACTTTGTCCTTCTCTCATCTTCTCATGCCGCCTTCATCACGACGGACACGTTGTTCATTACCGAATCGGCTTATTGGGCTTCATCATGAGGAAGCCCGGGAACTTGAGGATTGATATTAACATTTAGTTGTGGATTGAGTGGGTTAGTATTTACAAGGAGTGGAGGAGGTGCTTGAGAGTTTGTGGTAGCGAGAGTTTGTGATATGAGTTGGTTCATTTGCTGTACAAAAGTTGGGTTGGTAATTAGATGAGCGAAAGGAAATAAAGTAGTGCTCCCTGCTTCTGTCTGGAGCATATTTTGGCCATTAGTAGTCTGGTCAGTTTGGTTGTTAGGGTGTTGTTCTTCAGTCAGACGAGCATTTCTCGACTGTTGACTCATTTTATTTATTACGAAAAGGACAAACGTCGAACTTTACCTGGTTTTCACTTAACTTGCTTCTGTTTGGAACTCCGACTGGACCAATACGGGCCCTCCTTCTAGCGCTAATTTGTTGACGTGCGTTTTGGTCAACAAACAAATTATATAAGAAATTTAACACGTGGAAATATAAGTAATACGGGTTTATTTATGGCTAATTCTGCCTCTTTTGCGTAATGCCGAGCCAAATTATTGGGGTCGGTCTTTCTTACAATCTTTCTTTTTTTCAGGTCCCCCTTTCTCTCTTAAAAATGATGATTTTTATACCCCTCGAGTAAGTGGATTCTCAACAGTCATCTTTGCACTAATTAATTACTAATCAGTAAAACAATTAAAAAAGGACACATGTCCCTCTCTAATCGTGCATGTCGCCCAACTCTTGCCACTTGGTGACTCCTCTCTATAACTTTTCGACATGTGGCGAGTTTCGATACCAATAAAGCATTAAGCATGGGCGGTATGGGCAAATGGTTATTTTTATAAATATGTCGCGCATGCGTTTCCCGCCGAAATTTGGGCTCGGGGCTCGGGGATCGGCAGTTATGCTGTGGTTGGGCTCGGTAGCGGGCGAGCTTAATTCATGACGTGTCGCCACAAGACCGTTATCGCGTCACTCGTAGGTCCCCCCCGGACTCGGCCGTGTCTTTGGGTGATAGCGTGAATTAATTTCTTCCGGCTCGGCTCGGGCGTCATCAATCAAGATCATTGGGACGACTAAAATATATCCAAATTAGTCATGGTTTGAATTTGAAAATCATTGGATAACACACTAAACATGTAAAATTACCTCAACCCAATTGATTATCACCATGTACGACGATGCTAGAGTTTCATATAGGGCTATGAACAAGTATTAGGACTCATTATTGCACTACAAGAAAATTTCAGTTACCGACAATAATGATTTTGTCACTAAATTTTACAATTACCTACAAAATAAAAAATATTATTTTTCCCAAATTTATATCGACAAATTACCGACAGATCATCGATAATTTTTTAATTTACCGATAGAAATATTGTAGGTAGTTACCAACAATTTTAGATTCTGTAGGTAAATATATCTACCTAAAACGCTTTTACCTACACTTTCTGATTATCTTAATACTTACCTACATATTTTTTATAGGTAAACTGAAATTTCTTGTAGTGTTGATACGGTTCTCGAACACTTGGTCGATCATGAAGCATGAACAAAATTTTAGGGTATGCTTGTTAGCGATTGAGGGTGATTGGACGACGTTTTTTGGGGCTGATTGGAGAAGAGGCGTTTGATGTGATGCATTTTAGAAATATGTGTATTAGTAGATAAATGCATCAAAAAGGTTGTCCAAGCTCAAAGCTCAAGTCAACAAGTTATCATCCAAAAGTCGAGTTAGTTTGTTAGACAACAATTATAGAATAGAGCATTCAAAGATTGTATATAAGGATGATATCTTTGTACAATTTATTCATTCAATTTTATTCAACTGAGTGATCATTTCTCCGAACAAATGCTCTGTTCTTCTTTATGAACATTCTTTACATGGTATCGCTTTTTCATGCTTTTATGCGTTCATCTCTAGTTTCTTCTCTTCAAGAATCGAAGTTCTTGATCCTCTACTTGACTCTCATCAAGATTTTTCTCGAGAATTTCTTCTACTTCCATGATCGCTCTGGTCATCTCTCCTACAAATCCTTCTACTTTCATGGCCATTCTTATAGATGATTTTACTTCACGTTTTACCTCCATCCCGGCAATAATCCCGGTGCGATCATAGTCTATGAGCCTTTCAAATGGCGACAACCACGTTTCTGGAGTAGAGCAGTCTCCATGGCGTCAAATGTCAAAAACAAATATGGTTTCACCGATGGTTCATTCCTATCATTATCCTTCATCTATTGTGTTGTATAAGCGACGGAAACGCGAAAATACTCTTGTTCTTTCCTGGATATTGAACTTCAATGTGAAAGAAATCGACAAAGTATTCTTTACTTTAATTCCGCTCAAAATATCCGGGATGAACTCAATAATTCTTCTTTAATCTCTCCCATTGAGTCGCAACTATGCTTGTTAGGCAATCTTTTAATTTGAAATTCCGGACTCGGAAAGATAAAAAAGCCTAAGTGTACATATTGTGGCTAGACTTTGGTCATATTGTTAACAAATGTTTCAGTTGATTGAGTATCTCTTGGGGTGGAAAGTACCTAAATGTCCAAGGAATATCAAAGATACTAGTGTTGGTGCTAATGTTGTTGCAATTGCTTCCCCATTTTTTTTTTATAAGTTGGGAGTACTGGTTGGAGGAGAGGGGATAAATTTCAAAGAAACTGAAAGATACCGGGTTCGAACCCTGGTCAATACCCTTACAAAGAGTGACCGATACCACTTGAGCTACAAGCTCGTGGTTTTTTTGTTAATTTCTTCCCCAGTTCACGAGTCTAGTCCTCATGAGTCTACTCCTATGTTTTCTTCAAAAATGTTTCAACAATTCTTAGCTTTTTGATTGACATGTATTTTGCATGTATTTTGGGCTTAATTTTGGCTAGAATGTGTAGATATGCATGCATTATATGAGTAAATAGGGTTATATTCCTGTTTTGTGGAAAAGGATTACGCTTTGCTCGTTTTGTAGGAATTTATCGATAATTGTAGCATTTTGGCAACAATTCAAAGCATTGCAATCGCCAATATTTGATGTGAAGTACGAAGTTTGGAGTCGAGTCGAGAAGAAGTCAGGTGAACCATGCGAAAAACGGAAGAAAATAGCCGAGTACGCGTTGCTACAGGTGAGCATGGGCAGGGCGTGCTCCCTAGCACGGCCCGTGCTCAACCCAAACATCAGGCCACAAGGTTCGACATGTATCACGGGCCATACAACACGACCCGTGCTCTTTTCTGTGAGTTGGGCAATTCTTGCGGCTACCAGCACGGACTGGGCGTGCCATATGGCACAGCCCGTGCTCCTCTGCGGGAAAAAACAGAGTTCGATTCGTTTTTAACTAGGTTTTGACCCAAACGAAGTACAAATAGACCCGGGGCAGCCACAAACAGGGACGCTGATTTTTTCCCTAGAAAGCAGAGAAAAGAGTAATTTTCCACCGGAGATTTGGAGAGATGGATCAAGACCACAACCACACCTTCGAGGATTGAAGATAGATCGAGATATCGTCATCATCCATGAGTTCACTCACTCCATAGTATTTTTATCATTCAGTTAGTAGACATGAACATGAATAATTTGTCTATGAATTATTTATTTTCTATGTCTGGCTAAACTTCTTGTGATTCCCGGGTTTGGGAGTATGTTAATGGATACTTTTATTTGATGATTAATTGCAAGTGAAGTTAATGTTTTCCAACCCTATTCAAGTACTTTGCTTTAATTCTTGTTTTATCAAAACACGTTTGGTTTAACTTGTTTGATGTATTGATTCATAATTCTAACCGATGAGTTTAAATACTAGATCTATGAGTACTTGACATGAATATCTTGCATGATTGAGAAGTCTGTGAATATTCGTGAGGCTTTATAATCTTTTAAACTTTTGGGAGTTGGATATCTCATGTTGAGTTGAGATGCTAGCATAGATATTCCAATCAACGCTTTTACATGCATCTCGAGAGAGAGGGTAAATTACTTTTGTGATTGGTCTATAGGGAAGAATACGTTTAACATTGGTTTAATTAATCTGAGAATAAAAGGGGATATTAACTGAAACCATAACCCAAGAATCCATTCACCATCTTGATCTTTTAATCATTCTTTACTTTGTTATTTTAGGATAAATTTCTGCTTTGGTTTATAAAACCAAATCACTCACTTTCGATCGTCTAGATAAAAATAAGGCTATTATAATCCAGTACTTAGTACATTAATTTATTAGTCCCTGTGGATTCGACCTTGCTAACCCTATTCTATAAACTGCACCGTACACTTGCGGTGAAGCTAAAAATAAGGCGAACAAGTTTTTGGCACCGTTGCCGGGTACTAATTAAATTTTTAGTACTAATATTACAATAAATAGAATTATTTTTAATTTAGGTATTTTTTCTTTCTTTTTATTTTGTTGTTTAATTTTACTTTTATTGTGTTTGATTTGCTTTCTTTAGTTGGTTCAAGTAGTGCATGAACACTCGCTCGAAGTAAGGAGAATTAGCACCGTTCATACCGGAGGTTGAGGCTTTTGCTAGGCGAATTAGTGCGGCTACTAAACGGGCAGAGAGACAGCAGGAACAAAATATGGCAGGCGTTGAAGATAACAACAGAGGCAATAACGGTGTCGATAACGAAGGTAACAACCGGGCCAGAAGGGTCAATGTCGAGTTACCAATACCAGAGGTTCCAGTGGCTCTGACAGTCCAACAACAGGTGATTCGCGATTACTTTCTCCCAATCAATCGCAACTATGGTGGAATTGCCAATGTCCCAATCAATGCGAATAACTTTGAGCTGAAGCCAACACTGATCTCGATGGTGCAGCAGAATCAGTTTGGGGGTTTCCCGTCAGACGATCCCAACTCTCATCTTGCGAATTTCATACAGATCTGTAATACTATCAAGATGAATGGGGTGACTGATGATACTATACGTCTTCGCCTATTCCCTTTCTCTTTAAGGGATAAGGTTAGGAACTGGCTAGGCACCCTAATTCAGGGGAGTGTGAACAATTGAGATGAGCTGAGTCAGAGGTTCTTGTTCAAATATTTCCCACCAAGCAAGACACTACAACTTAAAAGTGAGATCACTCAGTTCAGACAGTTTGACTCTGAGCCTTTGTATGAGGCCTGGGAGAGATTCCGGGATTTGTTGAGGAGGTGCCCGCAGCATGGATTTCCTGAAGATCAACAACTCTGATTCTTTTACAATGGGTTGATGGGGCAGACTAGATCATTTGTGGATGCTGCAGCAGGGGGCGCGCTACTCGCGAGGTTTCCGGAGGATGCGTTCAACTTGTTAGAGGAGATGGTCATGAATACCTATCAGTGGCCCTCCGAGAGGACTAATGTGAAATGGGTAGCCGAAGTTTCTGATTCGGACCCAATTAAAGAGTTGACAGCCCATATGGCCGTATTGACAAACCAATTGAGTGCTTTTGACAAAGGCAAATGAGGGAAACACGGGTGCAAGTAATGGGGGAGTTCCTCTAGATCTGATAGAGGATAGCAAATTATGTGAATAACCGGAATTTCAACAATTTTCGGAACAATCAAAATCCCACTCATTACCATCCGGGCTGGAGGAACCACGAGAACTTCTCCTACGCAAATACGAAGAACGTGATGCAACCACCACCGGGGTTTAATGTGACAAACGGTGTCATTACTGCAGATCCGAAGCTAACCATGGAGGATATGTTCACCTCGTTTATGAGTGAGACGAGGAACACGTTCAATAAGGATGAGGCAAAGATGGATAAAATCGAAAATCATGTCACACAATTGGGGTCCCAGATGAAGAATCTTGAAACCCAAATTGGTCAAATAGCTACGATTATTGGTGGGCAACATCAGAAAGGCCAATTTCCGAGCAACACTGAGGTTAACCCAAAGGAGCAGTGTAAAGCCATTCGTTTGAGGAGTGGAACGGAATACAAGGGGCCAAAAATTCCAGAAAACGCCGAACAATCGCAGGGGAGCATGGCCCGTGCGCCACCGCACGGCCCGCCCATGCTCCCTGCCGAAGCTGCAATTAACATTCTAGGAGATGCAGAAACTGAAGCAAATGGCGATGTTGAGGCCGATGAAGGAGTTGAGGATCATCGTCTTTGAACAAAAAAAAATTTGAAAAGCTTACATCTTTCTCTAACTCTGATCTTTCAAACTTTTCTACACCCCTTCCTTTCCCTCAACGTTTTAAAAAGAAAAAGTTAGATTCCCAATTTGCTAAATTCTTAGACATCTTTAAGAAACTGCATATTAACATACCATTTGCAGACGCATTGGAGCAGATGCCAAACTATGTGAAGTTCTTGAAGGAAGTGATGTCCAAGAAGAAAAAGGTGGCGGAATTCGAGACAGTCAATTTAACCGAGGAGTGCAGTGCGATCATTCAAAGGAAACTACCACAGAAGCTCAAAGATCCGGGGAGTTTCACTATCCCTTGTGCTATTGGTGGTGTTGTATTTAAGAAAGCACTTTGTGATCTAGGAGCAAGTATTAATCTAATGCCCTTGTCTATTTTCAGGAAACTTGGATTAGGAGAGGTGAAGCCGTCCACGGTCACCTTACAACTAGCGGATAGATCACTCACATATCCCAAGGGAATCGTGGAGGATGTGCTCGTGAAGGTAGATAAGTTTATATTCCCTGTGGACTTTCTAGTGCTTGACATGGAGGAAGATCGAGACGTCCCTCTGATTCTCGGGCGTCCATTCCTAGCCACTGCACGCGCATTGATAGATGTACAAAAAGGAGAGCTCACATTACGAGATAATGATGAGCAAGTGTTGTTCTCCATCTATAAGGCTGGGAACCATCATGATAACAGGGAGTATTGTAAATCAATATCTGTCGTCGATTTAAGTGCTAATACTTTTAATCCGAGTCATTGTGGGTGTGCTATAGATCATGTGCAGGACGTAATAAATGGTGAGAAAGCAAAGCACACGATAAGGGCCAGCAGCTCAGAAGCACGCGTGTACTGCCGCGCGAATGATGCAAACGAGAAGAACATGACATTTGACCGACGAGTGACTTCTACACTAGAGGCATTCAAAGGAGGTTCGAATTTATGCGAGTTGAATTGGCAAGGAGAAGAACATGAAGAAGTGAATCACATCACTTGGCTGGAACCATGATCGAGTAAAACATGCGTCAAGCTATAGACGTTAAATTTAGCGCTTGTTGGGAGGCAACCCGATGGTTTTGCTGTTTTATTTCTTCCCATATTTTTTTGGTTTGTGTTTTTTTCCCTTTTTTAAGTTAGGATTTATTTGCTTTCATAGGTTAGGATTTTTTTCCTTGTTTTCTTGATTTTAAAAGAAAAAAAAAATTTGAAAAATCGAACACAAGGTGCGGTACCTAGCACGGGCAGGCCGTGCTGGTACCAGCACTTGAGGAATTTTTGTTTGGTCCCTAGCACGGGCAACTCGTGCCATTTGGCATGGCCCGTGCTCTTTCCAGATTTTGGGGCTCAAATGTTCGGCCCCTAGTACAGGCTGCCTGTGCCCCTGTCTGCTGAGGCAGTAATAAGAACGCGCAGGGGGCATCCTTCTCATACAAAAATCCCTCTCCCTCGCGCGGACTTGAGAAAAATCGGAGCCCCTTCCAAATTTTTGGAAACTTCCCTTGAATTTCACCTACATACTCGCCTCCCACACTACTCTAAACACGAATTACGCTTGTGAAATTGCTTTAAAGCAAGGATTTGGGGTAGAAAGCACCTAGGGTTTCAAACTTCAACTCTTTTCCAATTCTCGAGATTTAAGGTATGTAGTGCACTTTTTATGCCGAATTTCTTGAGGATTATGGATTAGGGTTACTATATGATGCTTGTTTGATACCTTTGCCATGTATTTGATTGAAATTTTCTATTGGGCATTTTATCGAACACCTTGTGGGTTGTTGAATTATGATGATTTTGGTTGATTGCTAAATGAATTATACATGAGCTCGATTGTTTAGGGTGTTAGTGACTAGGATTCTCTACAATTATGTTGTTGTTGGGGCTTGGAAGCTTAATTGTTGATTAAATTGTTGAGATGAGACACTATGCCTTACGTTAATTGTTGTATGTAATTCATCGTTTGTTTTACTTGGCATGTACGGATTCTCACGATTGTTTTGCCAGGTACTTATTTGAACAAATGGCTGAACCACGACCAAACCGAGGTAGACGAGGATGGGGGGCCACCGCCGCACATGCACCACCATACCCAGACAACCCCGAGGCTTATGGGCTCACTATAACTGAGGACGATATACTGGATAAGTGGAACCGGCTCATCACTCGTTCTTATGCCGACGATGAGTGTACCCGAGCTCTCGGGATACATGAGGAGGTTTGGCTCATGTTTGAATGAGTGGGATGGACCTCCTTCATGAAGAGCGGTGGCCGACATTCAAAACACTCGCCCTCGAGTTCTTGAGCACTGTGCAAGTTACGGAGGTACGACCCAGAAATGAACCTCGGTAAATCCATTTTAGATTGGGCAATGTATGGAGAAACATCACTATCGCCGAATTGAACCAGATTTTTGGGGTACCATCAGTCACCCCATACCAGACCGCTGCAAACTATAACACACATGAATTTTGGCGATTGTTGACTGAAACCCCAGAAACCGGCTTAATGCAATATGCGGCGCGCACATCCAAGGCCTCGGCACTCCGCAACCCCGTATTCCATTACATCGAAAAGGTGACGGCCCATTCAGTGTTCGCCCGGCACAACAACGGGGGTATGCAAGCGAGGGAGCTATACCTACTTTGGTGTATGCTCACCCGCACCCCTTATAATATGGCGGCATACTTTGTGGAACACGCCGTTTATATCTCTCAGCAGGAAGCGAGGATAATATTAATTGGGGGAATGATCACCACTATTGTTCAACATTTTGGGGTTAACATGAGCCGCATGGAGCCGATAGAGGGCAGCCGAAGCATCAACATGAGCGCCCTCCGCACCATGAAGATCATCACTTAAGAGGAGAATATCCTCCGTTTCCAACAAAAAGTCGGGTCTGCTTTCCCCTTCCCTAACCCACAGCTCACTGCTGTGGTGGACAATCAAATTAACTGGCTCCTGTACTCTGACGCTCATATCAGGGTCATGGATGGCCTGACTGCACGAAAAAGGAGAGGGTAGCAGGATTACCCGATGAAGAAGACTTGGTGATGGAGACGAGGGAGTACGATCGCCAAGAGAGGGGTTTCGATCAGGGCTTCCCACAGGGGCGACCCGATTTTCCAGAGAGCTCCCACCAAGGTGAGAAGCGTGGGGGACAATACGTCATGATAGATTCTATGCTTTTGAGGAAAGCTTGCGCCCAAAGATAGGGACGGTCGGTGCTTGCGAGCGGAGAGCAAGAACAAAGGTACCAAATTCAGGAACAAAGGTACCAAGCTCAGGACTTGTGGTACCAAGCCCAGGAGCAGCGGGAGTTGGCGTTTTGCATTCATGTAGTTGCATTTAGAGCATGTAGTTTGTATTGCATTAGTTGTTTTTGATTATTTCAGCACGTTTATTGCTTTAGCACGTTTATTGCTTTCTTAGTTGATTAGGGAGTGAGTTGACCGCTTTTGTGTGTTTGTTGATCTTGGAAGCATGTGTTGAGCAGTTCATGTTGTTTTGAATTGGGTGTTGAGCGTGAGTTGACCGGGTTGAGAATAATTAATATGGATCATGTGATTATTGGGATCATGGTTAATATACTTTGAATTATGCATTTACAAGCC
Organism: Rehmannia glutinosa; assembly: GCA_016081115.2. Classification (NCBI taxonomy): domain Eukaryota; kingdom Viridiplantae; phylum Streptophyta; class Magnoliopsida; order Lamiales; family Orobanchaceae; genus Rehmannia; species Rehmannia glutinosa. The sequence goes on from JABTTQ020002230.1 coordinate 321,028, forward strand.
TGTGAGCTTTTGAGCCTTAACTGCTTTCATCTTATGCAGTCTTGTTGTGATTGAGTGTGTCATTCATGTTGATTTGAATTCTAGAACTTGTTCTGGTATCTCCGTCGAAGTCACATGTTGTATGCATTCATGAAAATGATTTTAGGCCATTTTGTTAAGCCTTTCAAGCCTTTTTGCCTATCTTATGATATTTCATTTCCCTTTCCCTAGTTAGCCAATTTGAGCCTATTGGCTGATTTTTTTAGGATAAATTTCTGCTTTAGTTTATAAAACCAAATCACTCACTTTCGATCGTCTAGATAAAAATAAGACTATTATAATCCAGTACTTAGTACATTAATTTATTAGTCCCTGTGGATTCGACCTTGCTAACCCTATTCTATAAACTGCACCGTACACTTGCGATGAAGCTAAAAATAAGGCGAACACTTTTGCCAAAGATCACTCTCAGAAACCAACTACATGTGGCACACACTCTGTAGCAACTCCTATCTCAGGTAAATCCCTTAGTTGTTGTGCATCTGCAAGCTCTAAATCTGTTTCGAAGAGGATTTTAGATATTGGAGCTACATATATGATTTGTGACCCTTTATTTTATACTTCCTTCCCTCATTCAGTCTCCATTCCTATACACTTACCTAATGGCCACACAACCACATCTATTCATATTGGAGATGTTAAACTGTCAGATGATTTCACTTTACAAAACACTCTCTGTGTTCCATTTTTTGCATTTAGTCTTATTTCTATCTCTCAGTTAACCAAAAGTTCTAGCTATGTTTTGCATTTCTTGTCTTCATAATGCCTTCTGCAAAATTTGAAAAGCCAGAGGATGATTGGTATTAATAGAGAGAATGGTGGTTTATATCACTTCCAAGTCTCCTCTGCTACACATATAATACCTTATGTCTCTCTTTGGCACTCTAGATTCGATCATGCTTTTGTCAAATTATTAGAATTATTACCTGTTATCTCATGTAAAAACAAGAACTTTGATTCATGTGATATTTGTCACCTAGCTAAACAAAGAAAGTTACCTTTTGCTGATAGAACCTCAAGCTCCACAGCTAGTTTTGATCTTATTCATTGTGATGTTTGGGGTCTCTTTGCTACTATTTATCATAGAAGATTCAATTTTTTTTCTCATTATTGTTGATAATTTCTCACGGTGTACTTGGATATATATATATATATATATATGTGTGTGTGTGTGTGTGTGTGTGTGTGTGTGTGTGTGTGTTAAAGCATAATTCTGACACACAACACTGCCTAACAACTTTTTTCAATTTGGTATCTACTCAATTTAGCAAAAAGAATTGAAGTCTTAAGGTCTGACAATGGTACTGGGTTCTTGTTGTCTTCCTTATACTTTTCTTATGGCATTATTCACCAACATCTTATGTTGAAACACCCCAACATAACAATTTAGTTGAACGAAAGCACCAACACCTACTTTAAGTGGCTAGAGCTTTATTGTTTACATCCAAACTTTCACTTACTTTCTGGGATGAATGTATTCTTAATGCTGCTCATATAGTAAATAGGCTTTCTACACCAACTCTTCAAAACAAAAGTCCTTTTGAAATGTTATTTGACAAACAACTTGACTATTATGATTTAAAGGTTTTTGGGTGTCTATCATATGCTTCTACATTGTCTAGACAAAGGGACAAATTTCAACCTCGAGCTACTAAGTGTGTTTTCATTGGATATCCATTGGGACCAAAATGCTACAAATTATATGATTTTCAAACTGACAAACATATCAAAAAATGTGTAATTTTGTGAAAGTATATTTCCTTTTGCTGTCAAAAATGATTCTCAGTCCCTATTACCTGAACCTTTGTTTCATCCTATGCCAATGGATAATGAACTTCACGACACTCCCGAACTTATTGTTAATAATATTACTCTTCCTATCATATCTGATAAACATATTTATGATACACACACTTCAGTTGCTCCTATCACTAATTCCGATGATGTAGCTGATATAAATGTTGCAACTGATACTGAGAATAATATCCCACCTAACACTAATATTCGAAGGCCATCAAGAACCAGAAATGCACCACCATACTTGAGACCTTATCAATGTGTTCTTCCCCCATTCTCTGCAAAGTAATCCTTATATACATGTTGTGGCAGCAGGAAAACCTAATGATATTTCCACTCACATCTCTCTTGATCAGTTGTCTGTCACTCACAGAGTTTTCACAACTAGTATTACACAGAAAACCGAGCCCAAAACTTATGCTTAAGCTAGTAAGAGCCCTGAATGGAGGGAGACAATGAAAGCTGAAATTAAAGCTTTTGAGAAGAACAATACATGGACTTTGACTTCCCTTCCTTCCAACCAACACCACATTGGCTGTAAGTGGGTATTCAAAATCAAGTACAAGTCTGATGGAACAATAGAAATATACAAGGCAAGGCTTGTGGCTAAAAGGCTACACCCAAGAAGAAGGTCTTGATTACTTTGACATATTTTCTCATGTAACTAAAATAACAACTGTGAAACTGGTTCTAGCTCTATCATTAGTCAAAGGCTGGCATTTGCATCAACTAGATGTCAACAATGCGTTTCTACATGGTGATTAATGAGGAAGTCTACATGCAACCTCCTCCTGGTTATTGCAATGCTACTGACACAAGAGTATGCAAACTCAACAAGAGTTTGTATGGTTTAAAACAGACTTCCAAGCTGTGGTTTCACAAGTTAACATCTTGTTTGCTATCTTATGGTTTCACAGAATCAAAATCAGATACATCTTTCTTCATTAAACATTATGATATTTCTGTAACCGTTCCATGTGTGTATGTGGATGACATTATCTTGACATGTAATAATTTAGAGAAAATTCAACATCTTAAAGCTCATTTAGATGACACATTCATTATCAAAGATCTTGGACATCTCAAATATATATTGGAATTGAGGTAGCAAGATCTTCCAAAGGTATCACCCTATGCCAAAGAAAATATGCTTTGGATGTTTTTACAGAAGCTGGCTATCTTGGTTGCAAACCAAGCTCCACACCTGATGGGATCAGAATCGATCTTAAAGCAACTGACTAAACCCTTTTGTCTGATCCTTCACTATACATGAGACTAATATGGAGACTTCTTTATTTAACAATTACAAGACCTGAATTGTCTTATTGTTTACAAAATTTGACCAAATTCTTGTCTAATCCTATTGTTTCTCATTTGGAAGCAACTCATAGATGCTTGAGATACACCAAGTCCAATCATGGGAAAGGCCTTATCTATCCCTCATCCTCTAGTCTCCGATCAAAGCATTCTGAGATGATGATTGGGCAAAATGTCCCGATACTAGAAGGAGCATAAGTGGATATGCTATTTTTCTAAGAGATTCATTAATATCATGGAAGACAAAGAAGCAACTCACAGTTAGTTGATCTTCAGCTGAAACTAAATACATAGCAATTGCTTTAGCAACATGTGAAATTCAATGGCTACATCATCTACTAAATGACATAAAGCTCAATCCAAAAACACATGCTACATTACATACAAACAACCGCTCTGCTTATTGCATCTCTCAAAATCATTGCCATCATGAGAGAACCATACACATACAAATAGATTGTCATTTTGTTCGAGAAAAAATACAGGAAGGACTAATTTAGATTATTCAATTTCCTGCCTCACATCAAATAACTATTTAGTGTGAGTTTTGCATATATTTTGGGCATGATTTTGGCTATAATGGGTTGATAAATATGAATTATCTCAGTAAAATGGGTCGTGTTCTCATAATGTGGAAAAGATATTACGCTTTGCTTGTTTTGCAGGAAAATAACGATGTTTGGAGCACTTTCGGGGCAAATCAGAGCATTGCAGTATAAGACCGTCAAGAATCGGGCAATTAGGCGAAGTATGGAGTTGAACCGAGAAGAAGTCAGAAGAACCGGGCGAGAAATGGCCACGCACGGGCAGCCTATGCGCATAGGCACGACCTGTGCGTGAGTAAGGCAACATGAATTGATGTTCGCATTGACGCACGGGCTGGTCGTGCATATACGTATGACCCATGCGTCTGTTCGAGAGAAAAGCTGAAGGTTTGACTTGACGCGTGGGCAGCCCGTGCGCATAGGCACGGCCGTCGTCTATGGGGGTTTACAGAGTTCCGTTTTGTATTGACTTAGGGTTGGCCCGAGGACATTATAAATAGAGAGGAGGAGGGACCCGAGAAGAGGAGACACATACTTTTACCCTAGAAATCAGAGAAAAGAGCATCCTTCTACCGGAGGAATCGAGAGAAAGGTCGAGATCGCATCGACATTTGATGATTGAAGATTGATTGAGAGATCATCGATATCCCTGAGTTTTTCTTACTTTATTGTATTCTTATTTTCATCAAGTTTGATATGGATCTGAACAATTTGTCTATGAATTATTCGTTTCGTGTCCTAGGTTAAATATCTTGTGATTAAGGCTTTGGGATTAGGTTAATTAATTCTTGTTTGATGCTTAATTTTAATTAAAGTTATTATTTCGAATCCTATTCGAGTACTTTGCTTTATTACTTGTTTTATCATATGGCCAATGGTTTAGCATGCTTGATTTGTTGATTCATAATTCGAAAGATGAGTTTCAATACTAGATTTTGAGTACTTGACATTAATACTTTGCATGATTGAGAAGTCTGTGACTATTTGTGAGGATTGCTGATCTTATATGCTTTTGAGAGTTGTTTATCTTATGTTGAGGAGAGATGTTAGCATAGATAATTCAATCAACGTATTTATTATGTCTCGAAAGAGAGGATAAATTACTTTTGTGATCGTCTTATAGGGAAGATAGATAATAACTTAATTTGGCTTGATTAATCTGATAACAAGATGGAGATTAACTGAAACCATAACCCTGGAATCCATCCATTTACTTGATCTTTCAATCGTAACTCTTTGCTTTGTGATTTTTATGATAAAATATTTTCTTAGTTTTATAAAACAACAACCAAAACCCGATCGTCTAAATAAAAATAGTGCTATTACAATCTCAATAATTAATGTATTAATTTATTAGTCTATGTGGGATCGACCTTGCTTACCCTATCTATTAAGTACACCGTTCACTTGCTGTGAAGCTAAGAAATAAGGCGAATAAATTTTTTGCGCCGTTGCCGGGGACATATTAAATTCTTAGTACTAATATTGCGATAAATAGTGTTATTTTTAATTTATATATTTTTCTTTTTATTTTGTTAAGTTCTATTCCTACAGTGTTTGATTTGTTCTTTTAGTACTAAGTTCTAGGTAGTGCATGAACACTCGCTACAAGCGAAGGGAATTAGCACCGTTCATATCAGAAGTTGAAGCTTTCGCCAGGTGAATAAGTGCAGCTACTAAACGAGCAGAAAGAAATCTAGATCATACTATGGAGGTTGTGGACGAGAACAATGGGAACAATAATCAGGTACATATACCAGATGTTCCGGCAGTCTAGCAACAAGCGATTCACGATTACTTTCGCCCTCAGACAAATCGCAACTATGGTGGAATTGCCCATATCTTAATTAATGCTAATAACTTTGAGTTGAAGCCGACGTTAATTTCGATAATTCAACAGAACCAGTTTGGGGGATTTGCAACTGAGGATCCCAACTCTCATCTTGCACACTTCATGCAAATCTGTAACACGATCAAGATGAATGGAGTATCAGATGATGCCATACATCTGCACCTATTCCCTTTCTCTTTAAGGGATAAGGCAAGAAACTGGTTAGGCACATTGACTCAGGGGAGTGTTAACACTTGGGATGATTTGAGCCAGAAGTTCTTATTCAAATTATTTCCACCAAGCAAGACATTCCAACTTAAGAGTGAGATCACTCAGTTCAGATAGTCGACTCTGAACCACTGTACGAGGCCTGGGAGAGATTCAGAGATCTTTTGAGGAGGTGTCCGTAACATGGATTTCCAGACGATCAACAACTTTCTTTCTTCTACAACGGGTTGTTGGGACATACAAGATCATTTGTGGATGCCGCAACAGGAGGAGCTTTACTAGCAAAAATCCCACAAGATGCCTTTAATTTGCTTGAGGAAATGGCAATGAACATCTATCAATGGCCCTCCGAGAGGATAAATGTAAAAAGGGTAGCCGAAGTCTCTGACTCGGGCCCAATCAAAGCATTAACGGCTAAAATGACTACGTTGACGAATCAGATAAGTGCTTTAACTCAAGGGGCTGAGGCACGTACTATTACACACACGGTACAAATGATGAAAATATGGCATATGACCGACGCGTGAAGCCTTCACTAGAAGCATTCAAAGGGGACACTAGTTTATGCGAGTTGTAATGGCAAGGAAAAATGCATGAAGAGGTGGCATACATCACCTTGCGGGATCCTTGATCGAGATATATAGGCGTCAAGCTATAGACATTAAATTTAGCGCTTGTTGGGAGACAACCCAATGGTTTGTTGTCTTTTTTGTTTTTCCCATAATTAAGATAGGATTTATTTGCTTTAACAAAAAAATAAAATTGAAAAAGGTCCTTCGCATTGATGCACGGGCAGCCCGTGCACATACGCATGGCCCGTGCGCAAATGCGAAGGTTTGGGCTGCTCTCGACTTGACGCACGGGCAGGTCGTGCGTAAGCGCACGACCCGTGCATCTATTCGTTGAAGGAATATCAGGTCGCAAATTGGGGGTATTTTACCTCATTCAAACACTTCATTGAGCCCTAATTTCACAAACTCTCTCGCCTCCTTCCCTTTTGCCAAAATTTTCAAACTTTTACTAGGTTTTCACTACAAATCCAACACCTTCGCCACACTATACACGAATTGTGCACAAAAACTAAGTTTGGTTGGGAGAAAGATACCTAGGACTTAAAATTCATCCTTCTTGCGAATTCTTGGGAATTTCGGTAAGAACTACACTCTCTCTTTGATTTTCTTGTAGAATATGTATTGAGGATTCATATATGGAGCATTATGTGATAGAATTGTTATGGTTTACTTGGATTATTCTTTTGGCATAATATCAAACACTTGGTAGGCATCTTGAATTGGTGAAAAATTGTTTGAGGTATTGATTGCTTTATGATTGCACATTGATATTTAGAGTACTAGTTATTTCATTTCTCCACAATTGTATTGATTTTGAAAAAAATGGGACTAGTTCTTGATTTGAGACTTGTGGAGATGAGACATTATACTCATTATGGACAGTAAACAATAGACATGATTTTACCATATTTTTGTTGCTAAGTTTATTCGGAATCTCACATATACTTTTGCTAGGTACAACATCGAAACGAATGGCAATGGCTGACAGAAGAAGACGACAGAGAGAGGGCACAACAAGAAGCAAATCTGAATAGCCCCGCAACTTACGGGGTGGAGCTCTCAGAAGATGCAAATTTAGAAAGATGGAATAGGTTGGTCACTCGTCCTATGACCCCTACTAGATATGCGGATGACAAGTGTACCCAAACACTTGGGATACACGACGACGTCTGGCGATTATTCGATAGGGTTGGATGGATGACATTCATGCGAGGGGGATGGGCGACGTACAGAAGCCTCACACTCGAATTCTTGAGCACCTTCGAGGTGTTAAAGTAAGGAGGTGTATATAAACCTTTTGAGGTCCGATTCCAGCTGGGAAATTTGCGAAGTTGACTGTCCATTGCCCAATTAAACAATATTTTTGAGGTGTCGACTAATGGGGCATACCTACTCCCATTGGGATATAATTAAGCACCTTCCGCGACTACTCGTGGAAACACCAAAAACATGTATAATGGTCTACGAGGCACGAACTGCCAAGTCCTCGTGGGTACGGAACTCGATGTTTTGGTACATCCAATGGGTCACCTTAGCTTCAGTCTTTGCGAGAGAAAACAATGGGGGCATGACCACCAGGGAGCTCTTCTTGATATGGTGCATGCTGACTAGCACACCATTTAACATGGCGGCTTATTTTTCGGAACAGTTGGAGCAAGTTGCTACTCAGAGGTCGGGCACCATCATGATTGGATGTATGATTACTCAGATCGCCTGATTCTTCAACATTAATGTTAGGGCCCTGGATCTAATTGAGGGCGGATGGAGGATCATTTTGGCAGTACTACAAACTATGAAGATCATCACGGAAGAGGAGAGTGTGTACCTCTTCCAACAAAGAGCCGGACATCCATTCCCATTGCCCAACACTGTTCTCACCATTGTTGAGAACATAAATGACATGGCGAATTATTTACTGAACTCTGAGGCACATGAAAGAGTTATACAAGAAATGCTCGCATGGAAAAGGCGAAGGGTCGATGGATTCCAAGATAAAGAAGACTTGGTGGTGGAGGAGATGGGATACTTAGGAGACGAAGGGAGAGCCGGGCAAGACCCCTTACCAAGGGTTGAGGACATACCAGAAAGTTCCCACAGAGGTGAGGATCGCAGGAGTCATGATTTCAATGATTGACTATTGGCCCTCAAGGAGCGAGTCCAGCTGCACCATGATGAATTTCAAGCTTTCAGAAAGGAGCATCAGTAATGGAACATGGCATCCGATAGACGGCAATAGGAGCTCCTCGATATGATGCGATAAATGACTTAGTGGCATATTTCTCAAGGCCACTATCCACCGCCATCATCGCAGTGAGCCATGTTGAATCCACTTTTTATTTTTTCATTGAAATTCTATCTTTCCTTGTGTGCGATATAGTTTCATTCAAGTTTGGGGGAGAGATAGTTTATTTTCATATGAAGGGTGTTGAGAGAATTTTTGTTTTTACATTTCATATAGTTGCATGTAGAGCATTTAGGTTGCATTGCATTAGAAGCACATTTATAGTTTTAGCACGTTTACTGCTTTAGTGTAAGTCCAAGTGGCAACGATAATCTAGAGGGAGGGTGAATAGATTATCTCCATTTTCTCAATTTGGCCCTCTTTTTCGAATGTATAAGTAATGACAAGAATGTAAGTGCGGGAAAGTAAACAACACTCGATGATTTATAGAGCTTCACCCCACCTAGGGACTACGTGCTCTACCTGACATCTCCGGGATGGATTTCAAAAAGAAAAAGAATTTTATTAATAGTTACCAAAACTATTACAACATCACCTTGAAGAGTACCACACTTTTCTTGCACCACCTCTTTGAAGATTACCACAATCTTTTTGCAACGACACCTTATGAAGATTACCACAATCTTCCGACTTGAAGAGCACCAAACTCTTCAACACCTCGAAGATCACCAAACTCTTCCACAAGAAGATTACCACAATCTTCTTACACCTATGAAGAGTACCACAATCTTCAACACCTAAGATCACCCAAGTGTGCTCTTACCACAAGAACACTCACAAGGATATCTTGTGTTTGAATAATGAACACAAATTCAAGATTACAACTCGATAAGAAAATATACAACTTTGAAGTGCAAGTGTAATCAAGAATCAAGTCTAGACCTCAAGATGTGAAAGTGAAAGACTTAGGCTATTACAACAAGAATGCTGAAAGTGAAGAACAAAATATTTTCTTAATATATATCTTGTTGTGTTGTAGTGTATTCTATTGTTTTGTTGCTCCAAATCTTCCTCTATTTATAGGAGAGGTATTGAACATCGATAGGCTCCTCTTGGAGAGTGAAACCTGAAAAGAAATACAAGTTAAAACAAGAAAATAGCTGTTACAAATCAACCCCACAAAACCAGGAAAAGTTGTCTCCCATAAGCTCAAAAATCGCCGATTTTGATCGTCAACTTTGTGGGTCGACCGATCGATCAATACAAAGAGTCAAAAAATAAGTCCGTTGAGTTGAGTCCCACACAAGTCGACTGGGGGGTCGATCGATCGACCAACTGGTCGACCCATACCTAGAAGAATTGTGCGATAAAAACTTGTTTTCAACATTCAGGCATAGGTCGACCTATGGCTCGACCGGTCGACCTGTTCCAGGGGTTTTCAGACCGTCCAAAATTCCGAATTTATTTTTCAAGCGCTGTTTTACCTTGATGGTATTCGGTAATAGTTAAAACACTTTAAAACATGGAAATCACTTTTAATATCGCTCGATACGAAGGTTTTGAATAGTCGAGAAGAATTTACAAGAAATACTCCGAATAATAATATAAAATCGATTTAGGAGTATTTGGACAATCAATAGGAGACATTGTTTTGGTATAAAAACTTAGTAAAACATAATCATCAAAATCATGATAAAAATATTTTTCTAACAAACTCCCCCTTTTTGATGATTACAAACCAAAACAATTTTAGGAAATAGATTTTAAAAACAAAAGACATTTTACCTGTCAAAAACGACAATCCATTTTAAAACACAAGTATAGGAGTAAAACATTATAAAACATTTTATAAAATCTCCCTCTATCAACATGCACAATAAGAATAAGTAGAAGCAAACAACTAAAAAGCTAAAAGCTTTAGCTATAACAATATGAGCTCAAATAAGATGAACTTAGAAGCTCCCCCTGTCAAAAAACATCATTAGACATGTATAGAAGTCCATAATACATCCAATGGACTAAATTTCATTCACAGCATATGGATTTTTCAATCACAGCTTATAGCTGTTTTTGTGAGCTTTTTTCTAGCTTCTTTGAGCTGATGAGCTTATTTCACGTTTCTCCCCCTTTGGAATCATCAAAAATAATGTTAGCACGATAAAAACATCATAAACATATATCAAAGTGCGCATTTGCATCGAATTATCGAGCTTTTGAACATAGAGCTTAAAATTCTAAATGATAAGGGAAGACTTGAAAAGACAATTTGAAAAGCTCATTTGAGTGACAAAACATGATCTTTATAAACTTTCATTGAGGCAATTTATCGAGCACTTGGTATGCGTAGAATAAAACCGAAGATGTATATAATGCTTGTAAATGCAATCATGCCCAAAAACAATCATCACCAATCATAAATATACAAGCATAATTCATCATCATACATAATTCCCATTACAAATGTACAATAATGCATCAAAATCCCAAAGTATAAGTACTTTCTCAAGAGTTCAACCCAATTGAGATTAAAAGGAAATTAATTTTACCAATTAATTGGAGAAGTCGGGTATCATGGATGATATACCAACAATATAAACTCAAAAATATAGAATTATCAAGAAATAAAACATTTTGAGTTAATTGTGTGTGAAATTTGCAAAGGGGTCGAAAAATGGAAGAAAAACTGAGTTGGAAGACAAGTCTGGGACATAACCAATTTTATCAAAAAAAATTTGTCTGGTTGACCGGTCTAGGGGGTGGTCGACCGGTCCAGCAACCTGGTCGACTGGTCGGCCACCTGGTCATCCGGTCCCTGAAGTTCTTTTCTGTTTCTGTCCAATTTTTGAGACAAAAATCCGATTTTTCACCTCTAAGTTTAAAAAACGTATAAAATGCAATCATAGACCTTATTCAATATGCATTATGCCTAAACGAGCTCGTATAGAAGCAAAAGACTCGACGGATAGCGATTTTGTAAAAATATCTGCGAGTTAATCTTGAGACGGAATTAAGCACATCTCATTTTTTTGTTAAGAAACGCAATCATTTAGAAAAAGATGTCGAATCTCAAAATGTTTAGTTCGGTTATGAAGAACCGTATTTTGAGAAATTTATATCGTACATGTTATCCCAAAAAAATAGGAACATTTTAAAACTTTTGGATAAAACAAGCCATAAGAAGAAGTGTCTTTCAAATATTGAAAAATTCTTTTAACGACACTTTAATGAGATTCTTTGGGATTGCTTTGAAATCGAGCACATATACATAAGGCATGAAGAATATCGAGCCTATTAGAGTAATAAAAGTGATGAACATACTTCGATTTTGTTTGTAAACCAATATGCCTTTCTCAAACTTGAAAAATCATGATGTAGATAGCCATGGATAAATCTATGATCATTTGTTCTTTAATACCAAAATATTTCCTGCAAAAATCTTGACAAAACATCTTGCGCAAGAGCGTAGTTATATCGGATAATATAGACATATTGATATAAGACATCATAGAAGTTGGACAAGTAGCACATACAACGTTTTTTGTAGGAATCAATAAAAGTTTGATAAAACATGTGCTTATTGAAAATTTATTCAAGGTCTCCTTTTAAATTTTGAAAAACCGAGAATATGTAGTTGAGATCTCATTTTTAAGAAACATTTTGAAAGGGAATTAAGACAATCAAGACAAGAATAAACATGTGCAAAAATTATAAAATACATAATTCAAGAAGAGGATAAGAGCTACCAATTTCGCCATTACCAATGGTTGTGTCTTTCCCATTGTTGATTGTACATTCTTCTTGGAAAATGACTTTATTGATAATGTCTTCTCCTTTGATCAAATGGTGCGAACATTTGTTGTCTATTTGAAGAATTAAATTTCCTTTGACTTTTATTGCGCCGAGTACCTAACATGAAATTATCTTGTGGTACCCTCAAGTGTTTGGATCCTTTTGGATTAGCATTGAGACTTTTAGGTCTCTAATAATAATTAGAACTATTTCTATCCCGGCAAGTATTTGACATGTGACAACTTTTACCACAATAAAAATATGTAACAGTTCTAGAAGCATAATGATTAACATGCATAGATACTTGGTTCTTTTTCATATCATTGATAACATTAGGCTTATAACCAAGTCTTAGTTTCACATGATCAACGTTGAACATCAAGAATTTTGGTCATTTTATCGGTACTCAAGTTGAATTTTAACATATCCTTTTTCATGTAATCAATATCCTTAACAAGAGTACTATTTTCTTTTCAAAGTTTCTAACATTATCAAGTATGGTAGTGTGACCACAAGAAAGTGATTCATATGAAATAAGTAAACTATCCTTTTCATTTTTCATAGTGTTGAATTCCTTTTTCAAATTTTTGTATTTAAATAGCAAGTTTTGGAATTCATTTTGAAGCTCATCAAAATCATTTTGCAATTCATCATAATCATCATGCAATTCATTACTAAAAGAAATAGAAGAGTTAGAGCGTACCTCATTGTCTTCTTTGATGCCCATTAGACATTACTCGTCTTCCTCATCATCAGATGTAGCAAGAAGTTCATCCCATGTTATTGGTTCGGCTTTGGCCTTCAAGGCTTTGTGAAAGTGTTTTTTCTTTCTTTGTTCTTCTTTCTCTTTTGGACAATTTGCAATATGGTGTCCGGGTTTTCCGCATCTAAAACAAGAATTGTCTCTTGTTTTTATTTACAAATTTTGTAAATTTTCTAATAAGTTCCTCATCTTCATCTTCATCTTCCTCATCACTAGAATAATAATTTTTCGATTTTGAGGCAAGACCTTTTGGAGTTGATCCCACACCCGGTTGAGACGTTGACGCCTTAGAGTTACTCCTTTTATTGGTATAAACTTCATAGATGAGAAGATTGCCGATAAGCTCATCAAAATTTAGAGTTTCTAAATTTTGAGTTTCCATAATAGCGGTATCTTTTTCGGACCAAGAGGCGGGGAGAGCATTTAGAACTTTTGTGACCTTATCCTCTTCGAAAATAGTTTTTCCAAGTGCAACAAGAGGATTTACAATATTATCAAGCCTTTCAACCATTTTGGAAATATTTTCACCAATATTCATAGTGAAATTTTTGAACTCTTTGACCAACATGGTCTTTCGAGCTTGTTTCACTTTCTTTGTGCCTTCATAGATAACTTCCATTTTTTCCCAAACATCATGAGTGGATCGAATACCTCTAATACGATTATATTCCGTAGCGGTAAGAGAACAACGAAGAATGTTAAGAGCTTTACCGTTTAACGAGAAAATTTTCTTGTCTTCATCATCAAACTCATTGAGGGCTTTGGGGATTTGAGTTCCGTCTTCCTTTTTCTTCATTGGGATGGATACTCTGTTTATTACCGTGTTCCAAATATCAAACCCGCAACCTTGTAAGAAACACTCCATTCTATATTTCCAAAATGCATAATTGTTGGAGTCGAAGAGATGCGGTCTATTGAATGAAGCACCAGTTGGTAGATAGCTCTCGTTCGTAGCCATGGATCTTTCCTCTTTACTCGCGATGTGGAACGAGCTTGCCAAAGAGTTTGGCTTTGATACCACTTGTAAGTCCAAGTGGCTACGATAATCTAGAGGGAGGGTGAATAGATTATCTCCATTTTCTCGATTTGGCCCTCTTTTTCGAATGTATAAGTAATAACAAGAATGTAAGTGCGGGAAATTAAACAACACTCGATGATTTATAGAGCTTCACCCCACCTAGGGACTACGTGCTCTACCACCCCATTATTCTCCGGGATGAATTTCAAAAAGAAAAAGAATTTTATTAATAGTTACCAAAACTATTAAAACATCACCTTGAAGAGTACCACACTCTTCTTGCACCACCTCTCTGATGATTGCCACAATCTTCCTTGAAGATTACTACAATCTTTTTGCAACGGCACCTTATGAAGATTACCACAATCTTCCAACTTGAAGAGCACCAAACTCTTCAACACCTCGAAGAGCACCAAACTCTTCCACAAGAAGATTACCACAATCTTCTTACACCTATGAAGAGTACCACACTCTTCAACACCTAAGATCACCCAAGTGTGCTCTTACCACAAGAATAACACTCACAAGGATATCTTGTGTTTGAATGATGAACACAAATTCAAGATTACAACTCGATAAGGAAATATACAACTTTGAAGTGCAAGTGTAATCAAGAATCAAGCCTAGACCTCAAGATGTGAAAGTGAAAGACTTAGGCTATTACAACAAGAATGTTGAAAGTGAAGAACAAAATATTTGCTTGATATATCTCTTGTTGTGTTGTAGTGTATTGTCTTGTTTTTGTTGCTCCAAATCTTCCTCTGTTTATAGGAGATGTATTGAACATTGATAGGCTCCTCTTGGAGAGTGAAATCTGAATAGAAATACAAGTTAAAACAAGAATATAGCTGTTACAAATCAACCCCACAAAACCAGGAAAAGTTGTCTCCCATAAGCTCAAAAATCGACTGATTATGTACTGGTCAACCTGTGGGTCGACCGATCGATCAATACAAAGATTCAAAAAATAAGTACGTTGAGCTGAGTCCCACCCTGGTCGACCGGTTGGTCGACCTGTCCCTGTAATTTTTCCAGAAGATAGAACTTGAGACAGAAAGGTAGGGAGGACGCATCCGTTGGGTCAACCCATGTGGTCGACCGGTCGACCCATACCTGGAAGAATTTTGCGATAAAAACTTGTTTTCAACATTCAGGCACCGGTCGACCTATGGCTCGACCGGTCGACCTGTTCCAGGGGTTTTCGGACTGTCAAAAATAGCTAATTTATTTTTCGAGCGCCGTTTTACCTTGATGGTATTCGGTAATAGTTAAAAACACTTAAAAACATGAAAATAAATTTTATTATCCCTCGATACGAATGTTTTGAATAGTCGAGAATAATTTATAAGAAATACTCCAAATAATAATATAAAATCGATTTAGGAGGATTTGGACAATCAGTAGGAGACATTGTTTTGGTATAAAAACTTAGTAAAACATAATCATCAAAATCATGATAAAAACATTTTCAAAATCACGTTTATAATTTTAGCATGTTTAATGCTTTAGTAGGTCTTAGGGAGTGAGTAAATTTGGTTTTAATGTTGTGCGATGCGATTTGAGGGATATTTTTGAAAATTCTTGGGTTGTTTTGATTTGGGTGTTGAGTGTATGAAGATGAGTATGGATGATATGGAGCTTGTGAATATTGAAAACATGGATTTTATGCTTTGATTTACGGATATGCAAGCCTGTGAGCTTTTGAGCCTTTACTGCTTTCATTATATGCAGACTTGTTTGTTGTTTTGAGTGTATCATTCATGTCGTTAGAACTTTAGAACTTGCTCTGGTGTCTCTGTCAAAGCCACATGTTGTATGCGATTTGTGAAAATGATTTAAGACCATTTTGTTTAGCCTTTCAAGCCTTTGGCCTACCCAATGATATTGAATTCCCTAGTTAACCAATTTGAGCCTATTGCCTTTTTTTTTTGATAGCCACATCTTCAGCCTTAACTTGATGTATGTTTTGCCCTGAACTTAAGCTTATAGCATTGAGTAAGTGGGTTGAATGAGGTTGAACTGGATCAAATCAATAATAAAGATGATTGCGTGAGAGTTGGTTTATGGGAACAAAAGAAAAGAAAATGAGGAAAAGAATGATGAATACTCATGAAAGAGTTGAAAAAAACAACTCTATGATTGGGTTTATTATGAATAGACTTGTAGGCTGGATTTGTAATATGATGTGAAAAAGTTTGGTTTTACCAAAGAAAAAGGATATGAAGAATTGATTAAAAAAGGGGTGGTTTGAGAAAGCATAGACGTTGGTGTTTTTTATATGAGGTTTGTTGATTCAAATGAGAATATGCTTACCAGTCTATATGCTCGAGTTTGAGTCCCTTTATCCATATTTTCCTACCATAATCAAAGAGCCTTCATTACAACCGAATAACAAAGTCCTTTTTGATTCATGAATTGTATACACTTTAGTGGCGGAGATTTGAGACGATTTGCAAGCTTATGGTAGTTCTTCATCATTAATATAATTTGAGCGTAAACACGTCCCTTATACACTTGAGAGGAGAGCATACACTTGATCAGTGAGAGTCGTAATTCAAAGTATTTGCCATGGTTATATTGAAACGTGTTCTATATTACAGATTTGAGGCTTGATTGATTCATTACTTGATACCTATGGATAAACATCATGAGTTCTTGGTGTTGTTCTTGATTATGCTTTTCATTCCTCCCACTTGTGTTTTGTTTGGTTTATAAATCGTTGACATGGACTGTCAATAGTTTAAGTTTGGAGGTTTGTTTAGTGTGAGTTTTGCATGTACTTTGGGTATGATTTTGGCTATAATGGGTTGATAAACATGCATTAACTCAGTAAAATGGGTCGTGTTCTCATATTGTGGAAAAAATATTACGCTTTGCTCGTTTTGCAGGAAAATAACGATGTTTGGAGCACTTTTAGGGCAAATCGGAGCATTGCAGTATAAGACCGTCAAAAATCCGACGATTACGCGAAGTATGGAGCTGAACCGAGAAGAAGTCAGAAGAACCGGGCGAGAAATGGCCACGCACGGGCAACCTATGCGCATAGGCACGACACGTGCGTGAGTAAGGCAGCATGAATTGATGTTCGCATTGATGCACGGACTGGTCATGCTTATACGCATGGCCCGTGCGTCTGTTCGAGAGAAAAGCTGAAGGTTCGACTTGATACATGGGCAGCCCGTGCGCATAGGCATGACTCGTGCGTCTGTGCGGGTTTACAGAGTTCCGCTTCGTATGGACCTAGGTGTGGCCTGGGGACGTTATAAATATAGAGGAGGCGGACCCGGAAGAGGAGACACACACTTTTACCCTAGAAAGCAGAGAAAAGAGCATCCTTCTACCGGAGGAATCGAGAGAAAGGTCGAGATCACATCCACGTTTGAGGATTGAAGATTGATTGAGAGATCATCGATATCCCTGAGTTTTTCTTACTCCATTGTATTCTTATTTTTATCTAATTTGATATGGATCTGAACAATTTGTCTATGAATTATTCGTTTCCCATGTCCGGCTAAACATCTTGTGATTCCGGGATTTGAGATTAGGTTAATTAACTCTTATTTGATGCTTAATATTAATTGAAGTTATTATTTTGAACCCTATTCGAGTACTTTGCTTTATTACTTGTTTTATCATATGGCCAATGATTTAGCATGCTTGATGTGTTGATTCATAATTCGAGAGATGGGTTTCAATACTAGATCTTGAGTACTTGACATGAATATTTCACATGATTGAGAAGTCTTTGAGTATTTGTGAGGATTGTTGATCTTATATGCTTTTGGGAGTTGTTTATCTTATGTTGAGGAGAGATGCTAGCATAGATAATTCAATCAACATATTTATTGTGTCTCGAGAGAGAGGATAAATTACTTTTGTGATCGTCTTATAGGGAAGATAGATAATAACTTTGGCTTGATTAATCTGATAACAAGAGGGAGATTAACTGAAACCATAAACCTGGAATCCATCCATTTACTTGATCTTTCAATCGTAACTCTTTGTTTTGTTATTTTTATGATAAAATATTTTCTTAGTTTTATAAAACAACAATCAAAATTCGATCGTCTAAATAAAAATAGTGCTATTACAATCTCAACAATTAGTGTATTAATTTATTAGTTTCTGTGGGATCGACCTTGCTTACCCTATCTATTAAGTACACCATTCACTTGCGGTGAAGCTAAGAAATAAGGCGAACAAAATAACATATGTCATCACTATTTTCACCTGTTTTATTTAACTTTTTCTTTTTCCAAGTTGGGCATGATTGATATTCATGCTACACTTGCGGGGGTGTCAAAGCTCAAAGCTCTCAGCAAGTTATCATCCAAAAGTCAGTTAGTTAGTTAGTGTGTTAGACATCAGTTATAGAATAGAGCATTCAAAGCTTGTATATAAGGATGATATACTGTACAATTTATTCATTCAATTTTATTCAATTCAGTGATCATTTCTAGGGGTGTTCGTTCGGACAAACCGAACCGAACCGAAAATTCGGTTGTCCAAAATCCCAAACCGAAATCGAACTGAAATTGTTTATTTCGGTTTGGGTAAAAATCGAATCAAACAGTCGGTTTTTCGGTTAAAAATCGAACCGGTCGAAATATAATAACTGAGTGGAATTGTTGAGCGGCGGTGTAATTTTTCGTCGGCGGAGGCACATGGGTAGTATTGTTGAGCTATGACAACTGAGATGAGAACAACACCGAAACAGAACACTGCGTAGAATTGCCTGCTCAACTTCCCCAATACACCTCCAAAAATGGCCATCTCCATTAACACTAAACTTTCTTATTAGTCTAACACCTTCTTCCAAAAATGGTTGTACCAAATTTCTTGAAGACCAAACTTTTAACTTAGAAAAGTGGCTTCTATCTCCAACACAAATTCCGTTTAAGAGCACGAGACTGTTACGAAGAAACCTCAAGTTGGTTCCATAAAAATACAGAGAGCAAAAACTTCTATGAAGCATGAGCTGTGTGCAATTTTTATGAGAGTTGCTACTTAATATAGCAACTTATGATATATATTTAAATAAAAAAAAATCTAAAAATATTTCGTTTTTTCGGTCGATTTGGTTAACCGGCCTCCAAAAACCGAACCGAACCAAAAACCGAAATTCTAAAAATATGAAAATCGAAAACCGAACCGAAATTTTCGGTTTGGTTTCGGTTCGAACCGAATTTTCGGTTTCGATTTGGTTCGGCCGGTTAACCAAACTATGCACACCCCTAATCATTTCTCATGCGCTCTTCTTCTTTATGAACATTCCTTCCAAATGTAATGTTGTGTTTGGTTTGAAGTTTGACAATAGTGGTTAAATTTTACTTGAAATGCCCCCACATGCTACAGTAGACGAAAAAGTTTTAAGTTCATGAACTATTGTTGGTTCGATTTCCAAGCGTCTCAATGACTTGGGTGTTGTTGAATCAACTTGAACCTGGGTTATAAATAGAAAACAAAAATAATTCACTTGAAATCCTAAAAAAGCATTTCTTATTACAATAGTGACTGTAACAGAGGATTCATAACTAAAAAGACCTTGAGGTGCAATTATCATGTCCATTAGGGATAATTACAAAAACTATCTATAAAATTTAACCTAATCATATAATCCACATTACAAGAAAAAATCAGTTTGCCTACAGAAAAATCTGTAGATAACTATTAATATAACTATAAAATTTGGTAAAATTGTTATGTAAAATCATTGTAGATAAATATTTAAAAAATTGTCGGTGATCTGTCGGTAACTTGTAGTATAATTTGGAGGAATATAATATTTTTATTCTATAGGTATTTTGTAGGTAGTTGTAAAATTTAGTGACAACATCATTTTTGTCGATAAATTCTGTCAATAAACTGAAATTTTCTTGTAGTGCCAGCTATCTTTCAAAATTGCAAATACCGCTTTAAGGTATTACACCTTAGGTTTATATTCACTTTCTAAATCCCCTCACGAGGTGTAGTTAGTAAAATAAAAAATAAATATTAAGGGGATATATTTTTTTTAATAATTAGGCTGAATGTTAGGGTATTGTTTTTGTAAATCCCTTTTTATTGCACATTCATAAAAAACTTAGTTTGAATTTCTTCTGGGTCCCATTTTTGGGGTATATTTCAAGAGGTTGACGCCAACAGCAGAGCCATGACATAGTAATTGGGTGGGCCGATACACGGAAGTAGGATGAACCGTATAGAAAAACCAAGAAAAATCATATAAACTCCCACAATTATTTTTAAAAAAGGGGGGTGGGGCCAGATTGGCCTCCTCCGCCATTGGTTGATGACAATTTTATATATTCATTAGCTGTAGTGCTCGATGACATTTTTTTAAGTGGCAATCCTATTAGCATAACACTAACCTCCAATTGAAGCTAAAAATCCCAGATACTAATTGCCCAACAGGGTTCAATTGTCTAATTGGATTGCATCATAACTCAATCGTCATTAATAAAAGTCCAAATAAAACTTCGATTTTGATTAGAACTTGATCACCAAA
Source organism: Rehmannia glutinosa (assembly GCA_016081115.2). Classification (NCBI taxonomy): domain Eukaryota; kingdom Viridiplantae; phylum Streptophyta; class Magnoliopsida; order Lamiales; family Orobanchaceae; genus Rehmannia; species Rehmannia glutinosa. Next base: position 341,614 of record JABTTQ020002230.1, read on the forward strand.
ACTTATTTTAATACCAAAATCTCGTGACTCATTTGAAAGGAAATATTTGGATCAAATTGGTGCAGCATAGCTGCATATGATCAAGGCGTATCCAATATTCTTAGAATTTAGTAGTGTCGGTTGAAAGATACTTGGCATGAACACATTTTGGTAAGTTCTCGTCGGTAAGGAAAGAAGGCCCCATCTATTTAATTTTGGAGCAGATTTGTCTCAAATCACACTAAGTTCCAAATATTTGGAATTTGATACTATGATTTTACTTGTGAGAGTATTTTGTCAATTTGGGTACTAATTTATGACAGGATTCCTCCAAGGAAAAAAGGTCCAAAATCAGCATGTTGTTTCTAGGTGCACTATATAACTGCATACAATACAAATTTACAATGAGAAGATAAAACTTTACTCAAAATGAAAAAGAGAAGCTGCTTTTACCCAAATGAAAAAAGAGAAAAGAAAGAAAAGATAGGAAACGGAGAAGATGGTGTACACTTTCTCTCTCTAACTCTTTTCTCTCCCCCTTCTCTCTAACACTCCCAAAAAAAAAAAACCTAGCTTTCCCCCTCCCTCTCCCTTTGCAGCCGCCCCTTCCTCTCTCTCCTCCTCCCCCTCCCTCCTTCCCCTCCCCTCCCCTCCATGGTTTCTATTGGAGGGATACCAAATAAGCGATCCTTGGGCGTATGAAGGTGGCCGAAATTTTTGGTCCAGGGCGAAAGCGGGTCGGAGCTTCACGGAGGTGTCTCGGAGCGGAGAAGACGATGGGCTGCGGCAGTAGATTTGGGAGAGAGAGAGGCAATTTTTTGCTTTTTTTCTCTAGGTTGTTAGTATAGTTGTTGTTTTCTTATTTTGTTTGTGTTTTCTTTTTTCGGTTGATTTGCGAAACTCGTAGGCGGATCAGTTTTTTCTATTCTGCAGTATGTAGTGGTTGCTCGTGCCCGATTTTAGTTTTTTTGGTGTGTTACAGTCTCCTTTAAGGAGTGCTGAAGTCTCCCGGCGTGGAGTGGTTATTTTGGAGTGGTTACAATCTGAATTGGTTTTACCAATTCCCCGCTTGGCTCTTAGTTAGTCTTGTTGGCTCTTAGCCCGTTGGCTACGATTGTAGTTGTAATTTTAGTTCTTGAGTTGTTTTAATATAATTCTATCGTTCGACAAAAAAAAAAAGAAAAGATAGGAAACCACTCGGCGAGAAAATCCGTGCAAGTTGGATGCCATATTAAGGGGTTGAGTCGATATACGAAAGTGGGGTGAATCCGATAAAAAACTAAAAAAAAATCATATAAATTCTTTTAGGGGTGGCCCCCGTGCACATGCATGTACATCAACAACCATCTGAGCATTTTTCCTATGTGTCGGCTATATCATATATAGATCATATTACGCCATCGTTTACAGTCAAATGTTATATTTTTATTTATTTCTATATATATAACATGTCTTTTTAATAGTTTCTTTCCAATTTTTTTAGGTATTTCTGTTTTTTTTTTCCAATTTGAATGAGTGATTCCCTACTTTTTATACATAACACCTATGCCCCTAAAGATATGCTATATATGTACATCAAGTATATAAAATATTTTGTTAAAAAATATTTAAAATTAATTATATACACACATAACATGAGTATTTCGATATATAATACAAGATACAAAATATTTTTATTAAAAAAAAAATCTCAAAATTGAATTTTGGTGGGCCAGTTCACCAGCTCAAGCACTGCAAATTGCAATGCAGAAGTGGAATAGATCACATAACTGAGGGCCTGAGGGTTATCAATTTGTTTTGGCTTACGTCATATATATGAGTAATAGGAAAATAGCAAAACCTTTTTTCTCTTTTAAAATTTAGAGCAGTCTTTATTCTGTTGAAGAAATCGCAAGTTCATGGACCAATGTGGAAAAATCTTTATTATAGCAAAGTCACTTTTTGGAGACGTTTCAAAGTTGTAAAGTGTCGTTCCTTACTACAAAATTTCCAAGATAAAACTGTATGTCACTACTGAGCCCGGCCCCACACGCAAAAAAAAGTAATTTAAGAAGGAAAAATAAAAAATAAAAAATAAAAAAATGAAAGAAAGAAAATATATAGTATTTCACTATTTATGTTACTTTATGAATTTGATTAAGATTTAAGAAGGCAAGTCATTGCAAAATTCTCTTTGATCTCTATTGCTTGAAATGAACACAAATGGGTTGTCTGTAATCACAAGCTATGTAACAAGCCAATAAAAACTTTTCTAAAAATAACCACAAGCTAACATAGTAACATGTAACAAGCCAATATGGTCAACATACCGCACTGAAATTTGGAGTTGCTATATTAAATTTGGGTTGAACCACACTGAAATTCAGAGTTAGCCCTATTAAATTTGGATTAGACTACACTGAAGATCCAGCTTATAAAAAAAATTGAGTTAAAATTTAAAAGGTCAAAAAAAATTGAGAGTATGAAAATTGAAAACCAGCAAAGAATTGCTAAAGTCACGATCTTCATGTTTGCCTTTTTTATTTTCTATTTTCTAAAATATCGGTTCAATAATCACCCCAGCCTCAACCAAAGAAAAAATTGATTGCATTGACTAAAAATTCTGGCTATGCTCATGTTGAGGCATATCTCCATAGATGAAAGTAACCATGTGAAAGAACTTGGAACTTGAGATTAATATTGCATTAAAGTTTTAACACATTTTAAACATTCAAATCCAAAATTTTTAGAAACATTTTCTTTATTTAATTATATTCGTAAATAGAAGAAATCATGAATAGTGTGGGGTAATTAAAGCTTGTGCTTCCTGATGGCTACTATTCATTCTCCTCCCTCAATCCTCATATTTGAGTTCTGTCCTTTAGGTACTTGAAGAGTTATATATGAACCAATACATATCTCTTTAATTTCATGTCATTAAATTCATTTACACCAGAAAAATATAGAAAATAAAACATTTAAACATGACTGATGAATGACAGTCACATTTTCGATAGGCAAATTATTATTAATTTTTTTTTTTGAAGAACGATAGGCAAATTATTTAAGTATGAGAAAATTACTGCAAATTTTCCTTGGATTGGTTTTTTATTTGAAGATCATAGACATTTGGTTACGTGTATATATATAAACAATCATGTCGAAAAACACGATAATCTTGTTTTCCACAGTCACTAATCACAAATTTGATAAGCATCAGCCATTAAATTCTCCAACTTTTTTTGATTATTAGTTAAGTCATTTAAAACTCTAGGCTCATTTTCTCTCCATTCTCTTGCTTCTTTTTCTTGCCGTCATCGTTAATGAGTGATTTTTAGCCCTTTTTTGGCTTGAAATCACGTCATTTACATCGGTTTTTCCACATAGATCTAGGTTATTTAATTTGTCTGTTTTCTTGTTTGTGATTCATCGACTTGTAGGGTGTTTGACAGAGTTTATAAGCTTTTGAAAACATCTTATAAGATGTTTGAGAGTTTATAAATTCTTTAAATTTGTTTGGTAAATATTTTTAAAAAAATATTTTATAAGCTTCCAAAATAAGATGTTATGAACTTATAAGTTAATTTTAAAAAAGTTGGGAAATCCCAATTTTTTTTGCAAAATAAGATGTTATTTCAACAATCTCATTTACTTTTAACTATTTTAATTACAAAATTGTTATTACTAACGTCTTAAAAGATCTACCATCTTATTTTATCCAAACACTTTAACAACTTATTTTCTTAAAATAAGATCTAACATCTTATAACCTCTAAAAACATCTTATAAGATGTTGGGACTTATAAGATTTTTTAAAATAAGCTTAGCCAAAAACCATCTTGGTACGGTGTTTTTAGTTTTTTTGTGCGTACGATTCACAATTGCAAAACTAAAACTCTGATCCAACAGTTATAACAAATCAGATACTGGTTTTCAGCATGTTCCAAAAGTGGAATCATGAGTATTCAGGTTATTTTAGATTTTTCAAAATAGTGGGTTTTAACCCAATTTTTACTATCAACTTAATTTATATAAATCTTTTCGTAATTTCATCTTTTAGAATTGTTAATGTGTTTATATCACGGCGTGGCTAATTTGAATTAATAAACTTATTTTTCTCGTAAAAAAAATAAGAATTTGATCATTATAGGCCAAGAAAACTGCAATTAAAGCAGCTTTAATCCTTGTAGGACTGATAAAGACGCATATACGGGCAGTGCAAGCAACAACAGCTAATCAGCAACATGTTTCCCCTTCTTTTCCACTCCAAAATCCAATTTTTCACACTTGCTTTCACATTAATTTCGACCAAGAAATCTCAACACATTTTTCTGCACTAATTCTCCCACAAAACAAGCAAATCAAACGGAGCTTTCATGCCCACCAAGCTTACTACACTAAATGGGCCCCCATTTAAACTTTTAAAACCTAAAATAACAAAAATGATGCTCAAATAGCACTAAAAACCAAACCAAAACCAAAGTGGGCTATAATTGGTTTTCTTTCCGTACCTTGGCCCGGACAACAGGTGTACCCTAACACACCCCCAAAAAACTATTATAAATCTTCTTCCCCACGCTAAAAACATCTCACAATTTCATTTCACTTCTAAAATCAAACCAATTTTCTCCTATACACAAAATATATTCCTATTTATTCTAAAATAAAAAAAAAGATATACATATTTTCAGGAATTAATACAGGTTTTTATTTTTGTTCTTTTTTCACCCTGGATGAGGGGAGTGGAAATAGCAAGTGAAATTATAAGTGGTAAAAGAAAATTATTAGTAGATGGAGAGTCCTTACCACGGTGGCGCGCCGATTTCTCACGGCGGAGGTTCACGGCCGTCGCTGGGATTTCCCCTCGGCACCGCCCTTCTATTGGTGGTGATTTTCAGCCTCAGCGGAATATTCTCTTGCTGCTACCACTGGGATAAGCTCCGCCGCACTTTGTCCCTACACGCCGCCGATCTAGAGGCTGACGGTGATCTCGGCCCAATCAAGCCTAAACCTCCAAACATGGTATTTAATTTAATTTATTTTCTATGAAATCTGCGTTTATTTTTGGCAAATAATATCCGAGTAGGAATCGAGAAATTTAAAAACTTATGTATTGTATTTTTTATTTTCAGCAATTGAAACAGAAAGAGAATCAGAGTCTACCGGTTATAATGCCAGGGGATAATGTTCCGAAGTTCATAGCATTGCCGTGTCCATGTGAGCCGCCGCGATTGGGGAATACCGTCGCCGATGTTCAGAAACCGCCGCCAAAGCCGCCGCGGATGGCTGTGCCTTTGTATTGAAAGTTAGTTGGTTCACACTGTAGGCATGATCGAATTCAAAGCCATTTTCCTTCTGTACAGAGTTTTTTCAGAGTTCAATCAAAATTTTATCTTATTTCTATATCTTTTACGATTTTGAAATATACGAATGATTTAACCTTTTTTGTTAATAATAAAGCGATGAATATTATAAGATATCCAATTTAAAGTAATAAATGGATAACCAAACATAAGTTTTTGGTGAAATTACAGTGAAAATGATTTTTTTAATTAATTTTTGGCACAATTTACCTGTGATATTTTGCCAGAGTTAATCTTGTGATAAAGGAAAATGAGGTAATTTTCATTTGTCCCCTAAACTATGCATATTTTTTCTATTTTACCTATTTAACTTTGAATTGTTCTATTTTACCTACGAATTTTGCAAATTTGTGCATTTAGCCTATAATTTCCAAAATTACCACTCATTCCTAGTTCTCTCAAAATCTTATCATCTTTAGTCAATATACAAATAGTATTTTTTTTTAATAAGCTGGGAGTAATGGTTGAAGAATTTCAAATAAACTGAAAGATACATAGTTTGAACCCTGGTTAACATCCTTATAAAGAGTTACTGATACCTATTGAGCTACAAGCTAGTGGTAATATACAAATAGTATTAAATAATAGTAAATTTCATTAATAAACATTGGTTATGATATCATTTTTAGATATTACAAAATAAAATAACCATAAAAGATAAAGCCTAAATTTGAAAAATTATAGGATAAGCACAACAATGTGCAAAGTTTATAGAGTAAAGTGGAAATATTCAAAATTAAGTGGACAAAATAGAAAATCTTCGCACATTTTGGGGCAAATTAAAATTACCTCTAAAGGGGAAATGAAATGTATTATCAGCACAAATAGCCATAACGAATAAAGACGAGGAAGAAAAACTTCTTGGTGATGTTGGAATTTCTATTTTAGGTATATGTCTCTATCAGCAGCATTGGAAGAAATTATTACCTGCATATATAGATATGTAAATTTTATCCTATATTTCATATGTAATTCCATCATCTAGATTTGTCTTTGTTTTTTTAAAGATTTAGATAAACACATAATAAATAAAATGATTTAAAAAAAATAAATGAAAACAAATACAACGTTATAGATCCATGGTGGAAAATTCTAATTTAAGCTTGATTCATCGATTATACTTCTCTTGTGTTTCTTTTTTTTTTTTTTTTAACTTTTGTATATAATGTTAACCAATCTCATATTAAATGTATATTAACAAATTTTGACTAATTTGAATTCTACCATAATTAAATTAAGACCAAATCCTGAAACGTTTATAATTGTAAACAAATAAATCTTACACCTTAATTCCAATAGTGCCACATGCATGAATCACCCTAAATTTCTTTAATTATTGAACCCAATATATCATTATGCCTTTTCACCCATATTATTATTATTATTATTAATTCAATAATAGTAATAAATGAATAAGGTCCGTTTAAAATTTTCCATCCTCTCTAGTTAGTAAAACTTTTCAAAAATGGAAAAACAGAGTTTCAAAGGCTGGTGATTTTTATTCCACTCAAAATCAATGGAAACTGACAAACCAGCTATTCATCCATTATGATATCATCATCAACTGTGACACAATTCCAGTGTAAGAATGAAGTGGAGTTCAAATCGATATGTACTTTTGCCTCTCTTTTTTTTCCAATTTTTTATGGGACAATTACAAAAAAAAAAAAAAAAAAACTCTCAAGTTCGGGCTAATTACAAATAAAACCCAGAATGTTTTGACAATTACAAAAAGAGGAAAAACACTAAACCCCCAAACTATGCAGTTTTTTGCACTTCACCATATGAACTAATTTTCTTTACACTTTACCATACAAACTATACAAGTTTTGTACTTTGCCCTATAGCGGTCATCGCCGGCGGAATATTCTCTGAATATTCCGGCAAGTGTCCTCCACGTGAGGCAAAACCGTCTTTGCCTAAAATTCAAATAGAAGTAGTTACACTTTACCATCTGAACTTTGTTAAGAATTTCACTTTGCCATCTGAACTTTGCGCAATTTTCACTTTGCCATATCAATTAAAGAAAATTAAACAAATTATGTGTATATTACATTTATTTATCTTTTTTTTAAATTTTATTTGTAAAAGAAAATTTTAATTAATATTTACCTTAGTAAAATATACTATCAATGGTATTATTTTAGGGTTTGGGTTTATGATTAAGGTGGGTAAAAATATCATTGATATCGATTTGTTTTTGGTGGTTTAGCCATCTTTGAATTGTTCTAAGGTTTAGACATTTTTTATATTGAATTCATCCCAATTTTCTAATGTGATGTTGCTTTAAGCATGTACTTTTAATTCTTAGTTCAATTATTAATTGCATATTCAAAAATTGATTATAGTGTTAAAGAATTATTTTTTTTCTTCATAAATTCAAATAATTACACGCTTGTCTAAACTTTTCTTGTGAGACAACTTTGGTCGATTACCACTACATTGCTCTCGTACTCTTACAAGTAGAGGTTAAACTCAATAGGTATTTGGTGAACGAACAAAAATCATAATTGAATAAAAATTCGGTATGCATCGTGTCTTTGAATATTGTACCAAAATAATCGATTCGGCTCAAACTTTTACCATACTTTTTCTTTTGTATTTCGGTCGGTACTTGGTAAATCAAGATTTTGCAAAAATAATAAATAAAAGAAATAAATATTGTAATCATAATTATAATATCTATTTAGTATTTTTTAATTTTAGTATGCGAAAAATAAATTATAATACAAAAATAAGTAATATATACGAGAATATATATATAATATAAAAGTAAATTTTGTATATGCTAAATTTTCTATTTCGATTCGCTCACAATATGGTTTAAACTTATTTTTGTGATTTTTATGTATTAAATAAGATAAATAAATATATATACACATAATTTTTTAAAATTTTCTTAAACTGATATGGCAAAGTGAAAATTGCGCAAAGTTCAGATGACAAAGTGAAATTCTTAACAAAGTTCAGATGGTAAAGTGTAACTACTTCTGTTTGAAGTTTAGGCAAAGACTGTTTTGCCCTCACGTGGAGGGCACGTGCCGGAATATTCGGAGAATATTCCACCGACGATGATCGCTATAGGGCAAAGTGCAAAACTTGTATAGTTTGTATGGTAAAATGTAAAAAAAATTAGTTTATATGGTAAAGTGCAAAAAATCACATAGTTTGGGGGGTTTAGTATTTTTTCCTCTTACAAAAAATGCATTGAAATTTTATTCCATCTTACATTTTCCCATTCATAAGCAAAAAATATTTCAAAAGAACACTTAAAATAATGTTACATCCCCCCATATATTTAAGACATAATCAAATCTGTGGGTTTTTTTTATAACTTTAAAATATCTCTGGGTTATTTTGTAATTAGCAAAAACTTCAAGGGTGTTTATGCAATTATCCCTTTTTTCATTTTGGATTCTTTTTAAGTCATCTTCCTCCAATCAAAGTGGTTTAATTTATATCGTGCGTGTACTGGATGTTATATAAAGTGCCGTATATTTTTTTAAATAAGTTATTTAATGTAAGATGCATATACTAAATATATAAAGTTATTGAACGAATAACTTTATGTGGAATGTTGATTTCAATATACAACTCCGATTTTATACGTAGTGTCACCATTTGACGTCCACTTAGAACTAGGGCAGAAATAACAATGGAGAAGACAAGACTATGATTCTAAATTTCTAATATTGGAGTGGTTGTGAGATGGCATACGTGATACGACATCAAATATTTATTTTTATCATAAATTACGACTTAGGAATAAAGTTGCTCATGTTTACGGTTAGTGCCTTAGTGGTGAAAGATTCCATAATTTGCATTGATTTGGTGGAACGATCATTTTTTAGAAATTGTGTGTTGTGTTGATTGGCCCAGAGACGTATTTATCTATATTTTATTGACGGAAATAACTTTTTAATTATTATTTGGTCAAAAAAAAAAACCAATTGCTAAAAAAGTAAAAGTTTAAAATTTATTTACAAGTTTACTTCTAAAACACTTATGGATGTGAGTCGAGTGGGTGTGTGGAGCAACGGTTAGCTTCCACAACTCCATAACATAATTAGGGATAATTACAAAAGCCCCACGAGGTTTGTGTTAATTAAAAAAATAGAGATTTACGAAAATTACAAAAAATTCTTTGAGATTTGATTTTGTCTTAAATATAATTGTAACTGTAATATTTCTATAACCGGAATTGGGGTTTTGAAATTTTTTTTGTCGTACTTATGAAGGAAGAAAATGTAGGAAGGAATTAAGTCTCAATAGTTACCAAGGTAGGCGACTCTTCAACTACTTCGCTTGTCTTTCACTCATGTGATTCCTCAGAAGCTATGAAGACTATGAGCGGCTCGGGGATCTTGGGCTGATATTACACGGGATACATCACCATCTAGACGATACTCGAGCATGTGCTAAAAAAACAAATGACATAATTGGAAGGACTCCTTACAAGTAACAATTCAGACAGCATCTCTACATGTCATCGATGCCTTAATCTTGGAGACTAATTCACACGTCCCTTGGCAACTCTCTTGTATTTATGGTTGGCCAGAGGAACAAAATAAGCCGCAAATGTGGGAGTTACTAAGGGGACTATTTTCCGAACCAGATAGACCTTGGTCATGCGTGGGAGACTTTAATGAGATTATGTTTCATCATGAAAAAATAGGAGGGCGCACGAAAGAAGATTCAAAAATTCAGGCTTTCAGAGAGGCGATAGCTTATTGCGAGCTAGACGACTTGGGTTACACTGGATTTAAATTCACCTGGACAAATGGTCAAGCCGACGAAGCAAATATTCAAGAATGACTCGACCGTGGCCTCGCTAATATTCATTGGGTAAGCTGGTATCCAGATTACAAAGTCGAACACCAGACGCGCATGGCCTCGGACCATTGTCCAGTGCTAATTTCATGGTCTAAACGGGCAATGAGAAGGAAACCCCATAGACAAAGACTATTTCAATTTGAAAAAATGTGGTTAGACGACAATTCGTGTAGGCCTTTCGTACGAGAGGCTTGGACGGATTCATCCATCGGACCCTCTCCTGGGGATATTAAAACAAAACTTCAAAAAATGGGGCAATCCTTATTTGCATGGGAGAAAGAACATTTTGGCAATATCACTCAGCTTATTCCAACCACTCGTGCACAGCTACAGAAAGTTCAAAAATTGCCACCAACGTCGGACAATATTGCAGCGGCCAAAGCCCTCGAGCGTAAAATGGAAACATTAATGAAACGAGAAGAATCGATGTGGTACTAAAGAGCCCGGGTTAATTGGATGAATGAGGGAGATAAGAATACACAATTCTTCCATAAAATTGCAAGCGGCAGAAAACGGCGAAACATAATTGATTGGATTATTAATGAAGACGGAGTGCGTGTTGAGGATCCGGAGCAAATCAAGAGGGCTCTGACACAGTTCTTCCATAATTTATATAAATCCACAACCACCCTACGAATGGAACATGCCCTTGATGCGCTGGATAGTAGAATACCGAATGATCTTAATGAAAGCTTGAACGCGCCATTCACAGAAGCCGAAATAACAGAGGCCCTATCTCAAATGCACCCTTCAAAGGCACCTGGACCCGATGGTATGCCAACTCTTTTCTATCAAACTTTCTGGCCCTACATGCGTAATGATATCTCTCGTGTTGTGCTTGATATTTTGAATAATGGTGTCGACCCCTCCCCCCTCAATAATACACACATTGTTTTAATCCCTAAGAAGAAAAATCTCGAGTCTCCGTGCGATTTTTGACCTATTAGCTTATGTAACGTAATTTTCAAAATTATCACAAAAACGATAGCTAACAGGTTGAAAAGCATGCTCCCCCACCTTATACATACAAGTCAGTCGGCTTTTGTTCCTGGGCGTCTCATTACTGATAACGCCTTAATAGCTTTTGAGGTCTTTCATGCTATGAAATATAACACCGCCAAAAAACGGGGAACTTTCGCTTTAAAACTAGACATGAGCAAAGCATATGACCGGGTTGAATGGGCTTTTATTGAAAATGCTATGTTGAGGATGGGAATTGGTCCAAAATTTGTATCTCTTGTGATGCGATGTGTCTCATCTGTTTCATATTCTGTTCTTACTAATGGTATCCCTGGATGTCCCTTTACCCCAACCAGAGGCCTTAGACAAGGCGACCCACTCTCTCCCTATTTGTTTCTTTTTTGTGCAGAGGCTTTCTCGGCTCTCATCCGTAAGGCTGAGATCACAGGCAGAATACATGGGGCGAAAATTTGCAGACGGGCACCACCAATCTCGCACCTTTTTTCCGCCGCCGACAGTCTTATTTTTGGAAGGGCGAATGCTAACGAGATTGAGGTTACAAAAGGGATAATTGCAACATATGGTGAAGCGTCGGGATGATTGTGAACTTTGAGAAGTCGGAAATCAATTTTAGCAAAGGAGTGCACGAAACGGAAGCTTTTGAATTGGATAGACTAATGGGGGTTCAACTGGTGGATAAACATGCCATTTACCTTGGATTACCGGCTACAGTGGGGCGATCAAAGAAATTAATCTTCCAAACCGTACTTGATCGGGTTCAGAAAAAACTGAAGGATTGGAAATCGCGGACACTATTAGTTGCTAGCAGAATAGTTCTCATTAAGAGTGTGGCTCAAGCAATCCCTACTTTCGTCATGAGTTGTTTCTTACTACCTCAAAATATTTGCAAAACCATTGATTCGATAACTGCAAATTTTTGGTGGGGTCAGAAAAATGAGGAGAATAAAATACATTGGAAGTCTTGGAAATCACTATGCTACTCTAAGATGGACGGGGGGTTAGGATTCAGAGAATTACACTCTTTCAATAAGGCTATGCTCGCTAAGCAAGGGTGGCGTTTGATACACGATGATACGTCTCTATTGGCTAGAACATTAAAGGCTCGGTACTTCCCTCATGGTGATTTCTTAACGGCAAAACTAGGCTACAACCCCAGCTACACGTGGCGGAGCATACTGGCGGGTCAAGATACTTTACGCAAAAGACTTCGATGGATAGTAGGTGACGGTAATAACATACGTGTATGGGCTGACCCTTGGCTCGCCGAAAACGCTGATTTTTGTCCCTATTGCTTCGGGAAATCTTTACCACGGCGGATGTGGCACAAATACTAAAAATTCCACTGCGGAATTATTAGGGCAAAGATAAGTTGGCTTGGCATTTAAATAAAAATGGGATTTACACAGTAAAATCGGGCTATGCGATCACGATTCGAATGACCGAGTATCATAAAAACATCCCGTCATCTTCCGAGAACTCATCGCCAATTTGGAAGTGGATTTGGAACCTCCAGGTCCCTCCAAAAATTCAGCTTTTTCTTTGGAAGATTGCTTCGGGCACCCTCCCCGTCAACACGGCTCTAGTGTGAAGATCGCTGGGAATTAGTCCAATATGTAGGAGGTGTGGTATGGCCGAGGAAACTATCAAACATGCTCTTCGGGATTGCCATTGGAGCAATTTCTATTGGCGAGCATCCATCTTTCGACTCGATAAACTAGTAGAGAACCCCAACGCCTCGATCGTGGACATGATAATGGAATTTGCGAAGAATAAAAATAAGGAAGGTGATGAATTGTTTGCTGTTCTTCTTTGGGCTATTTGATACGCACGAAACCAACTTGTTTTTCAAGGTAAGGAACTCTCACAATTGGAGTGCTTTGCCTTAGCCAATAAATGCTATCTTTCGTATACTGAAGCAAACAAGTCAAGACCTCAGACTCAGCCGGGCACATATGCACAATCGATCACCACATGCAACGCCATGATCCCCCGTGGGACTGTTAGCATTTCGCTGGACGCCTCCATCATGCATGGCAGGGGTACAGGCATAGGGGCTGCACTATTCGACCATGAAGGAAATATTTTGAAGACCCAAGCCAAGCATTTTCGCCAAGAATTCGAAGTCGACGTCGCGGAGGCAATAGCATGTCGAGAAGCGCTCATTCTTGCTCGCACATATAATCACTCCTCAGTGGTGGTTCTTACGGACTGCTTAGCCATCGTCAATGGTATTAGAAAAAAAGCTGAAGAGATCTCTTACTGTGGAAGCATTATCAAGGACATCAAAGTTATAAGCTCTGATTTTGAGTTTATTTCTTTTTCTTATATTCCTAGATCTTCAAATACTCTAGCACATTGTTTAGCTCGATTTGCTTTTTCTATTGCTTCGGATATCCACTATATCGGAGAGATCCCACCTACTCTCCAACATGTTGTATCGAATGAGGCTCCGGCCTAATCGTTTGGAATGAATTTTCCTTTTTACCTCAAAAAAAAATCTTCTAGAAATAGACGCCCTTCATTTAAATTGCGTCGTTAAGTTATTTTTGTTATTTTTTATTTTCTGAAGTTTAACATTGTTTTTTCTTTTGATACCTGATCGGCTTGTGATCAGGAGTTTTTCCTTTCTTTTTATACATTTTCATTTATTTAAAAAAAAGTCCCAATAGTTTTTTTTTAATTAAATCAGCTCGAACCTCAATATTTTGTTTTTGTGATTATCCCATAAAATTATTAGATTTTAAGGTTTTGTTTCCCTGAAAATTAAAAAAATATATTTATTGACTAACTTAAAAATTATATCTGGCTACCTCCAACTTATTTTCTGGCTTCATCTTTTTTCATGAAGAGTTAACAATGTTATATTATTATTTGAAATGAGATATACTTTTAACAACGTCATAAAATGTATTCTAAAAAATAAAATGTTAATTGTTTTTTAAGTACATATCCTGGGAGGGAAGAAAGTGGTGGAAATCGAACCCAAACCTCTAATCTAGGCCAAGAAGTCTTAAATCTTAACCACTTGACTACAATCCAATTTGCATAAAACGTTACTTGTTAAATTATAGAAACATATTACAAAAGATGGAGACATTTTCACTACAAAAAAATCATTCATATATTGTCTTTTTTCTTTCTTTCTTTTTTTTTTTTTTTTTTTGGTCTTAGGGGTGAATTAAACTGTTTCTTCAAACAAGTTCAATATAATCATGAGTCGATATCTTATCATGAGAAAATGGCACCATAAAATAATGATCCCATGGAGACTTTCTTGTCCACTTTGTTCCCCTGACCTAATTTCACTGTACAACTTAATATTTTTAATTTATCTCAGTGCTTTTGTTGCACTTATAAATCATCCCCAGTACACCTTTTTTGTACTGCTTCCGTAATCATTTCCTGCCTCTTTTGTTTTTGCTTAGTGCATATCACTTTCCCATTTTACGATAATAGTTGGATTTGATATTTTCTTTTTCCTATATGGATGATCCAAAATTACAATTCTCTAAATAAAAGTCTTTCATTTAAATTATGATTTTAAGTTTTTTTTTCTAAAATTAATTTAATATTATTTTTCCTTCGCGACCTAATCTTCCATTTATTTAAAAAAATTATATTTTTCTATAAGATTGATATGTTGTGATCCTCATTATTAATTTTTTTTCTACAAGAGATATATATTAAGAAAATTTTGGATGATGAACGAATTCGATTATTTCGATTTAGTAGGGTACATACTTTTTTTAACATTTTCGAGTATCATTGGAATATGAAGACTCTCCAACTAGCAATTGGAGTCCAATTGACGTCCAAGATAACATATTTCTTGAAAGGAAAAAAGTAAAACCATGTAATACTGATGTGTAAAGTATAGAATCTTACATATTAGATTAGACGTTCATCTGTACTAAAATTTTACGTATAATATGATTCGCTTTATATCACATTTAATGCACAAATCATCATTTTTTTCTCATTTGATGAGTATTTAGGAATTAATACCATTTGTAGGGCCAAAAAAGGACATAAAGTTTGGTGTATAGGACAATTGTGAACTTTGTTCTAATATGATATATATGTATCATCTTATATTTTATATTATAAATTTATCTTAAATGTGTAAAATAATATTTTATAAAATAAAAATTTAGCTTAAATCTTATATATATGAATTATATGTTATATGATTTAATCCTCAGTATTATAAAACTTAACCCTTAAAATTTTACTAAATTCAATCTCGTTGATACAAATAAAATTCATTTGTATATGAAAAGTGAAAACTATTCATATATATATATATATATATATATATATATATATAGGGGAGGGTTATATAGGACCCCTCTATTATATGAGTATATAGGACCAAATCCAGACCACTCATCTACCTATTTCAATGGTTATTATTAATTCTGATTAATGTTAATAAAATATATAGTAAAGTCAAAATGAGGGCAAATTAGTCCACATAAAAAATAGGGAGGTTGACTAAATTCACTAAATCCCATAAAAATAGGGGAGTTACCCACAATTGGTGGAGTTGGTGGTATCCTTCATTCAACCCACACTGTGTAGTTGATTTCCAAATAAATTTGATGATATGTTTCCTTAACTCCATGTGCTAAATCTAGTAAATCCCATTAAATTTTGTCATGCCCATTTTTTTTAAGAAAAATTGCTGATATGGTCAGAATGTTGCTTATATGTGCTTAAATACTTGCTCGCATGTATGTAAAATGTGGCTTAGTTTTAACTGTGTTTTAAACTCTCACATTAATAATAGTTTGTTTGATAAGAACTATCATGTTATGCAAAAAACCAAACACTTATACTTATACTGACTTGCATTGATTCAATCGTTGACGGTTTTTTTAACCCATAAATTTGCTTGGGTGATACTAAAATGTTGTTTATGTATGCACATATACTTGTTTGTATGTATTCAAATTAATTTTTAATTACGTCCCCATTTGTTCTAACCCAGTACTTTGCTTAGTTATGACTAGAAGTTTGCTTACATGTGCATAACTATATGCTTATGTACATTCTAAATGTTGCTTAATTGTTTATTTTGTTTGAATCAGTTGGGATTGCACATGTGTGCAACAACGGATTGAAATAACATCGGATTCATCTCCGAACTGGATACCAAAATGTGACGAAAATATGACTCCAAAAGAAGGAATGAATTTGATAATGTCGACAACGGAATACCATTTTAAAAATAATTCTTAATAAATAAAAAAGCATATGTTCGAGAATATGTTGTGACCACTTATTTATTTATTTAATACTGCTTATTCACATATTACAAATTGCATATGTGTGGTTATTATAATGCTTATGACTACTATGTACTCAACTTATTTACGACTGTTGTACTGCTCTTCGAGCAAATAATTCAACATTCGTGCAAAATTTGGTTACTGCAGTCACATATGTTCAATTGCTTATTTGTGCGTAAAGTATTGCTTGTGAAAGGATGTTATGGTGCTTAGAAATCAATTGAATTATGCTTACAATACCATCAAATCATGAAAATAATTGCTTACAAAGCAATTGAATTCTGCTTACAAGGCAACTGAATTTTGCTTACAGTATCTAAAAACCATGAAAATAAATATGGCACTAACTAGAAAACATTTATATATCAACTACGTATGTACGTCAAAACCAATCATATTTCAAATGACTATAAAATACTACAATATTCAACATTTTGATCAAAAGAATGAAACAACAATGTTTCGTTGTGATCCTAACTCGATTTAGCAATCTCCTTCGCTCGTCCCAAAACCGACCCCCTCTGCTCGTTCATTACATCTTTTGCCATTTCCAACAGAAAATCTATCGAAAAAAAGGACACTAGTCATTTATATAAAGCATTTATTAACAAACAAAACATGTATAAGTATAAAACCAACCAAGCATAAGCATAATATAACACATGTATAAGCAGAAACCAAACTATAGATAAGCATAATTATCAACAACAATAAGCAGTTGAAAACATCAATAATCAATCACCCAGCCTTAGAAAAAAATATGGTAATACTAATTACCCCTAAATTGAATGCATAATATAAAACATAGATAAGCATAATATAAAATATACATAAGCATAATTATCAACAACAATAAGCAGTTGAAAGCCTCGTTAAGCAATCTCCATATCTGCCAATTTTGTTTTTTTTTTTTTTAACTAGTAAAATCAGTAAATAAAAAATAACAAAACCCACAACAGATCCTAATTATGCATTTAGAAGAACATAAATAATACACCCTAACAATCCCCAGACTTAGAAAAAACATTACAATACTAATTACCCCTGGTTTCGACCGAGGGAGATGAAGTGGAAACAGTTTTTCTCTTTTTTCTTCGGAGGAGATGGGTATGCAATTTTCGACCGAGGGAGATGGAGTGGAGACAAGTTTTCTCTTCTTTCTTCGGAGGAGATGGGTATGCAATTTTCGGCCGAGGGGGATGGAGTGGAGACAATTTTTCTCTTCTTTCTTCAGAGGAGATGAATATGCAATTTTCGACCGAGAGAGATGGAGTTTGGTTTGTGATCGAGGGAGATGGAATTTCATACACTGTGGTGGGAGATGGTGTTTCATTCGAGTGTGGAGTTTGTGACTTTTGAATTACCCAAGAAGAAAGATTTGGAAGATCACGTGAGAGAAAACCGTTCCCTGAATTATAACCACTACCAAAAATAACTTCCCTCCTAAAAACTGATATAACTTAGAATTACCAAAAAGTCCTTTTTTCAATAAGTTAACTATTAAAAAATGATAAAAACTGTTTAATCTAGACCGTTTAAAAATTAAATCAATGCTCTAGATTTGGTCCTACGTACTCACATAATTTATGTGGACTCACTGGATCCAAATCCTATATATATTTTTAGAAATAGAAAAATATAGTCTGATGACTGATGATAAAACACAAAAACTTGTATGAAACAGTCTCATTGATATTCATAAGATGGATCGATTATATATATATTTTGAATAGAAACTCGAACCCAAACTCAAACCCATAATAAGAATCCATATTTTTGTATTTGTTATGATTTGTTTGATGTAGTTAAATCCATTAAACGATCTCATATAATTAATAATACCTCATATGATAAAAATTAGTCTGACCATCAATTTCCTTTAAGTATATATACTCCGATAAACGGCACTATACTAGAAAAAGAAATATACATAGCGAAAAAGGCAAAACTGAAAACGGAAAGCAGTGGGTTTTAAAGTGCAAACGTACGGATGATAAGCAGACAAAGCAGGCCCCTACAAATTTCAAAATTCAAATTGGGTCCTGTATTCTTACAAAACTTCAACAGGGCCCCCAATGGATTACACAATCACATGGGAATGGGACCTTTGGGGGACAGCTTGTAGTGGGGTTATTACTTATTAGGACCTTATCTAATCACAGCGAATTATGATGAGACTTTGGATTTATTCCATCTATGTTCTAGTGCCAAAGATTAGTGTCCAAATCCCATGTTAAGTCCTCATTAGCATCATTGTTGGAATTTCTAATCCCATGTTAAGTCCTCATTAGCATCATTTGTGGAATTTCTAATATCATATAAAAATAATGATATGAATGTATATATAGTAAAACCTCTATAAATTAATAACGTTGAGACTTTGAATTTTTAGTAATAAAGAAAGATATTAATTAGAGAATGTTTTTAGTTCTCTAAGTGATCCTTCTTAGAGATTTGTTCATTTTTTTTTTCTCGACTTTGAATTCAGTCCTTTAAATGAATGAAATTCGGATTTTTAATCCTGTTACCAACTGTAACAAACAAATGTTACTTGCTAGTGGATTTTCTTTAATTCAAACTTTAAATAATTTTTTTAAAATAATAAAATATTATTCATGATAAAAAAATGAGTTTAATTTTATACTTTTAGATTTTTTATTTAAATTGTGAATTCATATTTTAGAATTAAATTAAAAAATCTATTTTCTTCAAATATTTTACTAAAAAAATCTTTTACTAAAACTATTTCAAAACAAATATTTTTTTCTATTTCTTTTTCAGATTTAAGTTACTATATATTGATTTTAAAAATAAAAAATATTATAAAAATCACATTTAATTATTGGAAATATATTCAATTCTACTATAAATAATATAAAAATAGTTTACAATAGTAAATAATTTCATAATTTAAAAATATAGAAATTATTTAAAAAAAAGAAAAATACTATTAAAATATTTTATATGTCTAACTAAAAGTATACTTAAATTGTAAATATATAAATATTAACAAATTATCCATCTTTTCAAAGAGTATAAATGGTTATTCAAACTTTAAAAATATTAACATAAATATTATTTCAATTTCTATTTCTTTATATCTTTCTTTTTTTTTTAATCAAACATTATATATATACACACATATACGATTTGTACATGGTTGCTTGTACTGCCAAGAGCGAATTCGAAGCAATATACGCCACGTACATGTTAGATTAATTGGTACACATGATAGAGAAATGAAGAAGATGAAATTGATAGAACTCTTGAGAAATACAACAAATATAATGGAAAACAATACAATGCAAAATGGGGAGGGAGGCTACTAAATATATAGATAAAAGATAAAACCCTAGCTATCAACTAAGAAAGGGAAAATACAAAACTACCCCCATAACATACATATAACTCTAACATCCCCCCACAAACTCATGATGATGTAGTAGAAATCATCGAGAGTTTGCCAACCAAAAAACAAAAGCGCGGAAGCGGATGCGACTTGGTGAAAAGATCCGCAATCTGTAAAGATGATGAGATGAATGGTAAGTCGAGGGTCCCATGTTGCAAGTGATGACGAGTGACATGACAATCAATCTCAATATGCTTTGTTCTTTCGTGGAAAAGGCGAGTTGTGAGCAATCGAATAGCACTTTGGTTATCACAATGCATGGGAGTAGGTGAGGACAAATGAACACCCATATCTGCAAGAAGCCAACGTAACCAAACTATTTCAGTTGTAGTAGAAGCCATTGCCCGATACTCTGCCTCTGTGGAGGATCGAGACACAACATTTTGTTTCTTACTCTTCCAAGAAATAAGTGAGTCTCGGAAAAATATAAAAACCAAGAGTGGATTTTCGATCGAGTAGGATCACCGCCCAATCCGCGTCGAATATGCCTCAACTCTAATGAAGATGTAGATGGAAACAAAAGACTCTCGAAAAGAGTGCCACGGAGGTATCGCAAGATACGAGTAAGCTATGACCCCAATGAACTGTGTAGTGGGGCAAGTGACAAACCGACTCACAATATGAACAAAGATATGCAAGAGATCGACGCAGCGTAATGGTTAGATAAACCAAACTTCCAATGATAAGTGTCATTTTGTACACATTTCGTGTTATTAATTTAATAGTTTTTGAATTGTTTTGTTAGAAAAATCATAGTTTCTCAAGTATTTCTGTAGCATTTCATCGTGTGATGTGTTTAACATTATAGGTGGAGCAATTTGGAGCAATATGAAGCCAATATTAATTGAAAAAAGGCAAGAAAATCACTCAACAAGACTTGGGGTGTCAAGTAACATGGCCATGTTCAAAAAAGAAGGAAATAAATTGGATAAAAATTGGAAAAAGGGTCCAAAACGGCCAAGCCGTGTCACCAAACACGGCCATGTTGAAGGGGATCAAAAGAGGAAGAAAAACCGCACAAAACAGGCCGAACACGGCCTGCCGTGTCGCATAACACGGCCGTGTCGCACAACACGGCCTGGCCGTGTCGAGCAATTCTTGACAAATTTTGTGCAAAGACGGCCTGGCCGTCGCCTAACACTGGCGTGTCAGGACCTTTTTGCAACTTTTCTTTGCGGAATTTGGGGAAAACTCACCAACCAACCCATTTTGGCCATTTTTGTACACTTTTAACACCCTATTTTTTTGAAACATGTCTCCATGTCCCCTCCTCATCACTTGAATACAAGAATTCACCAACCAACAAGGAAAATGGAGGCAATTGTTTAACAAAAGAGAGTACTATCAATGTATTGGTTGCCTATAAAAGCCAAGGGTTGAAGTTGGGAGAGGCATTCATTAGATACTCGAGAAAATATTCATTGTATTCATTTCATTAAGTAGAATTGGGATCAAGGGTCTTGGAGGAGTAAGCTTGAGGCAACATTGGGGAAGAAGGCTTGGAGCAACATCATCAAGTCAATTGAGATTTTGATAAAGATAAGTACACCATGTCTACAATGTTTACATCTTCTTGTGTAATTTATTCTTGTGTCAAAAGCATGTGTAGCTAAAACTCCTAGTGTTTGAATGTAATGAACTCTAGAATGGATTTGTGATTAAGGTGTGTATGTTTTTAATAAAATCTTCATATTTTGTGTGATTCACTTATATTATGCTTCGTTCATTCGAATTGATATATGCGCAATATTGATTTGAAGTTTATTTTTCATCCGGGAAATCGAGAGATTCATGGTGAAATAGAACCTATATAAGTGAAAAGAGTTGCATGCAATCCTAGATATGGGACGACATAAATCTTCCGGATTAGGCTCAAACCTAATATGGGAATTCACAAATCGTTATAATCTTTGTCTTGGGGTTTTAACTAGAAAGAGATTTGAGTTAATCAACTTGAGATTAGAAGTTTTTCGCCTTGAGAAAGGGTTTAACTTAAATTGGGAATTTCTACGGTCCACAAGACGTGAGATTTTATTAAAAGAGGTTGGTTTTTGCTTAAGGGCCTACGGTTGTATTTTTAACTTGTCAAATCACAAAAATATTCTAGAGGGATTTACATTCAAACACATTTTTATCTCTTGATTTCTTATTTTACAAATCTTCCTTTATTTTTACAATTTATAATTTGTTTTCCTTTTTCATCAAACAAAAACTCTGAAAATTGTTAGATTAAATAACAAAAAGACGGTAATTATTAGTACTTACAATCCTCGTGGGAATGACACTCGGTACTCAATAATCTATACTATAAAACGATAGGTTCACTTGCCTACGGTTTTAAAGGTAGCTTTTGAGCCATCATCCAACAATAGTGCGATATAAGGTAGGATCAGACAATGGTGTGCCATCAGAAGGAGAATATCGAACATTAAGTTCAAGAGGCGTATCAACTGTCCGAGTATCGCAAGGCGTGCTTTCGATCAAGTATGTCGACAATGTACTTGGATGTGAAAGAAGATAACCTCGAGGGAGCGGGCTACCTCAATACCCAAGAAATATCGCAAAGGTCCCAAATCTTTCATTTCAAAGCGAGAAGCTAACTTTCATTTCAACAATGCAATCCCATCAACATCATCACCGGTGATGATCATGTCATCAACATATAAGGAAAGAAGAATAATACCAAAGACATGTACGCTTGAAAAAAAAAAGGCGAGAATCATGGTTCTTGGAACTAAAACCAAGTGAAGTAAGCACGACAGAGAATTTTTCGAACCAAGCCCGTGGAGCACTGTTTGAGACCATACAATGCTTTCTTAAGCTTGCAAACTTACGATTATGAGGAACCCAGGTGGTGGGATCATGTAAACTTCTTCTTGAAGATCACCATTCAAGAAGGCATTTTTGACATCCAATTGAGATATGTGCGATTTTGGACAGAAGAAACAACAATAAGAGTACGAACTGTAGTCATTTTTGCAACAGGGGCAAATGTTTCCTCATAATCCATACCATACTGTTGTGAATAACCTTTAGCAACCAATCGTGCTTTATATCTCTCAACTGAACCATCAGATTTGGTTTTAATTTTATAAACCCAACGCGAACCAATTGCCCGTTTACCAGGTGGTAAAGATACCAAATCCCAATTGTTTGTTTTATGCAAAGCAGAAAGTTCCTCAGTCATAGCATGCTGCCATAAAGGATCAGTAACTGCCTCTTTATAGGAGCGTGGTTCAGAAATTTGGTGAATAGAGGATAAAAATGAAGCAAAGGCGGGAGAGTAAGAGGAATAAACAAAGTCAGGTAACTGAGTGGACTTACGTGTACGTTGGGGATATCGAGGAGGCAAACGATCCACAATTTCAGGAAGCGATTGGGGTGCCGTAGGCGTAGACGGAGCAGCAGTATCTGATGAGTCTCTATCTGTGTTATCCGAGAATGGATCAATATGAACAAGATCAGTTTTGGAGATGCTATGAGGACTAGAGGGAATAGAGAAGAATGGAATATGCTCAAGAAAAAATACATGACGAGACACATATAATTTTTGAGCAACGGGATCAAAGCAACGGGTTCCGACCTTCTCCATATCCTAAGAAAACACAAATAAGTGAACGAGAAGATAATTTGCTGCGTTCAACATGAGGGCGAAGGACAAAACATGCACAACCAAAGACTCGTAAAGACGAATAACTAGGGGTGGAACCATAAAGTCTACGAAATGGTGATAAATCGGATGTAATGGATGATGGAATCCTATTTATACAATGGACGGTAAACGGCTTCCCCTTAATTCACTTGAACCGAACTAGATAGTAAAAGTGAGCGGCGGTTTCAATGATATGCCTATGTTTTCTTTCAGAATACCATTTTGTTCAGGAGTATCTGTGCAAGAAGTTTGATGTAAAGTCCCATCCAAAGCAAGCAATTCACGAAAATTATTAGATGTGTATTCCCCACCCAAGTCACATCTAAAGCATTTTATGATAGCAGAGAATTGAGTTTTTACAAAAGCTCGAAATGAAGTATATATACTCAGAAAATCAGAACGATGTTTCATAAAATAAACCCAACAATAACGAGAATAATCATCAATAAAAGAGACATAATATCGAGAACCCCCCTTTGTGGAAATGGGAGCAGGTCCCCACACATCAGAATGAACCAAATCAAATGGTGCAGTAGAAGAAGAAACACTCCGATTAAAAGGTAAAGCTGAAAATTTGGCCAGTTTACAACCACTACAATCAGAAATATCATGAGATGACAATTTTCCTAATGAACCTGTAGAAGCCAAAAATCTTAAACGTGAAGACGAAACATGACCCAAACGAGAATGCCACAAATAAAAGCTAGACGATGAATGACTCAAACGAAAAGAAGACAAATCAACAGTAGAAGCTGTGATAGAGGGTACTCTGAGCTCAACCAAAATGTATAACTCTCCGTGCCTACGGCCTGTCCCAATCAGCTTCCGGGAATTTGGATCCTGCACACACCAAGAAGTAGAAGAGAATGATACTAAGTAACCTGAATCACACAATTGGCTAATGAAACAAGATTTAATGCAAGTTTGGGAATATGGTAGACATGTGGAAGAGATAATTGAGGTGTGGCTACAGATCAATTCTGCTAAGGGTAACAAAGTACCATCGCGATAACAACAGTCTAGCATATGTGGGTGAAATGGAAGTAAAACATGATATATCGGGGACATATGATGAAAAGCTCAGAATCTAATACCCAAATAGAGGAAGATATACCTGACGAGCTCGGAGTTGACAAACCCTGAGGCGGAGAAAAGCATGAGATGAGGCAAGAAATTTACAAATTGTTCGGCAATTGTATCCATAGAAGGCCGGCCGATTTGGAGGTAAGAGTTCGGACATCACGAGAATCGATGATGAGTGCAGTGCGCAAACAACACGAGTCGGTGGGGGCGGCCTAAAACCACGTTGATTTGGATGGACAAAGCGATGTTGGGAGGTCGTGGATTTTTTCTGTTGAAAACGTTGTTGGCCACCTTTATTCAACTCGGGACATTGAGCCTTCCAATGTCCACGGTTGTTTGATAACTACACTTATTATCGGCAACCTTTGGGTGAGGTCCAGAAAGGAGCGAGAAGGTGGACGATGGGGCGCGGCAAAGAACGGATGAAGGAGGAACATGAAGAACTCCTTTCCCGCTTTGAGACTTGAGGCGTAATTCTCTCCGCTAACAATTCACTTACAAGAATCAACCGATGGTAGAGGAAGACGGTGCGATATATTCCCACGAAGGGACTCAAAATCATCCCGAAGAGCCATCAAAATCGAACAATCGTTGCTCCTCTCTACGAGCAATATAGGGGGCAAATGCGCGAAGTTCACTAGATTGATGAAAGGGCTAATTGATCCCAAAGATCGATCATAGAGAATAAAATTCTTGACGACAGTCATATCTTTTTCTTTGAAGAGATCGAATATCTATTTCCAACCTGCATCTTTGTTTAGCAAAATTCGATTGAGTATACAACCGTTCCAAATGTTCCCAAACTTCTTTAGCAGTATCATATTTAGCCAATTGCATACCAATAGAGTTCTCCACAGAATTGTTAACCCAAGTGATAATTTTCGAATTGTTCACTTCCCAAACCTCTAATTCCTCAACATATTTAGTATTATCTTTCTCAACAGGTTGCTTTTTTGTGTTCGAAATATAACTCCACAATTTTTTTCCTCTCAAAAAATTTCTCATGACATAATTCCAATATGAATAATTCTTTCCATTCAAGCGTACACTAATCGATTGCAACGAATCATCTCTTTCACCAGCCATAATGAATAATGACAGAAAATCAAACCAAGATACCAACCAAACAACTAGATAGATCGATGCAAATATCCAACAAATCAAGCCAACTCTACCAAACCCAACAAGTGCTAACAGATCGAAAATCGAATGAAAATAACACAAAGCTGCAACATACTCACTGTGTAATCGCGATATACCCACCGGATCCTCGAACTGACACTGATACACCCATCGAAGTTGATGATGCTTTTAAAACCTTGCTCTTGATACCATGTTAGATTAATTGGTACACATGATAGAGAAATGAAGAAGATGAAATTGATAGAACTCTTGAGAAATACAACAAATATAATGGAAAACAATACAATGCAAAATGGGGAGGGAGGCTACTAAATATATAGATAAAAGATAAAACCCTAGCTATCAACTAAGAAAGGGAAAATACAAAACTACCCCCATAACATACATATAACTCTAACAGTACACTATATATATTTTAATATAAATCGTAAGTTTGTTGTTCTGTTTTTCAATTACAACTTTAGCACTTTCGCACAAGTCATTACTTGTATCCAAACTAATTGGGTAAATCAATATAACGTATGTAATTTCTTTTTTTCATTTTTAATATCACTAGGCGTGGAACAATTGCGAATATCAGTTTTGGCAAAATACATTTTTTTTTTTTGAGTACAATCTTAAAAAAGGTGGATCTGATGGGTGTCAAACCCAAATGAAAACATAGGAAATTGAGCATTAAACCGCCGCACTGATCCCATAAAATCCATCATATTGATCTAAGTAATTTGATGAATATTTTATGAATAATTTTTTTTTGGAAAATGTTGAGAGTTAATTGGAGAATCAAGTTGCTCAATCGGAAAGCCACTTGTGGCCAATTCCAACATCATACTTTTGGTGAAGCGGACATTGCCGAATGACCATTCAACTAGTCTACAACTATTAAATACGATTTAAGAAAAATTAGGTTTCTGCCCACGAATGAAATCGACCTTGTTTGGATAACGGTGGGCAACTTCAGGACGACTAGCATTAGAGATAAATCGCGTACTATTATAACTCCATGACCTTAGTGGAAATCCTTCTACAAAGTTAGGTATATAGTTATGTACTTGCTAAGTGGATAATTGAGTCGGATTTTTTTTTTTTTTTTGTCTATCAGAGGTATCCTCACACACCTAGCTATACAATTGCCCACACTGCGCCGATGCCTATGGAGCGTTCGTGCACTAGTAATGGGACTAATTCTCTGCAGAGGTGGACAGCCCCAAGCCCACACTCCAACGATAGCAGAGGTTCGATCCCGGGACCTCAAACTCTCCTAAGAGAGCGCTCGCCACCAGGACAAACCCCTTGGGGCAATTGAGTCGGATAATTCTATTATCCTTGGGATTATTAGGCAAAGAAAATAATGGTTCCAATTAAACATACGCTTTCTTTTTTTTTTTTTTTTAATTAAAAAGATGAATATATTATGTTGAAAATCCACAAGGGACCCTCTCGAAATTTGGAGTATTAATATGTGGGAATCAGTAAGAAGATAATATAATTAAATTGTATAGAATCCTAGTGGTATTAGTGTAATACCATAGTATTAGTTGAAGAATAGCCAACAGCGGAATTAGGTCAGATTTGTGAGTAGAAATTTAATATCCACAAATTTATATTTAAGGATTCATCAAGTGGGTGAGTGGGATTCCCTTAATAATTGTAAAGAGGCTGCTGGCTTTAACTAAAAATTTGTTGAACCAGAATATATACTATATTTTAATTGGTGGCCGATGTTTCGAGCTAGCCAAGTTGTGAGATTTACGTAGACTTGGGACATATTGTTTTAGCTAGGTTGATTAAAAATATGAATATTGAAATTTGTTTGGACATAATTTGAGTTTCATAGAAAAATAAACGATGTATTTTCAAATTTTTGTAGTCCATATATAATTAATATATATATGTTCATCTTTTTTTTTTTGATCGGTATCGGTTAGTTCATCTTAAAACGATGGAAAGTAGTTATAGTGCTTTTCTTATAAATTTGTCAAGGCCCAAAAATAACAACTCCAATCATTTTCTCCATGACTCCTCCATCTTCTTTTTCTTCTAATTTCTTCTTTTTTTTCTTGAAATAAACTGAATTTTTAGCATCAAAATGAATTTCAATCATAAAAAACTAACAAGTGATTACAACATTGAGTAGAAATCATTTGCAAGACTTACTGATAAAAAACCTATACATATTTAAAACAAAATCTTAAACCTAGACAACGCATGTAGTACTAACGAAATTGATCTAGCTTATGTCACGAATCATGGGGTAACAACTTATCTGAATATTAAGAACAAAAATCCATATATGGAGATAAACTTATTTAACTGAAATAAAAGTTACTTATGGAAACAAACTTATTCATAAAAGAAGACTATAAACATTGAAAAAGACGAGAAAAGAAAGGGAGGAAGAAGATGGAAAAAGAGAAGACGACTATGATTTTTTGGGAGAGTATTAAAAAGAGAAGACGACTATGGTTTTCTGTAAAATAGTTTGTGCACAATCATCATGCAAGAGTTCCCTAATAGAAGGAGCTAGTCTCCACTCCATCCAAAGTGCGGGACTAGTGTGAGAATCGGCTAACCGAGCAAGGACATGGCAAATTAGTTCGCTTGTGGCTTAACAAAACATAAACAAAAAGATGAAGTTTTATCAAGTGAAAATCTGCAGCTTAAAACTAACGAGCCGGTGAATTAGTGTAGAAGATTGTTTTGCATGTTTATTGTATGTGATTTTAGTATGATTCTTATTTTTATTGTATGTGATTGTGCTTATTTTTGTGTCTTTACATCCCGGTTTATAGTGTCGAATGTTACGTAGGATATTTTTTGTCTTGTTCGTAGGTTTTGGTAAAAAAAAAAGTCTTGAAAATGAGCTAAAACGGGCACTACGATTGGACGACGATCAAATGCCGGTTGGGATGAATGCGGAGCACAAGTGGTGCGTGGCGCGCACGGGAGACAAGAAAAAAAAAGGCAACGCGCATGCGATTTTTGGGGGTGAGCATGGGCACACGTAGGGGAGCGCGCGCGCGAGGAAGGCAGCGCGAAGGGCCATGCGGCACACAACGCGGTCGCGCGCACCATGCGCGATCGCGCACTTGGGGAAGATTCTAGATTTTTACGCGATTTCTTGTTCTTTTTGGATTCTTCCACCTTGTATAGGATTCTAGGCTTATAAATAACACTTGAGGGATCCATATTTTCGAACACTTTCATTACTTAGCACTTTTAAACCTTAGATTTTATTTTTTCTCTTTCATTTAATATTGGGATTGGTTGGGTTCTTCCTATTGAAGTTATTTTGCGGCTTAATCAAAGCGTAATATTTCATCTTCATTGTCTGATTTCAATTGTTGGGTGATTATTATTATTGCACGATGATGTTTATGATTGTTTTATTTCCTTTAATTGAGATTATGATCCCACCTCCAAGCATGTACTAACTTCCTTGTTCTATGATTACAATGATTTGATTCAAACAAACAGGCATGAGTTTTGACTAATTGATTTGCTTCCTGAATAAATTGCTTTACTTGATGATTAATTGTTTGGCCAACTTTTGATTATTTTGAGGGAATAACTGAGATCGAGAGAAGATATTATTTATGTATTATATTTATTCAGGGGGTTAAATATGAATCAGAAATTTATTATCTAACTTGGTTAATGAAAATAGCAAATTATGTAGGGATAGACCTATTCTGTGAATAAGTGAGTTATCAGATCTATGACTAGTTTTTGCTTGTTTGTTATAATTGTTAATCGCATGATCAATTAGTTGATATTCTGCTTGCAAATTTGATGAGATGATTCCGAAATCCTAGATGTTTATATATATCGTTTTTCTTCGGTTTAATTGTGTTTAGTTTTAATTGGGCCTTTTTATTTGTTTTTTTAGATAATTAAAATCACAAATCTTGTTAGAGTGTTTAGGATTTATTTTCTGTTATTAGTGACACACAATAATTATTTGCCGGCTAAGTCTTCCTTGAGAGACGACTTGGGATAACTTGCCACTCTATGATTGATCTCGCTCTCTTGCGAGGATCATTAGACTTCCATAGGAGTTTAGCGGTTGAACAAAATTTTGGCGCCATTGCCGGGGAAGGCTTTAGGCGTAATAATTATTGTGTTTATTTTCCGTGTTTGTAAATATTTTAGTTTAGGATTTTTTTTGTTTGCCTTTTGATTTTTGCTCTATTCCACACGTGCGTTTGATTTTTTTTCTGGTGTTATTTATACAAGGACGTAGAAATCTCAATCAGGACCTTGTGCCTTTCGTAGACGACATCCATCGAGTTGTGGGACGTAAAAAGAAAGAAGGAGACGATTCTACGAATAGCAGAGAGGATTTTCGCGATCACGTTCCAAAAGAAGAACAAAAACCAGAGATTGGTGATAATCAAACAGAAACAATATGTAGGTGTAAGTCCAAGTGGCTACGATAATCTAGAGGGGTGGTGAATAAATTATGCCCATTTTCTCGATTATGCCCTCTTTTTCGAATGTAATAAGCCAAGACAAGAATGGAAGTGCGGGAAGTAAACAACACGCGTAGAATTATAGAGGTTCAACCCACCTAGGACTTAATCCTCTACCACCCAGTATCTCCAGGATGGATTTCAAAAAGAAAAAAAGATTTTATCAATTACCACAATTAATACAACATCACCTTACAATACCTCTTTGGAGATTACTACAATCTCCCTTAAAGATTACCACAATCTTATAGCAATGGCACCTTGTGAAGATCACCACAATCTTCCGACTTGAAGAACACCAAATTCTTCAACACCTCAAAGAGCACCAAACTCTTCAATAAGAAGATTACCACAATCTTCTTACACCTAACACCTAAGATCACCCAAGTGTGTTCTTACCACAAGAACACTCACAAGGATATCTTGTGTTGAATGATGAACCCAAATTCAAGATTATAACTCGATAATGAATAATACAATTTTGAGTGCAAGTGTAATCAAGAATAAAATCTAGACCTCAAGATGTGAAAGTGAAAGACCTTAGGCTATTACAACAAAAATATTGAAATTGAAGAACAAATGTTTGCTTGAATGTATTTTGTTGTGTTGTAGTATTCTCTCTTATTGTGTTGCTTCAATTCTTCATCTATTTATAGGAGAGGTATTGAACATTGATAGGCTCCTCTTGGAGAGTGAAATCTGAAAAGAAATACAAGTTAAATCATCAATATAGCCGTTACAAATCAACTCCCTAAAACCAGGAAAAGTTGTCTCCTAAAAACTCAAAAATCGTCTGATTTTACACTAGTCAACCCATGTGGTCGACCGGTCGACCAATACAAATATTCAAAAATCAGTCCGTTGAGCTGGAGCCCCACACAGTTCGCCTAGTCGACCTATCCCTGCTTGTATCACAGAAAGAGCAGAGGAGAGGCAGAGAGGCAGGGGAGGGGATTACACCTGGGTCAACCCATGGGGTGGACCCGTAGACCGGGGGGTCAACCCATCCATGTACAAAGTTTGCTGAAAACATGTAATCTTAATCTCTCAGGCACCGGTTGACCTAGGGGTCGATCGGTCAACCAATTCCAGGGAGTTTTCGGTCCGTGAAAAAAATTCGACTTCATTTTTCGGGCACCATTTTACCTTGATGGTATTCGGTAAATATTAAAAATACTTTAAAACATGAAAATCACTTTTAATATCGCCCGAAATGAATTATTTTGAATAATCGAGAAATAAACCTCAAGATAATACTCCGAGAAATAATTTAAAACGTATAGGAGTATTTGAACAACACTTGGAGACATTGTTTTGGTGTATAAACACATTTTAAATACAATCATCAAAATCATGATAAAAATATTTATCTAACAGTAGGCTCGTCAGCTTTCGATATGTGAGTTTGCACACCCTGTCATTGGGACTGCGACCTCTTGCATCACTTTGGGACAAGTAACACGAAACTACGAGATCAAAACTATACACTTCAATCAGTTGCCGTCATTCTATGGGATTCCCAACAAAGATCCTCTCAACTTCATTCGGTAATTCTATTCCGTCATTCAAACTTTTTCTCTACAAGATTTGGATGAGGATCAGGTTCGAATGTGCTATTTTCCATACACTCTGAGGGATCGAGCGAAAACTTGGCATATGTCTCTACCTCCTAACTCTCTTACTAATTGGGAGACGGTGTACAATAAGTTCATGGGTAGATAATATCCCCATCAGAAGACTTCAGATTTGCCAGCTAAAATAGCGACTTCTTGTCAAATAGATGGTGAGCCTTTTCATGAGGCCTGGGATCGCTTTAAGGATTTACAAATTAAATGCCCACATCATCACTACCCATTGGAATTATTAAACCAATTTTTATATGATGTGTTATCACATAATTATTAATATATGGTTGACAATGCCGCTGGGGGTGACATGGGTGAACACATGGCTCAAGAAATTTATGATCTTATGGAGATGATGAGCACTAATTCACAACAAAAGAGTGCCAGTGGCAAATGGGCTACCATAAATGAAGTAGCTCCGAGCTGTGATGTGAAAAACAATTGGCTGAATTGACTAAGCAAGTGCAATTGTTGGCTACAAGGGGGCATCCATCAGCTGCCCCTCCTTCTACCGAGTCATGCAGGATTTGTGATGAATTTGGTCATGGGCCTAATGTTTGTAATGTTATGGTTGAACAACAGGTTGAGGACCTTAACGTTATCCAGGGTTATCAGCAAAGGCCTTCTAATGATCTTTTCGCTCAGACTTACAACCCAGGTTGGCGGAATCATTCGAATTGTAGTTGGGGAAATTCACAAAATCCATCTCAAATCTATCCAAGGCCACCGCAACACAAAGGTCAGCCATCAAACCAATCTCGGCCTCCATCTATTGAAGAAAGCTTGAATTCCTTTTTCAAGTTAGTCAGCAAACACAAGAGGGTAACAATAGGCAGTTTGAATCCATGGAAACCTCGTTTAAGCGCCTTGAGACTCAAGTTGGTGAGATAGCTCGACATGTCTTCAAGAAGGACATATTGCCTAGTCAACTAGTGCAAGCTCAAGCCATCACCGTTCTTGAATTTGGTAAGATTTATGATAATGAAATTGAGATTCTTTATTCCACTGTCTCACCTAACCCTGCAGGTATCGCGAAAATAGAAAAGAAAATTGATGCAAGTGGACAGAACACGAATATGGAGTCAAGTAAGGGATCGCCATTCCACGAAACTGATAATCTCCACAAACCTCCTATTCCATAATACATGTAGTTTCATTATTAATATTTCTTTTGGGAATGGTAAGGAAGTCACAAGTATGCTTGATCTTGGAGATGAAATTAACCTTATGCCTTAGTCTATATTTAAACAATTAGATTTAGGGGAATTGAAGTCCACCGGGTTACATTTGCAACTTGTTGATAGGTCCATTAGGTATCCTACAGGCATTGTTGAAGATATTTTAGTCCAAGTAGGTGATCATAAAATTCTCACTCATATTATTGTCTTGGATACAAAAAAGGATAAATGTAATCTTAAAGATCATACTGTATTATTGAGTAGACCATTCATGGCCACCACCAATACCTTGATTGATGTCAAAAATAGAAAACTAAGTATGAATGTCTTAACGTTTTCAATTTTTAACATAGCTTGTAATCCTACATGTGTCTTGAATGATAATTTTATCGTTTACTCTACCGATTCTGCCGTGAAAGATGTCCTATGGCAGAAAGACAATATGATTCAAAGCGCAAGTCAGCCGAATACAAATTCTAAGGTGGAGATGGAGGTCTTGCTCGATGACCCACCATGACCTTCTTCGTTGACATCATCAAGCTAATGACGTTAAATAAGCCCTTTTTAGGAGGCAACCCAAGTTTTTCCCTTTCTATTGTCCTTTTTTTTCCGATTAATCGTGTCTAATGGTTTGATTGAGTTTTTTTTTCTTTTTGTATAAATATATAATACTTATTAAATAATAAATATAAAAAAATGCAAGTTCAGACATGCGCGGTCGCGCACTGCGTGTGCGATTGCGCACCAAGGGCAGAGGGGGAAATCTATCGTGCGAGCACCAAAAGGGCACGTCAAATATGCGATCGCGCACCTACACATCAGAGGCATTATATCAGTCGCGAGTTAGGGCTTTTCTCATAAATTCTTCCCATATTCTCACCCACATCTAAAAAACTCTCCTCCCAAACTCTCAACTGCACTCTTAAACTTCAATTGCACTCCAATTAAGTTGTTCTCCATCATTTATGGCACCCCCTATGAGGAAGAAAAACACAATAGGAACCACCTAGGGCTCTAGTGGACATCCCGATGCCACCGGTGGATTTGGTCAAGCAATTCAACACACCCTTCCCTATTTACTCCAAAGAGGAAGGGCAACGATATACGAGCCTAATTTCACGCGAGGTACCCGTCTCGTATCATCTCTCTTTACAAACCATTGAAGAGTTGGGTTTGAATGATGAATTTATGGGATTTGTGGATGTTTTGGGTTGGAAAAAACTGATTAAGTGTGGGGGTAAGGTATACTCTGAACTCGTAGTCGAATTTTACACTACTCCACATTTTTCAGATTCCCATTTGACAGAGTTTACATGTCGGTTGGTTGGGGTAGAATGTAAGGTGGATTACGATGTGATGAAATTGATATTTGGGTTATCTACTTGCTGGTTGCGTTCAATCCCGAAGTCTTTTCGGCCAAGATAATATTGGTTAGAATTGACGGGGTTCAATAATTTCTCGACCAAAGGGACACCGAGTGGGTTTATTCGGGAGTTTGCAACTTACCTTTTACACAAATGTTTAGCCCATCAGATATTCGGAAAAGATGAGAGCAATAAGGTGATGAGTCCAAAATTATTTTTCCTATTTTGAGCTCGATCTTGTACCAAAGTTTGTACCGCTGCTTTTATTTTTGATACATTTAATCGCACACAACAAAAAACTACATACAAATTGGGGATGGGACATTTAATATCTCTCATAGCAAAATATTTTGGGGTTCGGATAGCCAGGCTTAATTATACAAAGATGGATAGTGTGTACATTAATAAGGCTAATTTGACCAACATAGAATTCTTGACTAAGGAAGGTGTTTTTTGAGAACCCACCACCAGAAAATGTTTCCGTAGTCATATTTGGAACCCGGACGCTGCTCCCCCACCCCCGCCTATTACCAAGGGAGGGCGGTTGTTCGCCAAAAATATTTGGATCTGACAACTACAAGTGTACAATGTAGTTTATAGAATAATGGCAAGCAAGGTCGTATTTCTAGAGGATTGACTACGAAACACTTAGGCAATAATAACATCACATTCTAATTTTATGAAAGCGACCGAATATCAAGTTTTTACAAAAATCGAAATAAAAAGAAAAATAAATAAATTTGCGAACACCATAAGTATTTTCAACAACCACAGAAGCAACCTCAAGCACATAATCTCAACATGTTTCTTCAATATTAAATCCAATTAAAGTTTCGATAACCAATTCATGCGTTTCTATGGGTTCAATTACTACAATAGTTTATTCCCCTCCCGAGTGGCGCATAAACAGTAGATTAATAATAATTGAGGTCTCATGATCCATCACAACTATTATTAACTCCCAAAAGATTTATGAATTGAATGACTCCCCACAAACAGAAGTAGTCTCCGATACATTACCCTGTTTATGTCTGAATTCAATTTTCGTCTTGTTAAAACTAACCTCCCAGATTATGGACTAACAAGTATGACATGCAAATTATTGATCAGAAAATCAACAATTAAGAATAAGCACTCGAATTCATATTAAGAAAACAATTAATCAAGATTTAACATGAATCCATAGTTTTCATTATGCCCTAACCGAAAGATTAGCCAAACATTGATAACAAATTCTTAGAAAAACTTGAAATCAACATTGTGATATTGTTTAAGCACATACAAGAGATCTAAACTAAGAAAGAAAACTCCTTCTTGTCAGGATGGA
Organism: Rehmannia glutinosa; assembly: GCA_016081115.2. Classification (NCBI taxonomy): domain Eukaryota; kingdom Viridiplantae; phylum Streptophyta; class Magnoliopsida; order Lamiales; family Orobanchaceae; genus Rehmannia; species Rehmannia glutinosa. Next base: position 377,293 of record JABTTQ020002230.1, read on the forward strand.
TTCTCTTTCCAAGCCTTCGAAGCTCTTGTGCTTCTGTAGATGCGAAATGCCCTGTGGTTTTCTCCGCAACCTAGCCGTCCTCTCTCAGAAGACCTTTGATTTTGTGTTCCTGTGAAATTTGGTGTGTTGTATGGTGTATGAATGTTGTTATTATCGTGCAGCCCTTGGGTCCTTTATATAGGTGCTTGGAGAGATCACTTGTAGAGTTTGAATGGGAAAAGGACACAAATATCCGAAACCGTGCATCACATGGTCCGGCCGTGCAGCATCACACGACTACTCCACACGTCCGTGTGGTCCCACATGGTCCTGCCGTGCGGCTTGTTTTCATCCCCTATTTCTTCCCAACTTCACACGGACATGTCTTCATCGCGTGGGCAAGTCACACGGCCGTGTGGTCCCACATGGTCTGGCCGTGTGATGTGTTTTTTCTGGCTTTTTCGTCTTTTCGATCTTCTCTTTTCACTCGCCAATCCTATCTGGGCCTTTCAACTGATATTTCTTTAATTAAGCTCTGTTTCTTGTAAAAGGTTATAAGAATATGCAGTATCATGCCCTTCTAAGGAAATCAAGTAAAACACACCAAATATACATGCAAATGTATCAATTATATCCTATTTTATGCCCCTATATGCACATATATTTTACACGTATCAGCGGCGGTCACGGAGAGGACGATACCGAGCCGGACATCCCACATGAGGCACACCCGATTGATCCTTCCGCTCCTTCTTTGGCCTCGACCCAGGGCCCTGTCACCGATTGGGAGGCCATTATGTCACGCTTAGATGCTATGCAGGGCCACTTTGTCTATTTCCAACATCAAATGACTGACATGCAAGAATAGATGACCGACCTCCACAATCTTATGCGAAACATGAATGTGTGGATTGTGTCCATCAACACTCGAGTGTAAAACATTGAACATAGTTGGGTCAACATGTCTTTCTCGTCCTTCCCACCTCAGCCACTGCCGGAGGATAAACATTGACATTGTCTCGTGAAGTTTGTTTTTATGCTCATTTCTTTCCTTTTTGTGTGTGTTGAATTCGAGTGAATATGTTCTCATATTTTCTATTTTTCATTACTCTAGTTTCTTCTATTTTGGTTTTGTGTTTTCTTCCATATATGGCTTTTGCAGAATTGTAGGTGAATGTGACTATGACGCCATTTATCAATTTTCGCATTTTTCAGGGACATATTTTTTCCTCCTCTTTCCTTTTTACGCATTGAGGTCATCGCGTGATTTAAGTGTGTGTGTGTGTGGGGGGGGGGAATTAGTCATTGATAAAATATGATAATTACATGTGATGATATTTTTACTTTGCCTATTGATTATTCTAAGTTAATAATAGTGTTGTTTAGTCGACTTGAAATAAAAGTATTAATTTTCGCCTCAATTAGGAAATGAAGTTGTGGACTTGATACATAGGATTTGACTAAATCTTGAATTAATCTTTGTGATGAACGACTTAGGTGATTGTTAAACAATACTCCAGGTTTTGGGATTTGAATTACGAGATTTCATTGATGTGAATTAAGTTAAAACCCTATTTTAATTTGTGTGTGTACACAAAGTTGCTAGCCTTGCGGAAAAATAAAAATAGAGCAATTAAAAAAAATGGAACATCAAGATTATACTTCGTTGGTTGAGCCGCTTAGTAATTAGGGGCATTCATGATCTCCATGTTTGACTTTTACGTAAAACGGCGACCGAAACATGAGTATAAGAAACCACCCCAAGAGCCTTTAGAAAACATCTGAAGTTTAAACCTAGTGGAATATCTAGGGAGTTCCAGGTAAGCATATAAAAAAAAGAGAAAAAGAAAAAACAAATTATATTGCGAGAAAAAAATATGCATGGCTGGTTATTGCGTGATTTGTTGTGTGAGTAAAACAATTACAACTATTGACACGAATTTAAAATTTAGTGAGGAAGGCGAAATGCTTTGATTAATATTTAGCTTTATCTGAGTGAGTGTATTGCAAAGGTTAGGAATCAATGAGGAATAATCTGAAGTAGATGGAACAAGATGTTATGGAGTAATTGATTATCAAAATAAACATAATATGTTTTGTTGAGTTTGTGGGCATTATTATTTGCTTGAGGACAAACAAAAGGCTAAGTATGGGGAAGTTGTTTTACATGTTTTTGTATGTGATTTTAGTGTGATTCTTATTTTTATTGATGTGATTGTGCGTATTTTTGTGTCTTTACTTCCCGTTTTATAGTGTCGAATGTTATGTAGGGTATTTTTGTCTTGTTCGTAGGTTTTGGTAAAAAAGAGCCTTGAAAATGAGCTAAAACAGGCAAAACCGGTTGGAGCGTACACGGAGCACAAGTACGCGGGTGCACAGTGGTGCTCGACGCGAACGGGAAAACAGAAAAAAAAGGCAACGCGCGCGCACGTCAACCCCTGACGTGGATGTGCGTGGCGCGCACATGGCGCATGGGCGATCAGGAGATTTTTGGGTGCGGCACGCGTTGGCGCGCGCGCGAGTAAGGCATCGGGGAGGGCTGCTTGGCACACAGAGCGGTCGCGCGCACCATTCGCGATCGCACACATTTTCTTATTCTTTTTGGATTATTCCACCTTGTACAGGGTTCTAGGCTTATAAATAGCACTCGGGGGATCCATATTTTCGAAAACTTTCTTTACTTAGCACTTTTAAATCTTAGATTTTGTTATTTTCTCTTTCATTCAACATTGAAATTGCTTGGATTCTTCCCATTGAAGTTATCTTGCGGCTTAATCAAAGCGTAATATTTCTTCATTTTCTTTATCTGATTTCAATCGTTGGGTGATTATTATTATTGCATGGTGATGTTTATGATTGTTTTCTTTCCTTCAATTGAGATTATGATCCCACCTCCAAACATGAACTAACTTCATTGTTCTAGAATTACGATGATTTGATTCAAACAAACAGGCATGAGTATTGACTAATTGATTTGCTTTCCTGAATAAATTGCTTTACTTGATGATTAATTGTTTGGCCAACTTTTGATTGTTTTGAGTGAATAATTGAGATTGAGAGAAGATATTATTCCTGGACTAAATTTATTTAGGGGGTTAGATATGAATCAGAAATATATTATCCAACTTGGTTAATGAAAATAACAAATTATGTAGGGATAAATCTATTCTGTGAATACGTGAGTTATCATATCTAGGTCTAGTTTTTACTTGTTTGTTATAATTGTTAACGCATGATCAATTAGTTGATATTCTGCTTGCAAGTTTGATGAGATGATTCTGAAATCCTAGATGTTTATCTATATCGTTTTTCTCCAGGTTTAATTGTGTTTAGTTTTAATTGGGTCTTTTTATTTGTTTTTCTTTATATAATTGAAATCACAAATCTTGTTAGAGTATTTATGATTTATTTTCTATTATTTGTGATGCACAATAGTTATCTGCCGGCTAAGTCTTCCTTGAGAGACGACTTGAGATAACTTGCCACTCTACGATTGATGTCGTTCTCTTGTGAGGATCATTAGACTTTCATAGGAGTTTCGCGGTTGAACAAAGGTGATATCCTTGTAATTAAGATTCATGATCTAGTGGATCACTTCCAACAAAGTTAAAGCTTGAGCTTCTTTGACTGTCATCAAACTGGAGAGACAAGAGAATCTATGTTGGGGACAAAAGTGAATCTTCTCAATATTTTTTATTTTAATTAGTTTACGCATAATTCCAAATTATTACCTAATATAGATATTGATTATTGGATGACATATATAATTATCCGGCTTACGCGCCCGTTTTCTCCTACGAGGCTCATGTGACCGTTTTCTCCTACGTGGCTCATGCCGTTATCAACCCAAATATAAAAAAGTTCCATCCACATTATTTGTAAGTAATCAGAATTATTCGCAATTAATGACTGCTATTTGCTCTGGAATTCTCCAACTACCGGTACTAACTTGTGCGTCGAAGGGGCCTCACTGGGACAACCTTAGGACCCATCTAATATTTGTTGAATTGTCGCAGACAGATTCTCATCTCAACTACCAACTCCAAAAAGAAAGTTGGACTTTTATCAGAATCACTAACTTGGAGTAATCGATCAATTTCAAGCAGCATCAATCTGCATGCCACAAAATTCCCAAGAGAATCACGAATAAACATCCAAAGACCAATGGTATTGTTGTTCGAGGAATGGCCATGGCATCAATGTCTGTTACCTTCAGAGGTCCTTGAAAACCAATTAATTGAGAAAAATTGAAATGATCCATTCTGTAAAGAAAACCTTGCCCTGCAACTAGATCTGCAACTATATAAAGATAAATTAAAATGTTTGCAAATAAATAAACAAGTTCAAATAGTAAAACTAAATATTAATTTTCTATCTTATACGTTGAGAATTTGATTAAATTTAATTCTTAGAGTTTTTTAATAAAATTTCATTTTCTAAAAAGTAAAAAAAATATAACAAAAGTTGATTATGTATTGCAACAAAAAAAATAAAATGACTATAACCTCTACTATTCATCTTATTATTGTCTTCACTAACAAGAATTTCCTTTTTTAGAGAATTGAATAGTAGTACAGTGATTAATACTCTCAAGCAGTAACGATTCCATTACCTCTCTCCTCCCAAGATATGTGCTCAAAAGCAGATCTGATCGATCATATCCGATCTTCATTTTGTTCTTCTAACCTTTTTAAATGTTTAACACCTTTATATTCAATTAAACATCATAATTTCAAGATTGTTGATTTTGAATTTGACAACTTATTGATGGAATTGATCATTCCTTTTTCACGTGCATTTAATTTTCAATAACATTAATCATGGGTTCAACAATTTATTTTCAAATTAAATATTATTTGAGTAGACTTGTAATTAATAGCTTTTTTTTTCATTTAATACTGTAGATATTTTAAATACCATCAATCATATTTGGGCAATGGCGGAGGTAGGGGTCCACCACCCCTCCCCCGTTTTTTTTTTAAAAAATTTACTTAATTTTTTTATTTAATATTTATGAGTATTGTTTTTTTAATTTTTTTATCTGGCCCACCCCAATTTCGTGTATCGTCCCACCCCGTAATAAGAATCCTGGCTACGCCATTGTTTGGGAGTACTTCTAAAAACTTTATATGAAAATAGACTGTTTGGGAGATTATTTATTGTTAACTCAGCTTTTAGGCGAAAAAATGCTATCTCTAGCATCGAAGCTCAACATGGCTGATCTGCATCCTGCTTGATCTGATTTTTGTTTTCTTCATTTGTAGCTTTGATTTCTCTTTCGTCTTTAGTTCTTCATTCATTTTTTTGATTTTTTTCACTGCTGATTTTACTTCCGCTGCTGATTTTTGGTTGTTTCACTAGTTTTAGGGCTTCTGCAATTCCTCCAATTCTGAAGTTCGGCGTCCATGGCATCCAGTTCTAGGAGCCCTCCACAAAGAAGAGATCATCAATCCCCTCCTCCAGTCACTGACCACAAAAAATTCCCCCATATTTCCCCCAAGGAAAAATCGCCTAAATCAATGTCTGCTCCCACCTCTCCGCTGAGTAGGTCCAAACCCAAACCACATACACATATCAATATCGGTACTCCCTCCGTGCAACCGAAACCTAAATCATTTTCTGAAATTTTATCCAATGATACACACAACAAGGAAACTCAAAAATATCTTATATCCACGCACACGGAGGAGGCCTTTGGTAAGGTTATACATGCTGAAGATAAAGAAATTCTCTCATTTTCTGATGAAGAAACTCAATCCTTGTCTGAGAAATGGAACTTAGCACTGGTTGGAAAGTTCTCATAGGGATTGCCCGATTTTAAACATTTGCGTGCGTTTATTGATGCATTAAAACTCAAAGGTACTGTTGATATTCACATCCTTAATATTAGGCATGTCATTTGCTGTTTAGTCACAATGCGGATTTTTCAAAAATGTGGATGCATCCTGTGTGGATTGTTAATGGTTTTCCTATGCGCATGTTTAAATGGAATCCTCATTTTACTGTTCATAAGGAGTCTCCTATTGTGCCTGTTTGTGTGAAGTTTCCTGGTCTTCCTATCCATCTGTATGATAGGCATATATTAATGTATAATGCTAACATGTTAGGGCAACCATTGCAACTTGATCATCACACTGCACTCCAAACTAAATTATTTGTGGCAAGGGTGTGTATTGGCATATGTTACTAAACCTCACAAAGATGTGATTCATCTTTGCATAAATTCTGAGATTCGTGAACAAAAAATTGTCAATGAGTCTGCCCCCAAATTTTGTACTGGATGTCAGCACCTTGGTCATGTTATTGAGTCGTGCTATGTTGTAGGAAATGCTCCTAGACCGGCTAAAACTAATGTCCACCTTCCTCCGATGTCCCATTTGAGGCGATTCCTCCTTCATCAGCTGAGATCCCTCAGCCACCTCAGGTTTCCAATCAACCTGAGGTTTCTCCTACTAAACCTACCCTAGATTTGATATCTAACCTGCCTGAAACTTCAACTATAGTTTCTCATATATATCCTTCTACAGAGATAAGACTGCATTTAAATCCTGAGGTGTCTAACTCCTTTAAAATTATGGTAGAACCCTCTGATGACTCTACCTTAGAGGAGGGTCCAAATCCTAAATATTCCAAGTCCAGCAAGGGCAAACAAGTCATGGAAATACCTTCTTAAGGTAATCTCCATGATGTGGACTCTACTTTGGTGGAGGAAACACTTGCCCTGAAGTAAATTGCTCTTCACAAGAGTACATCTCTTTCTTCCCCTGTTAAAAAAGGCCCTGATAAGGTCCCTAGACCTGGAAGTGGACAAAACAGAAAATATAAATGAGTTTACACATCCTTGTGTGGAATGTGAGGGGGATTCATAATATCCCTACTCTCAATCATGTTAAATTTTTGTGTAGAAAGCACAAAATTCAGGTGTTGGCTGTCCTTGAGCCTATGACTACTCCTAATTTCCCTCTTTTTTGTTCCAAGTTGGGTTTTGTGATTGGTTTTGCTAACCTGTCCAATAAAATCTGGGTGTTTGCAGGCCCAAACATCAATATCTCTGTTGATCTGGATCATGAGCAAATTTTGCAGGTCCATTTTTCTAGCCCTTTGATCCCCCATACCATTCATGCTGGTTTTGTGTATGTTAAGTGCACTAGAAGAGATAGAAGGCCTTTGTGGGATGTTCATAGAAGCCTCTCTGTTTCCCTTGATAATTTTCCTTGGGTTGTGGGGGGTGACTTTAACTGTTTCCTTAATGAATATGAGAGGATTGGTAGTAATACCGATAGAGGGATTGGCATGGAAGTGTTTAGTGAGGTCATTGATGATTGTGGGTTCACTGACCCTGGTTGCTCTGGCCATTTTCTTCACACTTGGGTGAGAAATGATCTCTTTGAGAGATTAGATAGATTCTTGTTTTCTCCTCACTGGCAGGGTACCTTCTCTAAAACTTCTGTGACCCATCTTCCTAGAGTGAGATCATATCATGCTCCTCTCCTCTTCCAGACTGATACCTCAGCTAGTAAACCTCCTGGGATCTTCAGATATATGAAAATGTGGTCCCATCATCATACCTTCCTTGATGTCATCAAGGAGGTTTGGGCTTATCCTACTGGTGTAGTTGGTATGCTTAATCTTCAATATAAGTTGATTTATGTCAAGCATAAACTCAAATGGTGGAATAAAAAAGTTTTTGGTAATTCTTTTGAGAACCTCACAAAGACTGAGCATGCTGTTCAAAATGCTGAGTACCTTTATGATAGTCAACCTTCTGTTACTCACCTCATTAGTCTAAAAAAAGCCATTCCTAAACTCACTCTTGCTTCTAAAATAGAAAAAGAGTATTGGCACCAAAAATCAACCTATAAGTGGATCTTAGAGGGTGAGAGGAACACTCAATATTTTCACACTCTTGTCAATCTTAGAAGGAGTAAGTCTAAGATATTTTCTATCCAAGATGGTTCTAACTCTGTCTTCTCTGATGCTGAACTGCAAAAATCTACAGTTGATTTTTCCTCTAAACATTTTTCCAATGACTTTCAGTGCTGCCCCTTTGATGGTGGTTTTGATATCCCTAAGCTCCCCCCAGATCTTGATCATAATGAGTTGTGTCAATGTCCTTCCCTGAAGGAAGTCCATGATGCTATGTTTTCCATTGATTCTAACAGTGTGGCTAGGCCTGATGGCTTTTCAGCCCATTTCTTCCAAATCTGATGGGATATCATTCAACATGATATTTTGGCAACTGTTAAGGATTTTTTTGATGGTCACCCCATGCCTAAGAGCTTCACTGCTACTACTGTGGTTCTCATTCCTAAAAACCTCGTCCTTGGTGGAGTGATTATAGGCCCATAAATCTTTGTAATGTCACTAATAAAATCATTACTAAGATCCTTAATATTAGACTTTCCTCTGTTCTCCCTATCCTTATATCCCCTTCACAGAGTGGCTTCCTTAAAGAAAGACTCATCAGTGACAACATCCTTCTTTCCCAATAGCTTATTCACTCTCTGAATCCCTTTGGCAAGTGCATCAGTGTTGCTCTCAAGCTAGATATGGCCAAGGCCTATGACAGGGTTCAATGGAATTTCCTCCTTAATATGTTCAGACAAATTGGCTTTACAGATAGATGGATTGATTTCATTAATAATTGTGTGAATAACTATTATTTTTTTAGTACTTATCAATGGTTATTCTAGTGGTTTCTTTCATTCTGGGAGGGGATTAAGGCAAGAGGATCCCATTTCCCCTTCCCTCTTCCTTATTGCCTCTGAGTACCTGTCTAGAGGTCTTGATCACCTCTTTAAAACTGATCCTTCCTTGCTTTATCAGTCTAATGGTGGGCTTCCTATATCTCATCTTGCTTATGCAGATGATGTTCTCATTTTTACCAATAATAAGTCCAACTCTCTGTCCCAGGTTGTCAAGTTTTTGTCTCATTATGAGAGTCTCTGGTCAGGCCATTAGTGCTCCTAAGAGCTCCATTATCGTGCACCCTGATATTCCCCCTGTGCAACTAGCCCAGGCTATGCTTCTCACTCAGTATCAACATCAAAGCCTCCCCTTTACCTACCTAGGAGCCCCAATTTTTAAAGGCAGAAATAAAAACATTTTGTTCCACTCTCTCATTGAGAAAATGCACAAGAAATTTCATGGCTGGGGTTGGAGATACTTGTCCTTTGGGGGTAAACTCATGCTTATTAAAAGTACATTGAGTTCTATGTTCATTCATCTTATCCAGGTTATTAAACCTCCCAAGTTCATCATCCATAAGCTTGACCAAATCATGGTCAGGTTTTTCTGGGGTAATACTGATTCTCACAAGGCTATTCATTGGATAGCCTGGACCACCATTTGTACTTCAGTGTCTGAGGGGGGTTTAGGGCTGAGAAACATTAATGATGTTGTAACTGCTTTCACATACAAACTTTGGTGGAGGTTCAGGGAGAGATCTTCTTTGTGGGCTAACCTTATGCATAAACAATATATGGGGGGTGGGGCTGCTGTTCTTATCAAAGCTACTAACACTGATAATGCTATTTGGAAAAGAAATTGTAAACTGAAAACTCAAGCTAATCAACATATTTTTTGGAGGTTGGGGAAGGGCACTATCCATTTTTGGCATGATCATTGGTTTGGGTCTCATGATCTAGCTAATATCATTCAGTCTGATTTCTCTAATTTTGATAATGTGGTTGTGGAGTATTTTTGGCACAATCATGCATGGGACTTTCATAGACTTAGCCATGTTTTGGGGAATCAATGGGCTTTCCAAATCAGTCAAGTTCCTATTTCTCAGAACCAAGAGGATATCATGAGATGGAAACCATCACCAAATGGAAAATTCTCATTATTCTCAGCTTGGCATGTTATCAAAGGTATCCTTCCCTCACTACCCCTCTTTGCTGATGTGTGGAATTACTTTCTCACCCCTACTATGTCCATTTTCATGTGGAGGCTCTTAAAGAACAGGTTGCCTGTGGATAAAAAACTTCAAGATAGAGGGATTGCTCTAGCATCTAAATGCTGGTGATGCAGTTCCCCCACCTCTGAATCCCTGCCCCATCTTTTCTTTACTAATCAACAGGTTTTTTCTGTTTGGATGCATTTTTCTAATATGTTAGGCTGTAGATGTCCATATACTGAGAATTTAGAGCTTTTCCTTTCTTACTGGAAAAATTTAACACCTTTCACACACACACACACACCACATTTCTTTCACCATTCCCTGTTTGATTTTATTTTTTACCTAGATTGAGAGAAATAATAGAAAGCATAATGGTCTTAAATTCAGTCACTAAAAAATCATTTGGCATGTGGAACACCACTTACAACTCCTTAAAATCTGTAGAGTGTTCAATCGTGCTAATTGGAGGGGTTACCTTGCTATGGCTTCTAAGTTTGGATTGAGTTTTAAATTCTCTAATAAGATCTTATGTTTGCCTGTTCAGTGGAAGCCTCCACCACCAAATTGTTACAAAATCAATACTGATGGTGCAAAATAAGGCAACTCCCATGGAGGAGGTGGTGGAGTTTTAAGAGACTCGCATGGTGACATAGTGTGGGCATTTGCTGAAGTATATGCACTCCACAAAGCTTTGACATTGCTAACCACTACACATACTCAGAAAGTGTGGATTGAAATTGACTCCAACACTCTTCTTTAAATTCTGATGTAGGTCCCAAGGGGTGTGAGTAAGTTTTAGAAGGGGGGAGGGGTTGAATAAACCTTACCAAATTTTCGATTTTAGTCCTTTTAAAATTACAACAGAGTTGACTCAAACAACTATGTCCTTGAGGGACAACTAAGTTGGTTATTCACTAAAGTCACCACTCACGATTTCGACAGAAATTTGTTGATAGAATAACTCGGTACTGTTTAACCTAAACTTAACTTGGCTGGTTTGGTTTTATCAGCGAAAGACTTAACACCCTTTGATTAGATTTTAGCTTTTTTTAAACACTAGATTTTTAGTACTTGATTATTAATCAGTTGGATAGCAAATGTGATTCTAACAGCAAATATAATGTAAGTATGCAAGAAAGTAAATGTGCTGAAAGTAAATGACACAAATATTTTTATAGAGGTTCGAAGATGAGGTAATTCTTCTAATTCTCTCTTATCTAACTGCTGGAGGAATCCACTAAGTAACAGATCAGTTTACAAAGTGGTGAAAAGTCTGGAGACAGCCTTGATCACACAACTGGGTTCTCTTGCGACTCAGCTTCTTCACGGGGCAGTTGCTTGCTACTTCAACTCACTTCTCAAGTTCTTGGATTTGATCATGAAGACCTCCAACAAACTTGATACTGGTTCGACCTTGAACCTTCCTACAATCCTCCTTGGAAAGTAGACCCGTTTTGATTCTTCAAAAGTTTCCTCTTCAACAGATTTAAAGTTGTCTTTTTCCTTCATAGCTTGTGTTAGAACGATTTCCTTCGAGTTTCATGCTTGAGGATTTTCTTAAATGTACTTGAGATTATTGCAGGTTAATTGCTTGAATAATGTTTGCTTATTCGTGGTTCAGGTAACTTTTTCTTAGTAATTGCCTCAGCCTTTTATAGTGTACATTTGAGTTTTTGCCCGTTGAAGAGATAGGCTAATTTCAAATGTCACTTTTGTTCGTTGGCTTATCTTGTTGAAGTCCTTGATGTTGACATTTTCTCGTATTAAATGTCTTCGCAACATCCCAGGTGCCTGACACAAGGTGCAATGCTTCCCATTGGTTTATTCCTTTTGCACAATTTTGGGACTAACACTTTAGACCTGACAGCTTTGACATATTGCTATCTTGAGTAATATTCTTGACTTTAATCAACGGATCTAAGTCAGTTGTCTCGACTAGACTGCTGTCTTTACCCCAGGTGACTTGAGTCAGCTTCAGTCATTGGATAACTCAACCGTCACTTCAACTTAGAGACTTGGCTTCTTGAGTTGACTTGACTGACACTTCTCACAGTTGTTCCTCAGCTGACACTCCTTCAGTCGAGTCCTTGACTTCCTTCTTTCTCATACTCAGCTGATACACAGCAGAGTCTTCAATCCAGTCCGCAATTGACTTCTTGTATTCCTTGGCATAGCTGACTTGACTCAACTTTCTCAACCCTATCTATTACAATACAAATTACAAGGAAAATATAGTGCCAACTTTCTAGTTTAAGTTTTACATGGTATCATCAAAATCTACTCAATAAATTTCCTAATAATTTCCCCCTTTTTGATGATGCTAAAACTTAAAAACATTCAACAAAAGTTAAACAACAAAGATAAATACAGACAATGCAGTAACAAAGAATGTATGCTTAAAATAGATCATTTTATTGATCATATCATTCTTGTCCTTTACAAAGCTGTTTACATTTGGTATCAGAACATTCTTTATCAGAGCAATATACATGCATTTAAGCTAATATACAAGAATACATACAGAGTGAATAATTAAAGAAAAATTCACTAAGTTTATTAAAGACGACTTACATGAGTGTATTTATAATAGTAATACATGAAGGAGTTTGCAGCAACACTTCAACGCCTTCGCTGCTTCTTTCCTCTTTCTTTTTTAGCTCTGTTGCACTCCTCATCGTCATCAACTCTCTTTCTCTTCTTCTTCCCTCATTTTCTTATTTTCATAGGCCCGTTTGGAAGCATCATCCTTTTTCTTCCTCGCGAGCCATTCTCGTGTTTGCCTTTCATTCTCTTCTTATTGTCTTCTTACTGCCTCAACGTTCTTCCTTGCCACTTTCTGGTTGGCTATGTAATCATATCCAGCCCAGTAGATCAAGCATTTCTTGTCAGGATCTACATATTCTACATGCTTGGGTTTTGGTCGAGGTAAGGAACCTCTTCCACCACCACTTCTTCCTCTACCTGACTCAGCTCTTCCTCTACCTACGGGTGTGTCTTTTGGGGTCTTCGCTTTCGGTGAGTGACTCTTTGGAAGACTGCAACTTTTCAGCTTCATTACACAAGGCTAAACCTTTCTCCCAGTACAAATCCCGGGCTTGGGCCATAGCCATTTCTTGGAAGTAGCCTTCTGATTCAAGTGTTTTGAACTCTTCAACCGATCTAGGCTCAGATCCACCATCAGGTATAGCAGCCTGATCTTTTCCAGCTGGAAGACCACCATATTATTTCATTACTTCCTGAACACGAGCATTATGCTTTTCAGTTAACTCCGCAAACTCAGCTTCAATGATCTTTCTTTTGTCTGCCACTGACACAACAGAGTGTTCAATTGGTAAGGTCCCAGGGAGTTTGCTCAGAATGGAGGCAGTAACATGACCTTGCTGAGGGGTTTCAGCATACATCAATTGCAATTGCTTTGAACTTCTTTCCCCCTCAACTGCATCTTTCTTTTCAGCTGCATTTTTCTTCAACTTCTCTTCTTTTAATCCCTTGAGGGACTCTTCTTCCCCTTTTTTGGCATCATCAAAAGAGAGAGGAACCCCAAGGAACATACCGCTAAGGATAAAATCCAGTCTGCTTAGCGTAGAGTTGTGCTTGGAGTCTGATGTATCATATGCGGCCCGAAATTCTAAGCGAGTTGCCTTAAACTCGACTGTGACTAGCTTCATTTCAGCCATGAGAATGTTGAATTTGTCATTCATGGCATTCTCGAGTCTTAGAATTTCATTCTTGTGGAATTGTTGCAGCATCTCCATATTTGTCTTGTGAGACTGGTTTAACCTTTCAATATATTCCATCATCATTTGCCTGATCATGGAGTTATCAGCACTCCATACGAGCATTATACCACATAAAGCTTTGAAATAGCGTACTTGCTCGATTCTCATTGCAGTCTGCTGTTGAGTCCATTCCCTAATTCGCACCACGATCCCTCTCAAATCAGTTGTGAGAGTGGCATCACGATTTTCCAGTCGTAAATCCAGTGAGGCATGATGTCGTTCGATCTTCTCAATCTCCTCACAAATCTTCCTGAAGACTTCACGAATCTCAGCTGTCTCACCCAATTCAGCTGCCTGCTATTCTGCATCGAAATTAAAGTATACTGGAACAATTGTGTCGGTGGGAATGATGGGATCTTCTCGTACAATATATCTCCTTTGTTCAGCAACTGTCTCTTATTCTAATTCAGGCATGTTCTTGGTGAAGGGAAACATGTCTTGAAAGAAATCATTGCGTACTTATGGGATGTCTTGTTGATTTTGTGTCTGCGATGACTCAGCTCCGTGTGCCTCAGCTACGACAACTTCATTGGCAGTTGTCACAGCTGTAGGAGCCTGTGATTGAGCTGGTGGAGTCGTTACTGCTACAACTGTGGGATCCTGCACAGATGACTCGGTTCCAGCTGGGGCATTTGTGATGTTTTGCCCAGCTGACTGAGCCTTAACTGTCTTCACAACTTCCTCGGTCTCAGTAGATTTTTCTAAATGAATTACCTGGTCCTCTGCTGTATCATCAGCATCATTGGATGATGATGAGACTTGTGGAGTTGGCTATCATCGAAGTTAAACCTCATAGGAGCCGTCTTTTCACTGACTTAGCTCTGAGATTTGTGAACATCCTCTATAATTGGTGTGGACTCTGCTTCATCTTCGGATCCCAGAAAGGATGTATTATTATTTTCTTGGGAGTCCTGAAGGGCACCAATGACTACATCTGTGGCAACACCTTCAACCAGAGGTATGTTCTCAACTGCTTCCTTTTCCTTACCTAGGGAAGTCTGGAACTCCCCAAAGCCTTCAATACCCTTAGCAGTCTCAACTGCAGCAGGGCCTTCTAAATTCTCTTCGATAGACTCAGTTGTCTTAAGGTCTTGGACAATGGCATCCAGAGGAGTCTCAACCCCTTGGATTGCACTTTTTGTGCCCAGAGTGTTAATTCCCGGGGCATCTCTATCATGTGCCTCGACTGTGATAACAACATCATTCAAAGCCGCTGACACTTCAGCTGGGACAGACTCAACTGTCCGAGCTTTGTCAATGTCACTCTGCTGTTGTTCACTTTCTTTGTCAACTTCGCCTCCAAACTTCATTTGTGTGTCTCCCACAACAACCTCCAACTCAGCTGTGGTGGAGAGAGTTTTCCCCTCAGCAAGCGCACCAGCTGAGAGAGTTTCCTCATCACTTTCTGGGAGCACATCAAGATGTGTTTGAGTATGCTCATGAGAGCCTTTCAATTAGCACATCTTGGATTTTTCCAAAGCTCGCGCTTGCTCAGTAGCTCTCTCCTATTCTTCTTCTTTCAATATGCGGAGGATATCCATGCAGTTGTCTTTATCTAGGGCAGATCGAACGTCATTTACGCAGAGGAATCGGAGAAGCTCTTCTTCTTCTTTAATAAACTCAGGGTCAGTGAACTGTACCCTTGAGTGATCTAGCTTCCATGCTCTCCATTACCTCAAGCGACGTTGAATATCTGGATAGACTGGGGAATACATGATTACATCATCATCATCATCTCACCTTCTCCTCCAGTTTCTGGAATGGGAGGTAAGAGACCTTGCTCTTCCTCGGATGCAGCAGCATCGGTTGCAGGCGGGGAGACAAATTTTCAACATCAGGTTCAGTTGTCTCAGCTGCTTCTTTCTCCTCAGCTGTCTTCCTAACAGTTGGGTCTTCGACTGATATATGCTGGTCATCATCAGTAGATTTAGCAGATTCATCAATAACTTCCGAAGACTGCGCTTCTTGATTACCAGCAGTCTCGGCTTCCGTCTCCAGCTGAGTGGCAAACTCAAATGTCTTCTCAAGGTCAGAATGCTGACCAACCTTCTTTTTCTTGGATGAACCAAAGGGACTTCTGGTTCAGATTCAGTATATTCATCAGTGATGGGGGCTTGGATACTCTTCTTAGAGAGAGCTACCTTCCTCGACTTGGCAGTCCTCTTCTTCTTTGCGACTTGAGAAGGGAGTGAGGGTTCCTTCTCAGTCTCTGCTGCAGGGGCAGGAGTCTCGGCTGCTCAGGCAGGTGGCTCAGTTGCAGGGACATGAGCTTTCTTGGGCCTGGCTGTAGGGGCAACTTTCTTCTTCGGAGGAGGGGTCTCAGCAGATTCTTCAGGGTCAGCTAATTCCCCCTCACTTGTATCAACTCTCTTGGCATGGGCTCTTTTCTGAGCACCAGAAAGGTTTGCCCTGAACATTTTCTTGTTCACGTGAAAGGGCTTGCCATGACGAAGAGCAATGCATTTCACCTCAGTTAGATGGCCAATCACAAGGCCATAGCCCAAAGAACATCCAAAGGACCCGTCCTTCTTGTAGGTCATGTTCAGCACATTCTGGCAGAGTCTGCTGTAAACAAACTCAACCCAGTTGACCTTCTTTCCCTGCATGATTGCAGCCATGACGATCAACTTAGTTTTGGACAGCTAATTAAAGCTTCCAAATTTCATGTCAACACATTTCGAGACGACGTCCATCAGCTTGTGATAGTCGTCCTTCAAGCAGCTTCTTGTCTGCTGTGTAAACCACTTTCACAGCACACTCGGGCTTGGCAACTTCCTTCCAAGCCGCAACTAAGTCGACATCTATTTCCGAGATGTCCTTCAAGCCCTCCGAGGGCAACAAACAGTGCTCAACAAGGTCTTTTGTACTGAGTCTTATGATGTTGCTGTGGACGAAAGATTTGATTTCGTCGTCCTGCACTTCTGCGCTTACATAGAACATTGCTACCTCTTTGATGGCTCAAAAGCTACTCTAGAAAACCTTAGGCAAGTGCACCTATCATTTTATAGTATAGATTCTTGAGTACCGAGTGTCATTCCCACGAGGATTGTAAGTAATAATAATTACCGTCTTTTTGTTATTTAATCTAACAATTTTCAGAGTTTTGTTTGTTTAAAAATGAAAAATAAAGAATTTAAAATAATTGCAACTTACAATAGATCAAATAAAAATAGATTGTAGAATTAAGAAATCAAGAGCTAGAAATGTGTTTGAATGTAACTCCCTCTAGAATGTTTTTGTGATTTAACAATATAAAAATACAACCAAAAACCCTTAAGCAAAAACCAATCTCTTCTAATAAAATCTCATGTTTTATGGACCATAGAAATATCCGATTTAAGTTAAACCCTCTATCGAGCGCGAATAACTTCTAACCTCAAGTTGATTAACTGAAATCTCTTTCTAGTTAAAACCCCCAAGATAACATTATAACGATTTGTGAATTCCCATATTAGGTTTGACCCTAATCCAGGAGATTTATGTCATCCTATATCTAGGATTGCATGCAACTCTTTTCACTTATATAGGTTCTATTTCACCATGAATCTCTCGATTTCCCGGATAAAAAATAAACTTCAAATCAATATTGCGCATATACCAATTTGAATGAATAAAGCATAATATAAGTGAATCGCACAAAACATGAAGATTTTATTAAAAACATTCAAGCCTTAATCACAAATCATTCTAGAGTTCATTATATTCAAACACTAGAAATTTAGCCACACATGGCTTTGACAAAAGAGTATACTACACAAGAAGATTTGAATAAAATGAACATGGTGTACTTATCTCTTATTCATAGGGGTGGCAATGCCTGACACGACACGAAACCCGAACAAGAACCCGACCCAAAGTTACTGAGAGAAATTCGAACACGAACACGAAAAACCCGAACCCAAAACCAACTAACACGAACACGACCCGATGTTACCAACTTGTCTAAAACATAGTAATTTTAAATTTTCATTAACTTTCGATGTATTTTAAACATAACCCGAAATCAACCCGAAGCCAAACACGAACCCGACCCGATGACCCGAATTGCCACCCCTACTTATTCAAGAACAATTCAAGACTTCCTTCTTGGTTGATTGCAATGATGTTGAGCTCCAAGCCTTCTCCTCTATTGCTCTTCAACTTCCAACTCTACCTCTCTTTTATCCTCTCAATGTATTTTGCTTTGAAATTAATATACAATGAACTCTCTATGAATGAATTGAATGCATCCTCCAACCCAAGCTCTTGGCTTTTATAGACATTGTTGTTGTGAAAGAACACATTAACAATGTCATATTTTGACAAATAATTGCTCCACTTCCATAGTTGGGTTGTTGAATTCTTGTTTTCATATGATAATTGAGGGAATAATGGGACTTAATGCAACAAAATGAGATGTAAAAGTTGTACAAAAGTTGTCCAAAAACAAAAAGGAAAAGTCCCCATAATTTCCACCAAAAGAAAGAATTTACGGCCGTGCTTAAAAGCATGGCCAAGCCGTGTTCGTCAAAATTGACGAACACGACCGTGCTTAGCAAGCACGGCCAGGCCGTGTTTTTGACGTCAATTAGCAGATTGTGCTTTTAAACATGGTTTGGACGTGTTTTCCTTGTTGTAATGTTGAACACGGCCGTGCTTTCAAAGCACGACCTGGGTGTGTTTTTCTGCTTTTCTTGTTCGTCTTCTCTTTGAAGCATGGCCATGTTTCCCAACACACTAGGGGTGTATTTTGCACGAGATTGATTCTTCTTGCCTTTTTTTTTATCAGTGTTAGACTTCATTTTGTTCGTATTTTCATATGAAATCCATATGAATTTGCTTCAAGTCTTTACCTTCATCATTTAAAACAAGCCAATGTGATTTTTCTTGAATTTATTGATTATTAAGCTAAAACGTTAAAGAAATTATCAAAAAAAGTTATAAAAACGTGAACAAAAATACACTTATCACTCTTCAAGGTAGGTATGAGAGTATTCCAGCGTCAGAAAAGCCTTTAGACCGGACTTCTCCAACATTTCAGCTATCTTTAGAACTAGGGTTTCATCAATACCCAGTTTAACCATCCCATCAAAGTCCACTGGGGAACCGGAGTAGATTTGCTTCGAAAGCTTCACATAATCAAACTTTGGGGCCATTTTTAGAGAGTTTTACCGATCGAAAAACGAGAAACCTGCTTTGAAAGAACTTAGGGTTTCAGAGAGAAAAATGCTTCTTTGCTTTGAAGATGAACAGTTCGCGTAGTGAGAGAATGCAAATTTCTGTATATAAAGGCCGTGAAAGGGGACATTTCGGATTTTGAAATTTTTGATCATAATCAACGGCTAAGATTAAAACGTCAAAACTGCATTTAATTCCTCGCATTTAATGCAGCAGCATTTATATCCAATCATATAGCTTACTGTGCAGCTTTTACTGTGACCGTCATTATTACGCTGACGTCATCCTTAAAAATATTCCTGCTCATTTAAAACGACTGTGTTTTTGTCACTTAGCTCATAATTGATTCAGCTTATATCTAATGTGACTTAACTCTGATTCTCTCTTCTTATGAAGTAACTCAGCTGTTAGCAAACTCGATACAGTTGACTTCCCAATAAGGCTGTTTCACTTGGCTGAAGTGTGAAACTTGCTTTGATTTTCTCATCTTCTTTCTCTGCTGATTGAGTCTTCTGAATTTCAACTCAGCTCAATTACTCCTAACTCATTCTTGAGCTCTTCAAATCTTGATTCACATAGAGGCTTAGTGAATATATCAGCTAACTATTTATCAGTTGAAATGTATTCCAAGTAGGGGTGGGCATCGGGTCGGATAGTCGGGTTTTTGGGTCGGGTACCCGAAAAAATTGAGTGGTTGTTCAGGGTACCTGAACCCTACCCGAAAAAGGTGGGTACCCGAAAAACTCGGATACCCGTGGGTGAAGGATTTTGGGTTTCAATTTTTTTTTTATGCGAAATGCACGTGGTGTGTGGAAGCAAAGCTGCAAAAGCAACCTTTGCTGTGAAGGAATTGCAGAAATAAAAAAAAATTAATGAAAGCCTTCTGCAATCTGCACCACCACCACACTTCCATCCATTCCCATTTTTTCATCATTTTTTATTTTTCTAATGTGCCTCCACGTGAAAATTCCCACACATATATTTTTTGAAAAAAAAAACTGTAAATTAATAATTAGATAAACCATTTGGGAGAGACAGAGACTGAGACAGACACGATGACTGGGAACTGGGAAGACACGTGAGTTTTCTAGGGTTCTAATTTATTGGGTACCCGATCGGGTAGTCGGGTATTTATTTAATACCCGTTACCCGACCCGATTTTTCTAAATTAGGTATCGGGTACCCTAATCCCGACAAATTTGTAAAAATACCCGACCCGACCGGGTATTACCCGATCGGGTCGGATCGGGTACCCAGTACCCGACCCCGAATGCCCACCCCTAATTCCAAGGTGATGTCTTTATTTTCAACATGATCTCTTATAAAATAATATCTAACATCAATATGCTTAGTTCTTGAGAGCAACACAGGATTTTGAGTGATTGCAATAGCACTAGTGTTATCACACATAATTGGAATTTCTTTTTCTTCCATATCATAATCTCTCAGTTGTTGTCTCATCCATAAGACTTGGCACAACAACTGCCCGCAACTATATACTCTGCTTCAGCTGTGAATGTGGCTATTGAATTTTGTTTCTTATTGAACCAAGAAACCAATCAATTTACAAGCATTTGACATGTACCTGAAGTACTCTTCCTGTCAACTCTACATCCAGCATAGTCTGAGTCTGAGTAACCAATTAACTTGAATCCACCTTCCTTTGGATACCATAAACCAACTTCCTGGCATCCCTTCAAATATCTTAAGATTCTCTTAGCTGCAGTTGTGTGGCTCTCCTTTGGTGCAGATTGAAATCTTGCACATACACCTACTGCAAAGGTGATGTCTGGCCTGTTGGCTGTTAAATAGAGCAATGATCCAATGAGAGCTCTATATCTTGTTTGATCTACAGCTTTGCCATCTGCATCCATGTCCATCTTGACTGATGTGTTCATTGGAATTTTCACAGAAGACTTCTCTTCCATACCAAATTTCTTCATCAAATCTCTGGTACATTTTGTTTGACTTATGAAGGTTCCATCCTTAAATTGCTTGACTTGAAGTCCTAGGAAGAAAGTCAGCTCTCCCATCATGCTCATCTCAAATTTACCTTGCATGAGGCTTGAGAACTTGTCACACAGCTCCTTATTTGTGGATCCAAAAATAATGTCATCCACATATATTTGAACAAGCAGTATACTCTCTCCATCTTGAATTCTGAAGAGTGTTCTATCAACTTTGCCTTTGGTGAATCCATTGTCAATTAGAAATTGAGACAATGTATCATACCATGCTCTTGGTGCTTGTTTCAATCCATATAATGCTTTCTTGAGCTTATATACCTTATCTCCAATAGTTTTCTGTTCAAAACCTGAAGGCTGTTCATTATAAACTTCTTCCTCTAACAGTCTATTTAGAAATGCACTCTTCACATCCATTTGATACACAATGAAGTTCTTATGTGTAGCATAACCAAGAAACATCCTTATTGCTTCCAGTCTTGTAACAGGAGCAAATGTTTCAACAAAATGTATACCCTCTTCTTGGTAATACCCTTTGGCTACCAATCTTACTTTGTTTCTTACAACAGATCCTTCCTCATTCATCTTGTTTCTAAAAACCCATTTTATGTCAATTACATTCTGATGGGTTGGCCTCTACACCAATTCCCATACTTTGTTTCTTTCAAACTGATTCAGCTCTTCTTGCATGGCTTGAATCCAATGTGTGTCATCCAATGTTTGAGAAACATCTTTAGGCTCTATTTGGGAAATAAAACAAGTGAACATAGCTTCATGTTATGCTCTGGATCTGGTTCTTGTGCCATCTCTAACATCTCCAATAACTAACTCTGGTGGATGGTCTCTCGGCCATCTCACATCAAAGTTGAAGTAAGTACGCTAGATTGTTGTCTCAGACTAAGTTGTCTTGAGCTTGACTCCTTCATCTTCATTCATTGCAGACTTTTTCCATTGTCTTTGAGATTCAACTATCTCATCTTCATCCGGGTTGCTTGCTCTTACTTGAGCTTCAACATAAGGACTCTTCTGTATTGTTGGCTGATTCAGCTTCTCAGCTAACTCTTCAATGTCTTCTCCATTTACATTAGGTTCATCAAAAACCACATGGATAGACTCTTATGTGACCATAGTCCTCTTTTTCAGCACTCTATAGGCTTTGCTCTCAGCTGAGTATCCCAAAAAGATACCTTCATCAGCTTTAGCATCAAAAGCCTTCAAATTTTCTTTGCCATTGTTATGGATGAAACATTTACATCCAAATATTCTGAAATATCGAACATTTGGCTTTCTCCCTGTCCAAATCTCATAGGGAGTCTTGGTCAATTGCATGTTGATCATGCATCTATTTTGAGTATAGCATGTTGTGTTAATGGCTTCAGCCCAAAATCTCTTAGGCAATCCAGTTTCAGCTAACATGGTCCTTGCAGCTTCCTTGAGAGTTCTATTCTTTCTTTCAGCCACTCCATTCTGCTGTGGAGTTCTTGCTGCTGATAACTCATGAGCAATTCCATTTTCAACACAATACTGAGTTATTATCCCATTAACAAACTCAGTTCCTCTGTCAGATCTTATTTTTATAATGGTTTGGCTCTTTTCATTTTGAACTCTTTTCATCAGCAGAGGTAACTTCTGCAAAGTTTCCTTCTTTTTGCACATAAAGATTGTCCATGTGTATCTTGAGTAGTCATCTACCATTACTAAGGTGTATTTCTTTCCACTTATGCTGGCTGGCTCAACTGGACCAAATAAATCCATATACAACAGATGTAATATCCTTGTTGAATGAGATTTGGCTTATCCTTGAATGAAGATTTTATTTGCTTTCCCTTCTGGCATGGATCACATACACTCTCTTTCTTGTACACTGAGTCTGGCAATCCTTCTACAAGATGACTCCTTGCAAGCTTGTTGATTGTCTTGAAATTTAGATGACTCAACTTCTTGTGTCACGACCAACTTGATTCGGCTGTGCTCTTTGCTAGCAGACAAGTGCTTGGTGTAGTAGTAGACCAATCTACTACATACATATTCTTCTATCTTGATCCGTGCAGTACTATTTCATTTGATTCAACATCTTTGATCTGGCATACTCCCATGTTGAAACCAATGTTGCAGCCTTTATCACAGAGTTGGTTGATGTTTAACAAGTTGAAGTTGAGGCTTTTAACATAAGTAACATCTGTGATTTTGGAATCCACTCTTCTTGATAGATCATGTGTCTTTGATTTCCCCTAGAGCTTCATTTCTTCCAAATATAACTTTTGCACCTCTAATCTCCTTGAATCTTGATAAGTTTTTCTTGTTTCCTATCATATGCCTGGAACAACCACTATCCATGTACCAGGTTCCTTGGCACTCAGTTGTTCCTTGAACCTGCAATCAAGGAAATTAGTTTTTAGGTACCCATACTTGCCTGGGTCCTGAGGGGTTAGTGCTATAAGATGATCCAACCATCCTATAGCCAAAGGACCTGACTCTAATAGGTTGCCATCTATCAGTGCCATAATCATAGTGCACATTGGCAAATTGCTTGAGGGTTTTAGGTTCATACAACTGTCTCTTTTGTCTGTATGCCTGTGTGTGTGTTCTAGCAATTGCTTTCTTGGGATAATTGTGAAACTTCTGAGTGTAGTGCTTGGGTGAATATGTGTGCTGATAATAGCTCTTTTGCCTTTGGAACGACCTTTGCTGAGTTTTAGGTCTTTGCCATCTAGGCTTGTATTCCATAGGTCTTTGCTGATATTTCACATTGTACCAATCAGCTTGGTTTGGATAGTTTCTACCATTCCCATCATGTGTGTTTTTCTGATGAAATTTCTAGGGTTTCTGGTAGCTCTGTTTGCTTTTCACGAGTATTTTTACATTTGGGGTTTGAGGAACTCGGCCGATTTCTTCTCAGTTGTCCTCTCAAAGATACTCAATCGGGCATTTTCCTTTTCTTTTGTATCCAAGGCCAGTTTGTTTGTGATTGTGCTTTGGAGTAACTGTGGGTGAAGCATTTGGTGTTTTAGATTTTTGAGATGCTTCATTACTTGAAGATCCATTTTCCAAAATCACTCTTGGAGTTTGACTGTGCATAAAGGAATTAAATCCTATGCCTGTCTTATCTCCAGATTCTTTTTGACTCATGATAAGATCATCAAATGATTTGGATGCCTTTGTAAATGAGGCAATCACATTTTTGAGATCTTTTTCCTTCTTTTCTATAGCAGCTAACTCTGCTATGATCTTGGCATTCTCAGTCTTCAGCTTAGTGTTCTCATCAGCTATGTGACTCAGAGTACTCAGCTCTTTAGTCAGCTGTGAGTTTTGGCTTTTAAGCTGGCTGTTTTCCTCATTTAGAATTGTGTGTGAGGATTTTATGTGTTCAAAATTTTTCATCATTTTGCCCAATGAATCATAAAGATCAGTGGGTGATGAAGTGTGTGTATCACAGTCACTATCACTTGAACCTGAATGAGATGAGTTAGAGTGTACCTCATCTTCTTGATCTGGTTGATCTTGTTCTTTAGCCATGAGGCAAATCATAGTCTCTTCTTCAGAATCACTTGAGTAGTCAGCCTCACTACTCTCTGAGTCTGATGCTTCTTTAGACTTGGCTATCTCAGCAGTCTCAACAACCAACATGGCTTTCTTCTTTTCCTGTCTTATCTCTCTGAAGACTTTTCTTTCTTCTTCATTCCCATATTTGTTGACTGGTGGATAGGAACAGTCAATCGAAAAATGTCCTGGTTGTCTGCAGTTCCAACACAGGTTCTTAGATCTTTGATCAGCCTTTTCTGTTCTTGGGTTATCAGCTCTCTAATATTCAACTCTTTGATGCTCAGCTCTCTTGGGTGGCCTATCTTCCCTTGACTTGGAGGGAGATGAATGTCTCCTGGAGGTTTCACCCTTGTTTCTTTTAACCATTAGGGCAATTTCCTCTGGGTTTATGGCTTCCTTGGGTTTAGCTCTCTTTCCATCCTTGGCCATCAGTACAACTGTCTTGGGTACAACTGTCTCCTCTTGCTCTTTTCTTCTTAGCTCAAACTCATAGGCTTTGAGGTATGAGAATAGCTCATGGTTAGATGTTCTTGAGAGGTCCATTGAATGTCTCAGGGCCATAGTCTTCATTTCCCATTCAGCTGGGAGGCTCCTTAAGATCTTCATACACATCTCCTTTTGTGTGTATTCTTTCCCAAGAGCTGAAAGCTCATTTGTGATTTCAGTGAATCTGGCATCCAGCTGATCCATGGTTTCACCTGCAAGCATTTTGAAATTTTCAAAATTTTTAACAGCAACAGACAATTTATTTTCTTTAATTTGTTCTGATCCTTCACAAATTAAACTCAGCTTATTCCAGATTTCTTTTGCAGATTTGCAAGATTTGACTTTATTAAACATGGCTTTGTCCAATGTCTTGTAGAGTATGTCCTTGGCCACATTGTCCAAGTTGTATCTCTTCCTATCTTCATTTGTCCACTCAGTCCTTGGTTTTCCAACCATGGCTGGTCTTGCTTCAGCAACAACTTCTTCTCCTTCAGCTGCAGCTGCTCTTTTTACAGCCGTGTTCACTTTCAGAATTTGCAGTGGCCCATCCTCTATCACAAGCCACATTTCATCATGTAATGCAGATAGATGAGCCTGCATACAAATTTTCCAATCATCAAATTCTTCAACAGTGAACATAGGAATGCGTGTCAGATTTGCTTCCATGATTATAACTTTGCTTAAAATGAAAGATTTTGAAAATACAAGTGTTTAAAACCTTTTTGAAAAGATAGAGATCTAGTTCAGTAACCAGTGCGGAAGGCTCAATGAACCAACCGCTCTGATACCACTTGTAGGTCCCAAGGGATGTGAGTAAGGTTTAGAAGGGGGGAGGGTTGAATAAACCTTACCAAATTTTCGATTTTAGTCCTTTTAAAATTACAACAGAGTTGACTCAAACATCTATGTCCTTGAGGGACAGCTAAGTTGGTTATTCAGCTAAGTTAGCCACTCAACAGACTCGATAGAGCTGTTGATAGAATAACTCGGTTGTTTAACCTAAACTTAACTTGGCTGGTTTGGTTTTATCAGCGGAAGACTTAACACCATTTGATTAGATTTTAGCTTGTTTTAAACACTAGATATTTAGCACTTGATTATTAATCAGTTAGATAACAAATGTGATTCTAACAGCAAATATAATGAAAGTATGCAAGAAAGTAAATGTGCTGAAAGTAAATGACACAAATATTTTTATAGAGGTTCGAAGATGGGGTAATTCTTCTAATCCTTTCTTATCCAACTCCTGGAGGAATCCACTAAGTAACAGATCAGTTTACAAAGTGGTGAACAGTCTGGAGACAGCCTTGATCACACAGCTGGCTTCTCTTCCGACTCAGCTCCTTTCTTATCGTTGAGTAATATTCTTGACTTTAATCAACGGATCTAAGTCAGTTGTCTCGACTAGACTGTTGGATAACTCATTGACTTGACTGACACTTCTCACAGCTGTTCCTCAGCTGACACTCCTTCAATCGAGTCCTTGACTTCCTTCTTGGCCATACTCAGCTGACACACAACAGAGTTGACTCAAACATCTATGTCCTTGAGGGACATCTAAGTTGGTTATTCAGCTAAGTTAGCCACTCAATGACTTGATAGAAAGTTGATAGAATAGCTCGGTTGTTTAACCTAAACTTAACTTGGCTGGTTTGGTTTTATCAGCGGAAGACTTAACACCATTTGATTAGATTTTAGCTTGTTTTAAACACTAGATATTTAGCACTTGATTATTAATTAGTTGGATAACAAATGTGATTCTAACAGCAAATATAATGTAAGTATGCAAGAAAGTAAATGTGCTGAAAGTAAATGACACAAATATTTTTATAGAGGTTCGAAGATGGGGTAATTCTTCTAATCCTTTCTTATCCAACTCCTGGAGGAATCCACTAAGTAACAGATCAGTTTACAAAGTGGTGAACAGTCTGGAGACAACCTTGATCACACAGCTGGCTTCTCTTGCGACTCAGCTTCTTCACAGGGCAGCTCCCTTGCTACTTCAGCTCACTTCTCAAGTTCTTGGATTTGATCACGAAGCCCTCCAACAAACTTGATACTGGTTCGACCTTAAACCTTCCTACAATCCTTCTTGGAAAGTAGACCCCTTTTGATTCTTCAAAAGTTTCCTCTTCAACAGATTTGAAGTTGTCTTTCTTTCACAGCTTGTGTTGGAACGATTTCCTTCGAGTTTCAGGCTTGAGGATTTGCTTGAATGTACTTGAGAATATTGCAGGCTAATTGCATGAATAATGATTGCTTGTTTGTGCTTCAGGTTACCTTGTCTCAGTAATTTCCAAAGCCTTTTATAGTGTAAATTTGAAATTTTGCCCATTGAAGAGATAGGCTAATTTCAAATGTCGCTTTTGTTCGTTGGTTTGTCTTGTTGCAGTCCTTGATGTTGACATTTCCTTGTATTAAATGTCTTCGCAAAGATCAGTGCGACACAAGGAGGAAGATGCTTCCCATTGGTTTATTCCTTTTGCACAACCGGGACTAACACTTTAAACTTTGTGACTTTGACATATTACTATCTTGAGTAATATTCTTGACTTTAATCAACGGATCTAAGTCAGTTGTCTCGACTAGACTGTTGGATAACTCATTGACTTGACTGACACTTCTCACAGCTGTTCCTCAGTTGACACTCCTTCAATCGAGTCCTTGACGTCCTTCTTGGCCATACTCACCGACACACAACGTAGTCTTCAATCCAGGTCATGATTGACTTCTTGTATTCCTTGGCATACCGACTTGACTCGGCTTTTTCAAATTTCTATCTATTACAATACAAATTACAAGGAAAATGAGGTGCCAACTTTCTAGTTTAAGTTTTACATGGTATCATCAAAATCTACTCAATAAATTTCCTAACATCTGACGCAAAACCTTCTTGGCATTTGGAGGATCTAGGCTTTACTTGTTAATATTCATAAGCTTTTAGCAAATTTTGATACTTATTTTACTCATATATACCGGGAAGGGAACAAAGTAGCTGATGCGCTGGCTAATTTAGGCTATCACTCTCAACAATGCACAATTTTCTTTCCTCCTGCCATCCCCAGAAATGTACAGGGTTTAAGTCGTATAGATCAATTGGGGTTGGCTTCTTTTAGAACTAGGCAGCACTATTCCATTGAGTGATTGGTCTTGTCTTTCAATTTTGTGATGTAACAAACTCTGATCTCTTAATGAATTGTTTGTGGGCTTACCTTAAACCCTCCACCCTTTGGGTGTTTTAGAGAAAAAAAAAAAAAACTTTTCAAATGACTTAGAATGGATTGTTGGATATGTAACTTATCCAAAAGTCATTGTAAGTTAATTATCAAACTTCTGTTTTTGTGGAAATGAACTTTTGGATCATACGTTCATTTAAAGAGTAGTCCCTAACAAACACCTAAAATGGGCTATATTTTATTAGGGCCGTTTTGATTATAGACCTCACTGTTAAGAAAAAACTGGGCTTTTCAATTTTTGATAACGGCGAACTTGATTCCGAGAAATGTATTATTTTAAAACAGATTATATTGAATTTTCTGTGTTTGGAATTTGGATCTTGGACTTTTATAATATGAAATTAACTTTTCTTTTGTTCAGTTTAAAAGCTTTTTTGTATTTTGTATTAGCCTTCAAAAGAGAGTGGAAAAGAAAAACTTTTGTAATTTATTTATTTTACAGGCAAAATTTATGGAGAAACTGGGCCGACGTCGTAGTATGTGACAGTGACACTATGTCCACACCAGTTTTGGGCCTTTTTCAAGTTCTTTAGTTTTAATTCGCAAGCTCTTCTCTACACCTGCTTGTTCCATTGGTTTCATATGTTGCATTACATGTGTTCGTGAGAATGCCTGACTGAAATTTGAGGACCAGTAAAATCAAAACCCACAGGCCTTCACTAATCAGAGTATCCCAGAGATATTTTCATTCCACTCTGCTAGAAACAAATAAAAGCGACCATCCCAAAACCTGAAACTTGGACGTTTCCTGGTGCAATCATTTCAAAGGAAGGCTGATTAATGATTATGATTGCCTTTTGGATCAAGGTGAAGATATATGGACTTTAACAAATCATTCTTCTCTTCATTAATTTTTAAATTCTAATCATCTATCACTATGCGTCTATGCTATTCGGTGTTCTGCTGATGTCGACACAGTTTTTTCGTTTTTTGCCGACATATCAGTATTTGTGGTGTTATTCATAATATGAAGGTTAATTTTTTGCAATAATACTTGGGATTGGCATATGCAGGACCCCTTCTAAATCTGAATGGAATAATCTTCAGGTCAAATCAAGTGGCTTACTACCAAATCAAAGATGCAATTGATTATCAAGGAATTGTGGGCTCAACATGTTCTGTAATGCAAAGAAACAAGGAAGCTGAGAGGTATATAACTACTTTACTATTTTAATATTGGGATAATTACAAAAACTACCTAGTTTAGCCTAATTACAAAAAAAAAACAAGTTATTATTCAAAATTACAAATACCTTCTTGAGGTTTGTATTTACCTAACAAATACCCTCTTTGAGGATGCATTGAGGGTACAATTTGAAAGATAAAAACAAATGCGAAGGGGTATCTGCAATTTTAAAAAATAACTGAGTTCGTTTTGTAATTAGGCTAATCCTCAAGGGTGGCTTTTGTAATTAATCCTTTAATCTTTGTCATTTTATTCCTATTCTTGTTGATGATATTTTTGTGCCAAGTTCATGTACGAACGATCTTTCCAAATTTGTTATTAAATTCCAAGATGTCACTATCAACTAGAATCATTACAAAATAGAGCATACAAGACCCACAATTCCTGGTTATATTTTGTTGACAAATTTGAGTATGATATATATAATCATCATTTAATTAGGTGTGGACATTGGGACAAGACTCTATAGCTAATGTTTTATCTGATTAGAATAAAAATTGAAGCATATATCTGATGCATATCTTCACGAAATTTGTGGCGTGTCCTGAGAGTTGCTTGAACCAGCATTATTCGTTATCATCATCAAACATAACTCAGCAAATCAAGGACTAGTAAAACATTTGTTTGTTGTCTGAATATCCATTTTCATTCCTTTTCAAACTCGCAACCATATTATTATATTTAATTTCATTGTCAATTAATTACTATCTTGGTAATCAAATGCTGCAAATAGCACATTTTTTCTTTATTCGTCTTTGTTGGTATAGTTTGCTTTGCTTTTTTATTTTTAGTTTTTATTTTTTTGGGTTTCCACCAATGGCGGAGCTTGGGGCTAACCTTGGCCCTGCCACCCCTCTTTTTTTAAAAAAAAAATATTTTTTAGTGAGAATTCTTTTTTTTTTTTTAAAAAAAAAGTTAGTTCCATTTCTTTTTGTGTATTGACTCACTCCATTATTGTGTGTCTGTGTCCATTGGTTTACACTATCATTGTTACTCTTCATATCTCAAAACTCAAAAGTTCTTGAGTTTGCATGTAAAATGACAAATCTAAATTTAATTATCTCGAAACTGATCGAAATTCTGAGAGAGATTCATATTTGTCCACACTTGCATGAAGAAATCCAATTTGTTTGTTTAAATAAAAAAATGATATATTAGATGGTGTATAAAGAGGATAAATGTGAGTCTTTCACTACTTTCAGAAATACAGGAACAAGAAATATCACACAGAAAAATTTCATATTTTGTGCAGACATTGATACATGCCATAAACAACATTTGTTGGCAAGTCCCCACTGTCTATATATATTTCATATGTGGTTTTTGTTTGACGTAAATGTGTAGCGATCGATTGAACCAAAATACAGACACACATGCACACATGCTATACTTCACACGCTTAAAGGCTTTGATGTAATTTGTTTATGTTAATTTATTTGTCAATTTTCATAGTAGCTGTCTTGCTTCACACACACATTTTCTATTATTGCACAATTTTGCATAAAAAATATATATAATCACATTCCTTCTACAGAATATATTTTGTTTGTACATGCATTAATCTAATCTAATTCAACGAATTAAAATCCCTCTAGAAAGACAAAACGATATTATTATTATATCACTAAAAGAATTCTAAATAAGGACAGACACATCTCATCTTTCTTCAATAATCTCCCACAAAAAAATTAGTAGTTTTATTTTATTTTTCCATGCATAAATTAATTATCTATAAACATCTTCCTCCATAACCTGCATTTCTGAACAATGCTTGTTTCACATCTTCAGAACTTACAAGGGATCGATGCTCATCTACCTGAAACCATGGGGGAAAAAAACATTAATTGCAACTCATTTGAGGTAATAATTAAACAAAACTTTAATTAATTTTCAAGTAGTTAATTACCTCATTACAAGAAGCTCGCAAAGAAAAATCATTAAAACAGCTGATAACACATTGCTGAATATCAAGGCCTAGCATATCGAGAGTGCCAAGTGTGGACAACAAAAGTCCCGGTTTTGTTGCACAACAAACCTCAACCTTTGTGTCTTGGTTTCTCCTTTCTACATCAAACTGGAAAAAAAAAATTGATTAAATGTCCGCTGTAAGATATGATAAGATTATGGATTGGAGTAATTAAATGCTATACCTTGGGAGGGTTCCTCACTTG
The DNA here is from genome assembly GCA_016081115.2 of Rehmannia glutinosa. NCBI lineage: Eukaryota > Viridiplantae > Streptophyta > Magnoliopsida > Lamiales > Orobanchaceae > Rehmannia > Rehmannia glutinosa. The sequence continues at coordinate 408,695 of JABTTQ020002230.1, forward strand.
AGTATCGTTCGGCTTTAGCTCCTTCAAGTAGTTTCCGATGAGGTTGATCTGATTGGCATTATTCTCGTCTAAGCCATCTTCTTGAAGCTTATGAATCTTATCAAGAAGCTCCCTCATGTAATCAATTGTGTCTCCAAGTATAGATGTTCTATCCATCTGATTAATTATTATACATTGTCAGCTACCAAACAAGTCCCACCGTACACTACTTCAAGAATTTGTTTTTCTTTTTTTTGCTTAGAAAACAAAACTAGAGTAAAAAAAAGGACATGTTTCAAAATTACAAAAAATCCCTTCAGATTTCATTTGTCTTAAATTTGAGGGGGTAACTGTAATATTTTTGTAAATGTTAGGGGATTTTTTGAAATATTTTCGAAAATCACCGGAAAAAATATAAGACGGAATCAAACCTCAAGGTTTTTTTTTTATAATTTTCAAAGAACTCTGCGTTTTTTTGTAATTAGCCCAAACCTTAGGGGTGTTTTTGTAATTATCCCTTGATTTTATCTGGGTTAACTGGATATTTTTATTACAGTAAAGAGATTTTTTAAATGTTTTATCCTTATTAAGGAGAAAAACCTCTGGATTTTCTGTAATTATCAAAAACCTCTGGGTTTTTATGTAATTAGTCCAAAACTTAAGGAGGTTTTTGTAATTATCCTTTTTCCGCATACTCAAAGGTGCCTCGTGACAGGTGGGGCAGATTTTTCAAATGTTTTCTGCTTATTAAAATTTTTAAATGTAATTATAAAAAATTCTGGGTTTTTCTGTAATTAGTCAAAAACCCCAGGAGGTTTTTGTAATTAACCCTATATATAATTTTGTAACAAAATAATCAGCAGTAAAAATTGTAGATAATCATTTATTTACCTTGCTGATTTTGGGGACAATTGATCGGAGCATGGAAAGCCGGTCATTTAGTCTCTTCCTTCTTCTTCTTTCCGCCATTAAATTCTTCGATGGCTGCCCATCTGGTTTCTTCGATTTGCTCTTTTTCTCACCATAAATACCTACATTATTAACAATCTCCATGTTTGGACTACCATTTTGTGCACTCTCAACTCTGTAACTACTCATTTCACCTTCAAATCCATTGATACAATTTTCAAAAATGCGCAATTCTCCGGTTTCCACATTTGCCCCGTACTCCTCCTGAATAGCCATTGGTGGCAAATCATGATCATTTTCGTAAAACGAACAGAATTCTTGTGAAGTCAAAGCGTCGAGAAAAGGCTGGAAATCACCGTAGGGACAGGGGTAGTTGAACTGATCTGCTGGTGAAATGAGTTCTAAGAATGATGGATTTGTTGTTAGTGGCAAATGTAAGTTATTATCTGGGATTTGATGATCGAAAGGATTTAAGTTCCAAGTATTTTGGAAGAATTCATTAGGAAAAGGGGGTTCTATCTTTGGAGCCATAATTAACTCCTCTAAGAGACTGTGTTGAGAAAGCTCCATTTTTTTTTTTCTCTTTCTAACTTGAACAAGTGCCAAAGGCTAATTAATACAAGAAAGGTAGAATGGGTGCTAGTTGAACTTGAGGGAATATATATATAGATTGATTAGCACCTGGAGGATATGAGATTAGGATGGAGTATATTTTTGTTTTGTTTTCTCACTCCAAGAAATTCTATGCAACTTCATGTTTATTTATTGTAATTTGATGTGTGTTTTTTTGCACACAGTTGAGGTGGGATGTGTGCGACTCTAGGAAACGCGGTTACTTTTGTGAGGATGAAGTATCCGTACAGGATACATATTGGATATGATAATATTCCATTATGGATACATATTTATATGCAATGTTGTAAAAAGCGCTAGGCACTAGCCAGACGACAGGTTGTGGCCTAGCGCCTAGGCGGAGCCTAGGCAATATGCGGATAAAGGAGGCCTAGCGCCTAGGCGGAGATTAATCGGGGATGGGGCGGAGATCTTTACTGGGGCGGAGATCTTTACAACAGAGTCTATATGCACTCATAAATTATCCAACTGGAAAAAAAATACGACCTATACATCCGAATTTGAAAGAAACAAAGTTTGCCACATCCATATGAGTTTTTATATTCTTTTACTTATAGCAATTCTTGTGTATTTATGTGAGTTTCCGATTTGAGTATTTATGAAATTTTAGTTTTTAATAATTGAAATATTAATTTTTTTAATTGTACTTTGTACATTTATATTTTCAATAATATAAAAATATATAATTTATATGTATATATATATGTCATATGCCCATATCTTTAAAATTTCAAAACATGATGTATTTTCGTAGTTATGTCCGGTATCAGTGTTAATAAAGTGCGTGTGAATTCACCCTATAGCCTGGCTGGCCCTACGAATTTTTTTATAGTCCTTTTTCACCGAAATCTCCAATTAGACAAGGGGTTACATATATACTTAAGTCCCATTGCACCTGAAAGGTTTGACCCACTAATCTGTCTCAAACGAAAAGGATGAATTTAATTGGCATCATAGACCCCTGTCAGGTCCTTGGATTAATTATTTGTACCAAACAACTTTATATCTGATCTCAAAGACACTACACTTTTTGTCACTCGATTCTTTCTACCAATATATATATTTTCTCTAGCATGAATAACCATGCAAAAGTGTTGTTTAGTGTAGCAACTTGTACCTGTTTTTGTTTTTTCTTTTGTGATTATTGGCTGCTAATTAAATTTAAAAAAAAAAAGGAGCTCATAGTTTTGCTAGGATTGATTATATTAATGAAATTAATCCAGATCTCAATAGATACCCAGATTAAAGCTTCTCCTGCTTTAGATCATTAGATGTATATTTTTAACACCTGGAAAAAGTTTATTAACTTTATTATTTTAAGAAACGCTTTTTATATAGTTGATAGATTCTGATTGCCTGGAAAATTAACCAGGGTAATTTGCTTCATATCCCCTGGTCACAAAAAGTAAACCATAGTTTTTAAGGAGGAGACTGCAAAAAGGGAAAGAAAACAGTTGAAAGTTTCTTGCCTCTTCTGTACCTTTAATTTCAAGACAGAACAAAAAAATTTATTATTTGTTTTGGGATACAGTTATGGTGTGAATATATTTATGTACAAGTATTCTATTTTACGAATAAATGTAAGTATATCATGAGATATTTTTCTACAAATAAATATTAATTCGATCGTGAATTGTATATACTTGACGTATAGTTATAGTATCTATGAAATCAACTACTATACAATAAAATAGAATTTGGAACGACTATCCAAAAATGCTACATGCTTGATTGAATTGATGGAAATTATTATAATAGTATAATACTCCACTTGAAAGTTATTCCAGCAACAGTATGTTGCCTCACTTGGTACCTATGATTAATATTATAATTATAAAATTATACATATATAAATACATAAGGGAAAATAAGATTTTTAGTCCTGTAAGTTGGACATGTTTTAGAATTAGTCCTCTAAATTGTCACATTCATTTTTTAGTCCTTTAACTTTCAAATTTTTAGATATTCAGTCCTTTAACTTAACAATTTTATTTTTGGTCCTATAACGTAACATATTTTAGAAATTTGGTCCTATAACTTAACATATTTTAGAAATTTGGTCATGTAACCTTTTTTTAGGGGAATTTAGTAATATAACTTAACAATAGTTAAATTTAATTAATTTATTAAAAGGTTATTTCTAAATTAATTTTATTTTTCAAATCGAATGATTTTAATTAACAAAATTTTTTTTAAAAAAATAAATAATTATTTTTTAATTTAATTAATTTTAAAAAAATATTTAAGCATTAATTTTTTAAACCTTATGAATTAAATGCATCTTGTACACTAGTCTACAGTTACATTTCTTGGAGATAATTATCCTCACCAAGGTTAATTGCATAAATATGACAAATTATTCTTAAGTTACTAATTTGATGTAATTATTTTAATTTTCCTAAAATTCATTAATTATTTTAGAAATTTCTATTTATTTAAACTTTTTATTAATCAAATTAATTTAATTTTAATTGTTTTTATAATTTAATTAGTTTCCAAACATTGAAATTTAATTATTTTATATTTGGTCCTATAAAATAGTTAAATTTAACTATTGCTAAGTTATAGGACTAAATTTCTAAAATATATTAAATTGTAGGACCAAATTTCTGAAATATGTTAAGTTTTAGGACCAAAAATAAAATTGTTAAGTTAAAGGACTGAATAACTAGAAATGTGAAAGTTAAAGGACTAAAAAATGAATGTGACAATTTAGAGGACCAATTCTCCAAAAGGTCCAACTTAAAGGACTAAAAATCTTATTTTCTCAATACATAAATGTCTGTTTAGTTCTTGTATCATTATATTTTTTAGCTAGTCCACGTATTTATTTAGGTGCATTATAAGCGAAAAAGTTATTCAAATTATATTTCATAATGGAAATGAAAAATGGGAAATATATATATATACCTTCCATTAGGGCCGGACCTAGGATTCGGTAGTCGGGGGGGGCAATGTGGTCATTTGTCCAGAAAGAAATATTTTTTAGTTGTGACTTTTAAAAATATTTTATTAGCCATTTTGAGTTTAACTGTCCACTCTGCTATTTTATTAAAATATTTCTCGATCCCGAGAAACATTTCTCAATACCAAGAAATGCGTCGCATTAAATTTTTCAAATTTGCTAAATAACTCACCAAAGAATAATAGGAATGTATGACTGTCATTTTTTTTTGTCAAAATGACTAAAAAATATGTTTTTGAAAAATATGACTACTTTTCATCTCTTGAAAACCTGAATGACTAAAAAATTCTATTTACACGTAATAAAATTTAGAATATATTATATTTTGCATCAAATACAATGTAAATATTTATCATCAAACATCTCAAAATACATAATTACAATTCAAGATATTAAAATTTAGAATGTTTCTCTTGTATATCACGAATATTTGTTACACATTATGATGTATTGAAATGAGAACTTGAAAAGTGTAATGTATAGGCCCACAAATTCAAAAAATATAAATCTTGATATGATTTTTTTTACCAAAAAAAAATGCCAAAAATACATATAAAAAAAACTGAAAATTTTGGGTGGGGGGTGGGGGGGTGGGCAAGGCCCCCTCCAACTACACTTAGGTCCGTCCCTGCCTTCCATTTTGAATTCTTCTAGAGAATAATGAAAAAATATATGTTGAGAAAAGAATAATGAATCGTGAGAGATGATTGAAAAAATTAAGGATGTGATTGGTTGTGCTTTCGTTCCGTTTATTTTCATTTTCTGAGAGAATAGTGGTGGAATTTTTTTTTAAAAATGAAAGTTATATGTGTAGAGAAAAAGTAATGATTTTGTTGATGCGATAGAAAATCTTTTATAGATGTTGATTGTTTGTTAAAATATTTGTGGAAAAAATAGTGAAAAATATAATGTAAGAAAATTGAATAAAAATGAAAAATTGATTGAAAATATACAATATAGATCTCATTTTATACCTTTTGTTATCAAGATTAAGAGAAAATAATAAAATAGTGATAAATTAAAGAAATTATCGAATATTAATAGGGGAAGGAGAGATAAATAAATAGTATAATTGAGTATTGGGAAGTGTGAGAGAGGAAGAGAAAAATAAGTTGATTTTGAAGACAAATGAGATTTCTTTGAAATTTTTTTCATTTCTTCCATAAACAATCACACTTCCAAAAACTTTTTCTCTCAAAAATGAAAATTTAGAAAAACAATCTCACAACCTAATACGTTTTTGGGCGAAGTAATCAGTGTTTGTTTTGATTTCACATTACCCTTTCCCTTATTTCCTGGAATTAATGAGGTGGCAAATTCTTTCCTCAAAGTCTTCCTAAGAATAATATACGATCCAATATGCATAAATATTAATACATTATTTAATTATTTATTATCATAGATATATATTATCTTTATTTAATACTTAAAAATACAATAATTTATTTTAAAATAAAACGGATTGAGACATACTATATGATAAAGAATTCCTTCACTGAAAATCATATAAAAGTGTTACTTCTATCCATATCAATTCTCAAAACTCTCTTTCCACAACGTCTTCATAAATACCTTAAACGAAAACAAACATTACCGAGTTCACAATTTAATCATATATTGACAGTGTCCTTTTTCTGAATCCGTGTCTGAAAAAATGTCACTATTATTACCCCCTACATATTTTTAGGCTCAATATAAAAACCGGCAATACCACATGAAAAAAAATAGAAAAATTCTTATACGCTTTTTTTGAATTTTATTTTTGATTGTGATCTAAAGGTAGCTACGGAAAAAGAACCTAAAAATGAATATCACGTGAATATTTGACCTGAAAATGCACATGTGGCTGTAACTCATTGTGCCACAAATTAAAGCTGTCAAATCTTTCGAATGTTGCCAAAACTTTTCCCAATAGTAAAAAAAAAATGTGAGAAAATAAATAAATTCTTTTAATTTTCATCATTCTGATCACAAGCTAGGGCAAGGCTGTCCCCAAAAAGTAATCCAAAACTTAGACAAATTATACAAGAGTTTGAACATCAAACCTTCATTACTTGGAACCTAAACAACAATCCAAATTGCAATTGGCTGTTATTCAATACATTATACACGTACTTCTACTACGTACTATTTAATAAATCTTGATCAATTCTCACGACAAAAAAAAAAAAAATCCGCTTTACTGACAGAATTTACCAACAAAAATGATTTTGTCACTAAATTTTACAGTTAACTATAGAATTAAAAATATTATTTTTCCGCAAATTAAACAGACAAATTACCGATAGATCACTAATAGTTTTTAAATTTACGGACAGAAATATTGTATGTATTTACAAATAATTTTAGATTATATAGATAAAATTTTACCTACAACGATTTTATATATCTACACTTTATAGTTATTTTAATATACTTAGCTACATAATTTTCTATAGATAAACTGAATTTGTCTTATAATATACATATAAACTATTCATTTTTGCGACTTTTAAAAAGATTATATTCTGTCAAATTAATTCTTGTGTGTGTGTGCGTGTGTGGGTACAACGGAGCATTTGACTTTGATAGGGTTATAGGCTTATAGCAGCCGTGGCATGAAAATAATAACGACCCGAATGTTAGGAAAGGGTGCAATGAATTTACTTTTTCTTAAATATATCATGTGCCCCCTACCAATTATTTTAGACTCGGGAAGGAAACTAGAAAAAAGAGAAGATAATGACTTGATGAGAAACTTTGAGCATTATTATGTTTTTATGCATCCCAAATTCATAGTCTTATTCGGCTAATAATTGTCATCAAAATAAATTATTACATAAAAAGCCATATTTCTTTCCCTAATTGACAAGACTGAGAGTAACCCAGATGTGATAGAGAAACCGCGGCGATAATTCCAGACTCACTCTTCCCTTAACAACCAACTCTAGTAATTATTATTATTATTATTATTATTATTATTATTATTATTATTGTTATTATTATTATAAATCTTAATTTCTTTTGTTTCAAAGAAGATTACAAGAAAAATATTCACGATCATAAATATAATACTGTGAAATAATTTGTTCGATGATATTCAATCTTGTTTGTATATTTGTAGAAATCACTGCAAGAAAACAATCAAATTCAGACGAAATAATTCCAACGGAATAAAAAACTGTTGGAATTTTCAAAATTCCAATTCTATATCATACCGTTGGAAAATTCCAACAGAAAGTCCAACGATAAGAAAAACCATACTGTTGAAATATTTTTTCTATAGGAATTTTCGTTGGAATTTTGTCATTCCAACGACCATTATACCAATAGTGCTTTTCCATTGGAATTTCTCTTGGAATCGATACTTCCAACGGAAAATGGCCAAATACCAACGGATTTTTTTCGTTGGAATTTCCTTTTTTTTTTGTAGTGAATCAGTAATTTCTTCATTAGTCATTTAATTTCCTCCCTTATTTTTCTCCCTCGTAATTTATTTTCCACACATTTCTCTTAAATATAAAAAACGATGCAGCCGTAATGATCATTGTGTAACTAAGAGGGTGTTTGGCTAAGCATATTTAATAGATCTTATAAGCTCTATATTTTATAAGATGTTTTTAGAGCTTATAAGATGTTAGCTCTTATTTTAATAATATATATAAATTATTGAAGTGTTTGGATAAAATAAGATGATAGATCTTTTAAGATGTTAGTAAATATAATTTTGTAATTAAATTGTCAGATTAAAAGAGTTTGTCGAAATAAGATCTTATTTTGAAAAAAAATTGGTATTTCCTTTTTTTTTAAAACAACTTATATGTTGCTAACATCTTATTGTGGGAGCTTATAAATATTTTTTAAAAAAATATTTACCAAACAAAATTAAAGAGCTTATAAGCTTTCGAACATCTTGTAAGATATTTTGAAGAACTTATAATAATCTCAGCTAGCCAATCAAACTCTAATTTGAGAATTTAAATATTTTTTTGCATCCAAAATTTGTTTTACTTAAAATCACATAGGTAACTGTATCGAAAACAATTTTCTTGTCCTCTAAATATCAATGTCCCACTAAAAGTATGGGTATAAATTTAAATATTAATTCATTATTACTTCCATATCAAATAAATCGATATATATATAAATCCTTTTCACCAAAATAATAATAACAATAATAATTTCCTCTCCTTTCCCTTGACATGTCCAAGACACCAAAATGTACAAGCAATAATGCACAATGTTGCATCACAATAGTAGGGAATAATAATAAACAGTATGACAAAATTAAAACAAAAAACAAACCAAGGGATACAACAACAGCCCACAATATTGTGAGCAGAAACCGCTTTTGCAGTGACCTTTTATGGCAATTTTAAATTCTGTAGGGCCAATCCTGGATTCTGTAATGTTTGATTAGCAATCCTAGAGATTATCTGGCGTCTGCAAATAATATGTATCAAACAAAACGACATCGTCGACACTGTTCATTGCTACATGCATCTGACATTTGTACTCACACTCTTCTTCATGATCAGTTCTCATTTTGTTTTCACTCTCAGGTACTTACTTACTTTCATCTCCAGTCTAATCCTGAAATCCAGATTCATGTGTAGAACGGATAGTTTAAATAGTGGATTACTATATGGAACAATAATATATGGCCTACTTTGTTAACGTTATGCTAAAATTCAGTTTTTTCTACTCGCCAATAATAAATCGAACCGTGTAAATTAGCCCACTTTAGGCGTTATGTCGACCAGACCAATCGCATCCTAAAGAAAATCAAATTAATTTATTGCTCGTGATAAATTATTGGACCAAGTGATATATGGTACTGTGGATATCAAAGATTCAAGATTCAAGAATTATTTTAGGTCATTTTTTATTTTAAATTTCAATAAAAATCCATTTCCAGGAAAATTGTGAATAATGGGTCATGATCAGCATTTATTTAATTAATAGAAAAAGTTATTTCTCATACTATATATGTATATGTGATTCCGCACAAGAAACATCATACGTTTTGGAGGTTGAATAATATTTCAATCCTGTTGTGTTTAATTAATCCAGCCAATCTCGATCTTTAACACTTTGGATTCGTACAATAATATATTATTGGATCATATTATATGATGGAAGACTAGAGAGAATAAAAAATGTGAGCTGAGAACTGTTGCATTGTATTAAGAAAATTAGAAGTCACACGGATTACATGACTCAGCTGGGTTTATATACCCCAAACCAAAAATAATTGTTAAATCGTAAGAAGGGCAAATAGCAACTTCAAAGACTAATAAAATGACATCAGCAACTTACCCACCTAACATAATGTAATATTAAACATCCCCCTCAAGTTGCACCATGAAGAAGATCAAACATGTGCAACTTGGAAAGAAAGGCACGAAACTGAGAGAACTCCAACACCTTTGTGAAAACATCCGCCAACTGTTGAGAGGAAGAAACCTTAGTAGGCAAAACAAAACCTGCTTTATATTGATTACGAACCAAGTGACAGTCTATCTCCAGGTGTTTAGTCCGTTCATGAAACACTGGGTTGGCCACAATGTGGAGGGCGGCCTGATTATCACAGAACAAAGGAATGGGTGTAGGCAAAGGAAGATGTAAATCAGCAGCCAAATAGGTGATCCATTGGAGCTCACAGACCGTAGAACTTAGTGCTCGATACTCTGCTTCCGCAGATGATTTTGAAACGGTAGATTGCTTCTTAGCTTTCCAAGAGATCAGGCAATCACCAAGAAAAACACAAAAACCTGTGATAGATCTCCTAGTATCCTTAAAGGTGGCCCAATCCGCATCACAATATGCCTTGAGAGAAAAAGAACCAGTGGAAGCATAAAACAATCCCTTGGAAGATGTACCCTGCAGATATGTGAGCACATGAAGAGCAGTCTCCCAATGAGAACTGAGAGGCTTATTCACAAACTGACTCAACTGTTGCACACAGAAAGATATATCAGGCCGGGTTAAGTTTAAGTATAGAAGCCTTCCCACCAATCTTCTATACTTGTCAGGATCTTCCAAAGGAATGCCATCATCTCCTGTCAACCTTAGACCCAGTGGAAATGGAGTGGCAACTGGCTTGCAATGCAGCAAACTTGTATCAGCGATGATGTCCAATATGTATTTCCTCTGGTTTAAGGTGGTCCCAGCAGAGGTCTGTGATATCTCCAGGCCTAAGAAGTACTTAGCTTCTCCCAAGTCTTTAATAATGAAAAGATCATCCAAGTGTTTCTTTAATCCCACAATGTCCTCCAAATGAGAACCAGTCACAAGAACATCATCCACATATATCAACACAAACAAAGACCTGTTGCCGAGTGCTTCACAAAGAGGCAATTATCATGAGCAGACTGATTAAAGCCATATGCAATGAGTTTAGCACGAAATTCAGAGTTCCATTGCCTTGAGGCCTGCTTCAACCCATACAAGCTCCTCTTCAAAAGGCATACCTCCCCAGGTTTGGCCTTTAAATACCCCTCTGGAGGAGTCATATAGATCTCTTCATCCAAATACCCGTATAAAAAGGCATTATTCACATCCAACTGATGTAAATGCCAACCCCTCAAGGTAGCAACAACAATAAGTAACCTCACTGTCACTAGCTTGGCAACTGGGGAAAAACTGTCCAAATAATCTTCCCCAGGGATTTGTAGATATCCCTAAGCCACCAAACGGGTTTTGAACCTATCCACAATCCCTTCAGGTGTCATCTTAATTTTATATACCCACTTACTTCCTATGGCAGTCTTGTGTGAAAGAAGAGTAGTGAGCACCCAAGTGTTATTCAACTCCAAGGCATCCAACTCCTTATGCATTGCTTCTACCCACCTAGGATCAGTGCTAGCTTGAGCATGAGAAGTGGGCTCCTGCAGATTAGCTACAGGTGCTATAGACATGAAAGAATGAGCAGGATGAATAGAAGAAGAAATAGAAAGAGAAGGAGAGATAAGAGGAGAACCTGAAGGAGGCAAAGACTGGACTGCAGCAGGCTGCAGGTTAGCTGTGCTGCAAGAGACATAATCATGCAACCAAAGAGGTTTTTACTTAACTCGAGGTTCTTTTTTGAGAGCGATTGGGACATCTAAATCCGAAGAATGATGGATAGCAGAGGTGGAATCATGAGTAGGGACTGAGGTTGGAGAAGTATCAGAAGAGGAAGGAACAGGTAAAGGAGTTCTAGGCAGAGTAGAGGAAGAAGAAAAAGAGGAAAAAGTATTCTCAACAAAGTACACTTCTCTGGTGACAAAAACCTTATGTGTGACAAGGTTAAACAGTTTATATCCCTTCTGGCTAGTTTCATACCCCAGAAAAAGACACTTATGGGCTCTAGGATCAAATTTGCCTTTAAGAGGCAAAATATTTGTAGCAAAAGCAAGACATCCAAATGGTTTAAGTAATGAATAATCAGGTGATTTGTTGTAAAGTAGCTCATATGGAGTTCTCCATTGTAACAATGCACTAGGCAATCTGTTGATCAAGTAAGTAGTTGTAAGCAAAGCAAAAGGCCAAAAATCTATAGGAAGATGTGACTGGAAAAGAAGGGCCCTAGCAGTTTCCAATAAGTGCCAATGCTTCCTCTCTACCCTTCCATTTTGTTGAGGAGTATAGACACAATTTTTTTGGTGAATGATGCCATGAGCATGGAAAAGAGAGGAACAGTGATGATTGATAAATTCAGTGCCATGATCAGTTCTGAAGGATTTTATGTTAATGTTGAACTGATTTTTGATTAAGAGAATAAATTTTTCTAACATAAATGGAACTTGACTTTTGTGACTTAATAGAAATGTCCAGGTACCTCGACTGAAATCATCAACTAGAGTCAGAAAATATGGAGTATGGAGGAACATACTCCCAGAATAGAATGGCCCCCATACATCAACATGCACTAATTCAAACATAGTAGAAGCACAAGAAGTACTTAAAGAAAATGGTTGTCTGTGTTGCTTTGACACATGGCAAACATCACAATTTTTCATTGAAACTTGTGAAACTTCAGAGTAAAGAGGTTTAAGAAATGGTAAATGCAAAAGAGTACCTATAGAAGCATGTCCTAATCTTTTGTGCCACAACTCAAACAAATTATTACAAGATGTGGATCCAAAATCCATGTTACAAGAAGCAACAAGACTATGAGGAAAAGGAACAGGAGACTGATAAGAGGCAGCTTGCAGCACATATAGCTTCCCCATAGCCTTGCCAACAGCCAGAATTTGATCAATCCTCAGGTCCTGTAGAAAGCAATGTGAATGAAGAAATACACATTTGCAGTTAGAATCATGTGTGAGCTGGAGAATAGACAACAAGTTACACTTAAAGGAAGGAACATATAGAACATTTATGAGAGTCAACTGACTGGAAATAGGCACATCACCAGACAGTGTAACAAGCTTATAAGATCCATCTGGTAAGAAAACAGTGACAGTACTAGAGATGGATTTAAGATTGGAAAAGAGGGAACGAGAGTTACACATGTGTCCACTGGCACCTGTATCTAAGATCCAAGAACCTCCTTCCAATTGCTCAAAAGTACTCATAGCACAATGATAGGTGGAGTTAGAAAGACTACCTGTGTAACCAGCAAAATGAGCATATGTGATGTCATCTCCTTTGTTACCACCATTTCCCATAGCTGCTAGATATTTAGCCACTTCTTGTTGAACAATATTCCTTATATCCCCTGGCAACACTCCTCTGTTCACATTATCCGATCCTTTAGAATCCACCAGCACACCATTAGCCATTGGATGTGATCTCTGATCCTTATTCCCTTTAAACCAGTCCGGATATCCAACAAACCTAAAACATTCTGTAATCTCATGCCCATTCATCTGGCAATGCTTGCACACAAGCTTTGTCTTCTCCTCCTTAGTCCGACGATTCACACCTCTGAACCTTCCACCCTGCCAGTTATTAGGCCTATTGTTAGATGTTCTTCCTTGCTGTGCGAGCATAACTGCTCCTTCTAAGCTTTTAGGAAACAACTGATGAACAGATCTCTGTTTCTCCAACCTCAAAATCATGGAATACTAGGATCTGACTGCGAGCTTGTTCATATCCTTCATTTATTCCCATTAGAAATTGCATGAGCTTAGTGTTCTTATCATTCTCAATAGTCTGCTTATGGCCATCACAGGTGTAATTTGGCATCGAAACTAAATTTGAATATTCATCCCACAATCGCTTAAGCTTCGTAAAATACGTCATAAGAGAGGCATTCCCCTGAGTTACACTGGCAATCTCACGCTGTAATTGATACAACTGTGGACCATTACTTTGTCCAAATCGCTCTTCTAAATCAAGCCATAACTCTCGTGTGGATTTCGCATAAATAAATCTGTCAGATATCTCCTTAGAAATATAATTGAGCAACCAACTAATCACCATAAAATCAATTTTCTGCCATTGTTCAAATTGAGCTGAAGATTCAGCAGGTCGAGTTATCTTACCATTGACGAATCTGAGCTTCGTCTTAGCTCCTAAGGTGATAGACATCGCTCTTCTCCAAGGAAGATAGTTCGTACCAGTGAGTTGACTTGTGACAAGAATAAGTCCTGGATAATCCGAGCCATGCAGCTGCAGCGGCTCATCCTCTTTCGCGGTGGTTTGATTTGCGATTTCATGAGTAAGAAGATTAATTTCACGGTCACCATCGTCCATCAGTCCGTCCAACTCCGGCGAGAAGATGGGACCGGAACCCGCTCTGGATACCATGATGAAAGACTAGAGAGAATCAAAAATGTGAGCTGAGAACTGTTGCATTATGTTAAGAAAATTAGAAGTCACACGGATTACATGACTCAGTTGGGTTTATATACCCCAAACCAAAAGTAACTGTTAAATCGTAAGAAGGGAAAATAGCAACTTCAAAGACTAATAAAATGATATCAGCAACTTACCCACCTAACATGATGTAATATTCAGCAGCTTCCAACTATAAACCTCCTATGTCAAAATTAGTGCTAATCGATGTGGTTAATTATAGAGTAATATGTAAGGGAGAAATATAACGTAATGAATAAACTCTGGTTAAGATATAACTAAATATATTTTTTGATTATGACTTTTAGTTAGGGGTGGAAATAGGGCAGACTACCCAACAGTACAGAGGCTTATGGCCCGGCTTGCTAAGGTTCTGACTTAATTGGCTTGACCTATTTAACAATTGATCCATGCTCGGCCTTTTATAAAGCCTATTTAAATAGTTGAGTCAGGCCCGAGCACTTAAAAAAGCATTTTAAGCTCAACAGGCCGACCTATTTAAGGTCTACGTATAATATATATAATATTATATATATAGTACATATATAACAATATTATATTATATATATATATTGAAGATATAAATTGTATAAAAGTAATACATATATCTTATATATAAATATAATATTAAAACACTAAAGAGACATGCATTTATTTTGTATTTGGATTTGTTATTGTTATGGATTTATTGGATATTGTATCATCATATTTATGTTCTTTGGAGATATAGTGGATTCTATTGTCATGAGCATTTTGTTGTTTTCATTATGAATCTTGTATCAACTATCATGAGAGATTGTCGCGTGTTTGTAGTTTACAATTAATATTGTTTTTTAAATTAACTTTGATTGGCTTAAACAGACTTTAAATAGGCTCAGACTTGATCTTTTTACTTAAAAAGGGCTGGTTGAGCGGATGAAAAAAATCCTATTACAGATAATAGCTAGGTCAGGTTTGGGCCTAAACTTAACAAAACAGACCCAAACCTTCCAACTCAAAGTCCGATTTCGCTTGGCACATTTCCACCCCTACTCGTAGCAAGACTTGGTTTTAAAAAAATGTTTCTAAAAAAAATGAAAAAAAAAAGTGTGCATGTTATATAATAGAAAGGGATACTACCCATGCATTTTAACCAACTTACAAAAAGCTAGCTACAGTTATATTTTAATTTGTGGTAATAGGTCAAATTGGTCACTTATGTTTTATTTAAATGAAAAATAGTCATGTTTTCCAAAACATTTATTATGTTTTATTTAAATGAAAAATAGTCATGTTTTCCAAAACATTTATAATTTTTGAACCATTTTGACTAAAAACTTACTATCATACCCTTCATGTATTTTCTGGTGAGATACTTGGCTAAAAAAAATATGTTTTTGAAAAACATGGCTAAAAAATATATTTGCTATGGAGAAAATGTCAAAAATCCGATGGGCTCTTTTACATTTACAAATACTCAAATACCCCTTATAGTAGTGTTACAAACACCCCCGTGATATATGTATTTACTTAACAAATACTCCTCTCTTGAAGGGTGATTTGTAAGAGAGAAACAAATATCAGTGAAATATAACAAATACTTGTGGGAGATAGTCGCACCGTGAGACGAGTAAAAAAAGTAATACTTTTAAGTGTAAAAAATTAATATTTTTGGGACAAAAAATAATACTTTATTTGTACATACTTTTTAGTTGTTCAGACAATATAAAATTAGTTTTTAGTATAAAAATTTATTAACGGTATCACTATTTGATATCAGACCTACTCATGGAATATATGTATATTGGGGAAAATGCAAAATTAGTCCTGCATCTATTAGAGTATTATAATATTGGTCCTATAACTTTTGAAATTGGGATTTTAGTCCTGTATGTTTTGCCACTTTTACAATCTTGGTCCTATAAGTTTTAGATTTGTGCAATTATGGTACTTTAAGTTTTAAGTTGATGCAAATTTAGTCCTAAGAGCTATTTTAGTATTTCAATTATTCCAAAATGCCCTTGATAGCCAAAATATTCAAAATACTTAAGATCAAGTAAAAAATGGTATGAGAGCCTATTTGTTTTTCTTTACTTATGAGTTGAGTTTATTTATTATTTATGCTATAGCTTGCCAGCCTAATTAGAGCTGGTAATGACGGCCTAGTCCATCAGGCTTTTGCGAAATTTCGGGTCGGGTCGGATTGTCCCTATTTTGGCGGGATGCAGAATTGTCTGGCTCAGCCCAACTCATGCATACATTCTATGTAGAACAATTCGGGCCGGCCGGACGTTTTTCCGGTCTAAAAATTGCAGTCCAGCCCAGCTCAGCCCTGGGTTTTTCCACCTCTAAGCCTTATTATGGAAGAATTTTAGATTTATGAATCTAGATCAAAACTCGATATATGAGTTCTACACGTATTATTTTCTATTATGAAAATACAAAAACATTTACAAATTTGCCTAAATTGGTTATTTTGAATAATAAGACCGAAATTACCACAACTAAAAAATAAAATACTAAAATTATCAAATCCTAAAAATTACATATTAAAGTTGTTATTTTTGCTAGGGGTAAAATTGTCACATGATTAAAATTGCAACTTCAATAGTTACATGACTAATATTGCAATACCCTATAGATACAGGACCAATTTTGCAATTTTCCCTACGTATATTTGAAAGATAATTGTTTTCTTTTTAATTAGACTAACCCCCAAAGGTGTTTTTGTATTATTCCTAATAGAAATTTTATATCTTGACCGGATCGAGTTCAAGTCGAATATAATCCATGGCAAAGTGCACGGATCTTGACGTCATATTTAGTAGAATTAGCTTTGTTTTTTTTTTTTTTTTTAACTTATTTCAGCATTCAATATCCCTCATCAGACAATACATATAATATATCATATATTAGAGATCGAATTGATTCGTGAGGGAGAAAAGTGTATGAAAGAGCTGAAGTTGGTGGTGGTGGAAGCATGTGTGGAAGGAATTTTTTCATGTCAGCAGACCACATTGGGCAACACTCTGCAAACGTAAAAAATAGTTAAGGTAGGAAAGAACATCTTTTCATTCTGTCCATGCATGGTGCCTTAACTTTATTTGTTTATTTGTGCTATACAAATATTTATATGTGTGTCGTATTGTCTTGTTTTTCTGTTGGTACTGTTTGAGAATATTTCCTTTTTCTAATTGTAGCTCCGGACAGAATATAGAAAGACGGTGTTGGGTCTTTCATGGGTCTAATCAACAATACATGCATTTAATTTGTTAAAAGTTGGGGGGCATGGTTTTGGAATCCGGACAGTACCAATAGGTCGGATCGATTTAATCAAGAATCGATTATGACATCAATTTGATTTTGTAAGTAATTATAATAGGTGATATGAAACTTAGGAAGAAGGTTTGATGTCGTCAGTAGAGCTGTCAATTTCCAGTCCGACTTACTTTAGGATAAGGTTAGATTGAGTTGTATCTTATATACATGTTTGAAATGGATCAAGTCTACTTGGGTCCGACTTGAACAGTCCAAAGCTCGGTTGACCCGACTGACCCGATACAATTTAAGCAATATGGAGTTTGGACTGGCCTATACAAGAAATTAGCGTCGCAATTGAATTTTGGATTGGGCCGACCGACCCAATATTTTTTGCATTTGCCCGATAGACATTGGCCAGCCCATTACGGCTAGAGATGACAACGCAATAGGTAGACACAGGTATTCCGTACTCACCCGCCTAGACCCTAGTAAGATGAGTATGGGCAATTTTAATTTTCAGGGTTTAGGACAGGTACCGGATGTAAAATTAATAACCACTAGAATATGAGTAGGGTTAAAACTTAAACCCCTATGATATATACCTGATATCCAAAATTGTTTATATAATCGGGTATAAGACGGTAAGGCTGTGCACGGGACTTAGAGATTACCGAAACCGAACCGATATCCGGACCAAAAGATCTCCGAACCGAAAATATCCGTTGACTTTTTGACTTTCTCCGAACCGTACCGTACCGAAAATATTTATGGTACGGTTCTGGAGATTTTTCAAATACCCGTACCGAGAACAGTATCGAACTGTACCGAACCACTCCGAACCGAGGACCCAAAGATAGAACCGATTTTAAAAATTTTATATAAATACATATACTTTATTTCTATGTTGTTTTTATTTTGATATTGAATTAACTACAAACTATTTGAAATTAAATTGAATATAAAGCATATTTCTGATATTATGAATTTGAAAAAAAAAAGTTTGATATTAATAATAGACTAAATAATTTAAAATTGAAATTAGCTAAATGATTAGTAAATTGCACTTAAAAGAGAAACATGTAATAGTATCATATTACAACAATATAAAAAAATCATATTTTAATTTTTTTACCACATCACATAAATTATAAATATAATTTTATTGATTATGTTAAGTTGTTAAGTATGAGACATTAGATTATAAATTTATACAAGTTTTTATTTCATTTTAATTTATAAAAATTATTAGTTAATTATATACGTTCTATGTCAATAGAAGAACAAATGCCCAAATAATATACTATTATTGTATTATAGAGGTTATTAAGTTTAGAATTTTGGATTGTGTTACCTATTACAGTTTTAGTTTTTATTTTGGGACTACGCTAAAAAGATACTAGAACTCTAGAAGTATATTCGTTTGGTGATTTTTATATTGATTTTCTCTTTTCTTTTTTTTCCCCAAATTTGTATGCTTTATTTATGGGTAATTTCCGAATCTCCGTCCCGAACCGGACCGTACCGTCCCGTCCTATTAGAACCGAATCTCCGTCCCGAACTGTCCCGAACTTTTGGTACAGTTTGGGACGAAGATTTTTTTCTATTGTTCGGTTCTGGAGATTTATTTTCAGAATCTCCGAACTTCGGGTCGGTTCTGGATATTTCCAAATCTCCGAACCGTCCCGTACCGTGCACACCCCTATAAGCAGGGGCGTAGATGGGGGGGTGCTCCCTGGTCCCAAGCACACCCCAACTTGGAGCTTGATCCTGGATTTTTTTTTTTTTTTGTTATATGTTTGGGCTTTGGGCTAGGAAAATTAAGATTTGGGCTAGGGGTAAAAATAAAATACTCAAAGCCCAATACTTAGCCCACTCCAAAATTAAAAAAAAATCTATATCTTTTCTTTCTGGGGGAGCGGACGACTTACGAGATATTGAAGAAGGGAGAAATTGTAAAAAATCCTAAACTAAACCCTAATAGAAATCCATCCACCAAAAATTGAAATACTTTCAGTTGGGAAAAACTTTCAGGCGCGGCGAATTCTGGCAGGTGGCGCGAACTCGGGCAGCGGCACCGATTAATTTTTGCAAGTAATCCCTTATATTCAACTCTTAGTCTCTTACAACCTATTTTTGTAAGTCTTATTTTTTTTGGAAAAAAAAAATTCATTGTTGTTTATGGGATTTGCTTTATGATTATTTATATTGAAGGGGTTGATTGAAATCATGGTTTTTGATTCCTGTGATGATCTAGGACTATATGTTCTTCAACCATTCATGTTAATTAGGCCAAAAACTTAAGTTTAATAGCATTAACTAAATGTCTAAATAAGAATGGGATATGTTTCCACTGGATATGTTTCCACTGGAAAAACACTTCTTCAAGAGTTACGAGAACAAGGATGGGATAAACTAATTCAGGAAGTAAAAGATTTTTGCACAAAGCATAAAATCCATATACCTGACCTAATCAACAACCTTGGTCGTGGTAGGAGGCAAATAACTCTTGAGCATCATTACCATTTTGAAGTTTTTAATGAGTGCATAAATTTTCAACTGACAGAGTTGAACTCGAGGTTTAATGAGAAATCTGTTAGATTGTTCGAGCTTAGAATGACGTTGGATCCAAAAAATTCTTTTGAAGCATTTAATGTTGATTATATCTATAAGCTTGCTGTGGAGTTTTATCCTGATGATTTTGATCAACAAGAAAGACATACTTTGACGAGCGAATTCAATATTATAAAGTTCATGTGGTTCTAAATTGTGAATTTCAAGTGTGTACCCTTGCAAAATTGTGTGAGAAGCTGGTGGAAACAAGAAGGTCAGACGACTACAAAATGATAACTAGATTAATTCGCCTTGTGTTAACTTTACTGTTTCTAGGGCTACAACCGAGAGGTCGTTTTCAAAGAATAAAGTATGTGAAGACCGCAATTCGCAACAAAAATGGATGATGAGTTTCTTGGTGATAGTTTGATAATTTATATTGAAAGAGACCTTGTTAGAAAAATAGATATAGATTCTCTTATTGATGAATTTGCTAAAGTAAAAAATCGTAAGGTTCAACTTACTTTTTAGCTTTGTATTAGATATTGGATTGTTGAACATTTTTATCGTAATGTGCTTGATGTTGTGTCCTATTTTTTTTTTCTTGTTAATATAACTATATAAAGGGGTTTCTGAATTTTTGGTCTGGCTAGGGGTAGTCTGGTATCCTGGCTACGCCCCTAGGTATAAGTGTCGGGTATCTGAGAATACACAGCCATATAAACACCCATGTAAAATATTTTCATATATATATATATATATATATATATATATATAGGAGATGGTTCAAATGGGACACCCCTCCTTATATGAGACGGTGCAGATTTATAATAAACCGTTGGATTGATCTTTTGGATGATTCAGATTAATCCCATTATTTTAGGCAATTAGTTAATGCAAGAGTTTAAAATGGTAATTTATATTATTTTTGAATTATTAATTAAGGGCAAATATGTCTTTTATATTTGTGTGTAGAAGGTAGGTATTATTTTACCTTTTTCTGCTCCTATATTTAAGGGGGAGTTATATCCTTTCAAAAATATACGTCTCTTCAGATTTCATCTGTAGAAGGTAAGATTTATTTTACCTTTTTCGGTTCCTATTTTTAAAGGGAGTTATATCCTTTCAAAGCACACGTCTTTTATAATTTCGAATTGTATGATATAGTTAAATTTACTGTATAGATTTAACCGTTATCTGTATATTTATGTCATTTTTGTTGTATAATTAGTTTCGAATTGTATGATATGGTTAAATTTACTGTATAGATATAACCTTTATTTGAACACTTATATCATTTTTGTTGTATAATTAGTTTGTTGTTGTATGTTATAGTTAAATTTACTATATAGATATAACCGTTATTTGTATATTTATGTCATTTTTGTTGTATACTAGTTTCGGATTGAATGATATATCATATAGTTAAAGTTACTGTATAGATCTAACCTTTATCTGTATATTTATGTCATATTTGTTGTATAATTAGTTTTGTGGAGCAGTAGCAAAATTACTGTATAGATATACTTCTTTTTATACAACAAGTAAAAAGTATGTATACAATTAGTTTAACATAAGTATACAGTTTATATTATAAAATAACAAATTTACAATATTAAAATCATTAAACAACCAATTTAAAAAAAAACACACATAATTGACAAGCTTAAAACATCAAAAGTATACTAAAAATACACACCACCATCCGAAACAAAAGCTGGAAACAACTTTTTTACCCCAGAAAAAAGCTGGATTCAGCTTTCTTCCCCAACACATTATCATTCCAATTCAACAGAATGCAATTATAAATACAGTAAATTTATTCTAACACTACACAAACATGTGATGACAAATACATTAAAATTGTATTATATAGCTACCATGGAAATTAAGCTATGTTAAAGACATACACAAAACTGTACTGCACAAAACAACAAAACTGTATTAAAATAAACACTAAAACTAAACTAAGTATACAACGAAATTATTGACCCATTCGCCCAACACCAAACAAGAAAACTTAGAGTACTAGAATCCATGCCAATTCAATCATGTTGCAACACCAAAATCCATTTCAATCCCTAAACCAAAGTCCACAACAACCCGTTGGAAATTCCACTGAAAATGTCACATATAGCTCAGTCAAGAAAAAAAACAAACGAGAAAAAGAAAATATAAGGAGAAAAAGATACAGGCAAAGATGTAAAGCCCAGCCACCACCATAATCCACCATAGTCGTGATAAGGGTCTTTTTATGCACGTTTTATGTGTATATTTGAGTAGAATTCGAGTTATTTTATTGTTAGTTTTGTAAATTTTTGATTATACATAGTTCATATTACTCCGAGGTGCTTTTATTGATGTAGATTGACCATTCGGGGCTAATTTTGGTGAATTTCGGACCATGGATTCATGTCAAAACATACCGGGGAGTTTAAGGATGCAAAAACGCTCGAAATTCCAAGCCAAACGCGTCATTTCGGGGCCGTTTTGGTCCAACACGGGCAGGGGTGTCGGGCAACACGGCCGTGTTCCGCCGGGAGCTAAAAACTCGATTTTTTCGCACAAAACAGCCTCCGACACGGCCAGGCCGTGTTCCCCAACACGGCCGTGTCCAGGAACACGGCCTGGCCGTGTTGGGAAGCACGGCCATGTCAGACGGAGTGCTGGTCGCACAATTAAACAAAGACGGCCTGGCCGTGTCGGGCGACACGGGCGTGTCCGGACCTCTTTTTGCAACTTTTCTTTGCGGAATTTGGGGAAAACTCACCAACCAACCCATTTTGGTCACTTTTGTACACTTTTAACACCCTATTTTTTGAAACATGTCTCCATGTCCCCTCCTCATCACTTGAATACAAGAATTCACCAACCAACAAGGAAAATGGAGGCAATTGTTTAACAAAAGAGAGTACTATCAATGTATTGGTTGCCTATAAAAGCCAAGGGTTGAAGTTGGGAGAGGCATTCGATTAGATACTCGTGAAATATTCATTGTATTCATTTCATTAAGTAGAATTGGGATCAAGGGGTCTTGGAGGAGAAAGCTTGGGGCAATATTGGAGAAGAAGGCTTGGAGCAACATCATCAATCAAGAAAGAAGTCAATTGAGATTTTGAGAAAGATAAGTACACCATGTCCTCAATACTTAAATCTTCTTGTGTAATTTATTCTTTGGTCAAAATCATGTGTAGCTAAACTCCTAGTGTTTGAATGTAATGAACTCTAGAATGGATTTGTGATTAAGGTGTGTATGTTTTTAATAAAATCTTCATATTTTGTGTGATTCACTTATATTATGCTTCGTTCATTCGAATTGATATATGCGCAATATTGATTTGAAGTTTATTTTTCATCCGGGAAATCGAGAGATTCATGGTGAAATAGAACCTATATAAGTGAAAAGAGTTGCATGCAATCCTAGATATAGGACGACATAAATCTTCTGGATTAGGGTCAAACCTAATATGGGAATTCATAAATCGTTATAATGCAATCTTGGGGGTTTTAACTAGAAAGAGATTTCAGTTAATCAACTTGAGATTAGGAGTTTTTCGCCTTGAGAAAGGGATTAACTTAAATCGGGAATTTCTACGGACCACATAGCATGAGATTTTATTAAAAGAGGTTGGTTTTTGCTTAAGGGCTTATGGTTGAATCTTTTAACTTGTCAAATCACAAAAACATTCTAGAGGGATTTACATTCAAACACACTTCTATCTCTTGATTTCTTATTCTACAAATTTTACTTCATTTTTACACTTCGATAATTTAGATTCTTTATCAAACAAAAACTCTGAAAATTGTTAGATTAAATAACAAAAAGACGGTAATTATTAGTACTTATAATCCTCGTGGGAATGACACTCGGTACTCAATAACCTTGGTCGTGGTAAAATCCATATACCTGACCTAATCAACAACCTTGGTCGTGGTAGGAGGCAAATAACTCTTGAGCATCATTACCATTTTGAAGTTTTTAATGAGTGCATAAATTTTCAACTGACAGAGTTGAACTCGAGGTTTAATGAGAAATCTGTTAGATTGTTCGAGCTTAGAATGACGTTGGATCCAAAAAATTCTTTTGAAGCATTTAATGTTGATTATATCTATAAGCTTGCTGTGGAGTTTTATCCTGATGATTTTGATCAACAAGAAAGACATACTTTGACGAGCGAATTCAATATTATAAAGTTCATGTGGTTCTAAATTGTGAATTTCAAGTGTGTACCCTTGCAAAATTGTGTGAGAAGCTGGTGGAAACAAGAAGGTCAGACGACTACAAAATGATAACTAGATTAATTCGCCTTGTGTTAACTTTACCTGTTTCTAGGGCTACAACTGAGAGGTCGTTTTCAGCAATAAAGTATGTGAAGACTGCAATTCGCAACAAAAATGGATGATGAGTTTCTTGGTGATAGTTTGATAATTTATATTGAAAGAGACCTTGTTAGAAAAATAGATATAGATTCTCTTATTGATGAATTTGCTAAAGTAAAAAATCGTAAGGTTCAACTTACTTTTTAGCTTTGTATTAGATATTGGATTGTTGAACATTTTTATCGTAATGTGCTTGATGTTGTGTCCTATTTTTTTTTTCTTGTTAATATAACTATATAAAGGGGTTTCTGAATTTTTGGTCTGGCTAGGGGTAGTCTGGTATCCTGGCTACGCCCCTAGGTATAAGTGTCGGGTATCCGAGAATACACACCATATAAACACCCATGTAAAATATTTTCATATATATATATATATATATATATATATATATATAGGAGATGGTTCAAATGGGACACCCCTCCTTATATGAGACGGTGCAGATTTATAATAAACCGTTGGATTGATCTTTTGGATGATTCAGATTAATCCCATTATTTTAGGCAATTAGTTAATGCAAGAGTTTAAAATGGTAATTTATATTATTTTTGAATTATTAATTAAGGGCAAATATGTCTTTTATATTTGTGTGTAGAAGGTAGGTATTATTTTACCTTTTTCGCTCCTATATTTAAGGGGAGTTATATCCTTTCAAAATATACGTCTCTTGATTTCATCCAGTAGAAGGTAAGATTTATTTTACCTTTTCGGTTCCTATTTTTAAAGGAGTTATATCCTTTCAAAGCACACGTCTTTTATAATTTCGAATTGTATGATATAGTTAAATTTACTGTATAGATTTAACCGTTATCTGTATATTTATGTCATTTTTGTTGTATAATTAGTTTCGAATTGTATGATATGGTTAAATTTACTGTATAGATATAACCTTTATTTGAACACTTATATCATTTTTGTTGTATAATTAGTTTGTTGTTGTATGTTATAGTTAAATTTACTATATAGATATAACCGTTATTTGTATATTTATGTCATTTTTGTTGTATACTAGTTTCGGATTGAATGATATATCATATAGTTAAAGTTACTGTATAGATCTAACCTTTATCTGTATATTTATGTCATATTTGTTGTATAATTAGTTTTGTGGAGCAGTAGCAAAATTACTGTATAGATATACTTCTTTTTATACAACAAGTAAAAAGTATGTATACAATTAGTTTAACATAAGTATACAGTTTATATTATAAAATAACAAATTTACAATATTAAAATCATTAAACAACCAATTTAAAAAAAAACACACATAATTGACAAGCTTAAAACATCAAAAGTATACTAAAAATACACACCACCATCCGAAACAAAAAGCCGAAACAACTTTTTACCCCCGAGGAAAAAAGTCGGATTGACTTTCTTCCCCAACACATTATCATTCCAATTCAACAGAATGCAATTATAAATACAGTAAATTTATTCTAACACTACACAAACATGTGATGACAAATACATTAAAATTGTATTATATAGCTACCATGGAAATTAAGCTATGTTAAAGACATACACAAAACTGTACTGCACAAAACAACAAAACTGTATTAAAATAAACACTAAAACTAAACTAAGTATACAACGAAATTATTGACCCATTCGCCCAACACCAAACAAGAAAACTTAGAGTACTAGAATCCATGCCAATTCAATCATGTTGCAACACCAAAATCCATTTCAATCCCTAAAACCAGTCACAACAACCCGTTGGAAATTCCACTGAAAATGTCACATATAGCTCAGTCAAGAAAAAAAACAAACGAGAAAAAGAAAATATAAGGAGAAAAAGATACAGGCAAAGATGTAAAGCCCAGCCACCACCATAATCCACCATAGTCGTGATAAGGGTCTTTTTATGCACGTTTTATGTGTATATTTGAGTAGAATTCGAGTTATTTTATTGTTAGTTTTGTAAATTTTTGATTATACATAGTTCATATTACTCCGAGGTGCTTTTATTGATGTAGATTGACCATTCGGGGCTAATTTTGGTGAATTTCGGACCATGGATTCATGTCAAAACATACCGGGGAGTTTAAGGATGCAAAAACGCTCGAAATTCCAAGCCAAACGCGTCATTTCGGGGCCTTTTTGGTCCAACACGGGCAGGGGGTGTCGGGCAACACGGCCGTGTTCCGCCGGGAGCTAAAAACTCGATTTTTTTCGCACAAAACAGCCTCCGACACGGCCAGGCCGTGTTCCCCAACACGGCCGTGTCCAGGAACACGGCCTGGCCGTGTTGGGAAGCACGGCCATGTCAGACGGAGTGCCTGCACAATTAAACAGCACGGCCTGGCCGTGTCGGGCGACACTGGGCGTGTCCGGACCTCTTTTGCAACTTTTCTTTGCGGAATTTGGGGAAAACTCACCAACCAACCCATTTTGGTCACTTTTGTACACTTTTAACACCCTATTTTGCTGAAACATGTCTCCATGTCCCCTCCCTCATCACTTGAATACAAGAATTCACCAACCAACAAGGAAAATGGAGGCAATTGTTTAACAAAAGAGAGTACTATCAATGTATTGGTTGCCTATAAAAGCCAAGGGTTGAAGTTGGGAGAGGCATTCGATTAGATACTCAGGAAATATTCATTGTATTCATTTCATTAAGTAGAATTGGGATCAAGGGGTCTTGGAGGAGAAAGCTTGGGGCAATATTGGAGAAGAAGGCTTGGAGCAACATCATCAATCAAGAAAGAAGTCAATTGAGATTTTGAGAAAGATAAGTACACCATGTCCTCAATACTTAAATCTTCTTGTGTAATTTATTCTTTGGTCAAAATCATGTGTAGCTAAACTCCTAGTGTTTGAATGTAATGAACTCTAGAATGGATTTGTGATTAAGGTGTGTATGTTTTTAATAAAATCTTCATATTTTGTGTGATTCACTTATATTATGCTTCGTTCATTCGAATTGATATATGCGCAATATTGATTTGAAGTTTATTTTTCATCCGGGAAATCGAGAGATTCATGGTGAAATAGAACCTATATAAGTGAAAAGAGTTGCATGCAATCCTAGATATAGGACGACATAAATCTTCTGGATTAGGGTCAAACCTAATATGGGAATTCATAAATCGTTATAATGCAATCTTGGGGGTTTTAACTAGAAAGAGATTTCAGTTAATCAACTTGAGATTAGGAGTTTTTCGCCTGAGAAAGGGATTAACTTAAATCGGGAATTTCTACGGACCACATAGCATGAGATTTTATTAAAAGAGGTTGGTTTTTGCTTAAGGGCTTATGGTTGAATCTTTTAACTTGTCAAATCACAAAAAAACATTCTAGAGGGATTTACATTCAAACACACTTCTATCTCTTGATTTCTTATTCTACAAATTTTACTTCATTTTTACACTTCGATAATTTAGATTCTTTATCAAACAAAAACTCGAAAATTGTTAGATTAAATAACAAAAAGACGGTAATTATTAGTACTTATAATCCTCGTGGGAATGACACTCGGTACTAATAATCTATACTATAAAACGATAGGTGCACTTGCCTACGGTTTTAAAGGTAGCTTTTGAGCCATCAAGTTTTGGCGCCGTTGTCGGGATTGTAATATTAAGAACACCTTATTTTTGTTAATTTAATCATTTTTTTTATTTTATTTCATCATTTGTCTTTCTTTTTATCTATCTTTGTAAGTCTTGGATTACACTTATCCTCTTTATTTACCGCAAAGTGCATGCCTACTCGTCGCCGAATTTGGAAGCGCGACACCGCCGGTAGCAACACAGAGGAAAGTATTAATACTGAGACCACGAGGAGGATATTAACGAAGGCAAGGATCCCAATATGGCGGATGAACAACAAAGAACCATGTACGACTATGCCAAGCCGTCTATGGACGGCACATCATCTAGATCGTAAGGCCCATTGTTGCCGCCAATAATTTTGAAATCAAACCGAATGTCATTCAAATGGTGCAACAATTTGTTCAATTCGACGGCCTACCGGACGAAGATCCAATAATCATATCGCGAATTTCCTTGAAATTTGCGATACATTCAAAATAAATGGGGTCTCGATGATGCCATCCGTTTACGCCTATTCCCATTTACTCTTCGGGACGGGCTAAACAATGGCTAAATACTTTGCCAAAGGGAACGATTATAACGTGGAACATCATGGCGAAAAGTTCCTTTTGAAATATTTTCCACCGCCAAAATCGCACGATTGAGGAATGAAATCTCTTCATTCACTCAAGAAGATGACGAGACCTTGTACGACACACTGGGAGAGATTCAAAGAATTGTTGCGGAAATGCCCACACCATGGCCTACCTATTTGGATGCAAGTCCAAACATTTTATAATGGGCTACTTTTCGCAACAAGACAAATGATCGATGCACGGTCGGGGAACTCTTAATAACAAAACGCCCGAAGCCGCCAGATTTGATTGAGGAATGGCCATGAACGGCTACCAATGGCAATCCATACGAGGTAAAACTAACAGGTCGGTTGGTGTGTATAATGCAGATGCGGTAGTTACGCCGCCGCACGTGTCGAAGCATTGACCCAAAAGATCGACGATCTAGTTTGCTCCTAAACCACCACCACCGCATGTTTTATCTTGTGAAACTTGTGGGGATTGCATAATCATCAGATTGCCCACACACAATACCTCACACCGAACATGCTAATTACGTTGGGAATCAAGGCAAAAATTACCCAAGTAATCCTTACAAAGAACACATATAATCCTGGGTGGCGACAACATCCGAATTTTGGTTGGGGAAATCAAGGTCAACCACGACCTAATCCCAATCCCGATCTACACACGTCTCCCGATTTCACCAAATCAAGGTAAGCCTAACTTGGAAGATCTTATAACAAAATTTGTGCAATCAACAGATACCCGATTCCAGCGGTGGAAACATCCTTGAGAAATCAAGAGGCATCTATCCATAACTGGAAAACCAAATAGCCGGTTTGAAGAAGATGATTTCGAAAGGCCACAAGGTAGTTTGCGGGTAATATCGAGCCAAACCAGGGGGAGCACGTAAAGGCAATCACCATCGAGTTCTCCACATGAGCATGATTATGCCAATGCCGCCATGCGTAAATACGTGGAGGATGACATGTCCAAAGAAAATCTCATGAAAAAGGAGGTTGCGAATACAAGCCCAAGATCCCTTTACCTGAGTCTAACCGAAGAAGATAGAAGGGAGGACAAATTTGGTAAGTACCTTAATTCTTTCAAACAATTACATGCCAATATTCCATTTGTTGACCCTCCTTCAAAGCATGTTAGGGATCTTAATGACATCATTCCTAGTGAAAATAAGCTTAACAAATTATCAAATGTGCAATTGAATGATAAATGTCCTTCCAATGAACTACCACAAAAATTTAATGATCCAGGAAGCTTTATTATCCCTACAATTGATGATTTACTGTTGATAGGGCACTAGCCGACTTGGGAGCTAGTATCAATGTGATGTCTTATGAAACATTTAAGCATGCAGGATTAGGTGAACTTAAACCTATTAGGATGGACATTCAATTAGCCGATAAATCGATTAAACATCCTAGAGGTATTATTAATGATGTGTTAGTCAAGATTGACAAATTCGTGTTTCAATCGATTTCGTTATTCTTGACATGCATGATAATTTAGAAGTTCCCTTAATTCTAGGGCGTCCCTTTTTGGCTACCGCTAAATCTCTCATTGATGTGCATGATGGAAAACTTACTTTGAGAGTAGGGGGTGAACAAGTTATCTTTAAAATTCCTTTGAGAAATCCTATAAATGATACTTGTTTTCCTATAAACTTGATTGAGACAAGGATAAATGATTCTTTGCTTGATATGTCTTCTAATAAATCCTTGAAAGTATGTGATGTTCAATGTGCAAAAGTTTCCACAGATAAATCCCATTTTGAGAATAACATGCAGAAAAATAGGACCATGAAGGTCAATTGTTCAAAATCGATACGGTGGCGATGTTGTTCAAAGAGATAAAATTTTTCATAAGTTCAAGGCTCCGCCCGATTAAATCTTCACATTTAGGTGAAATGGTCCAGCTATACGACGTTAAAGAAGCGCTAACCGGGAGGCAACCCGATGTTTGTGTGCAATTGTTTTCATTTTTTTTTATTTTTTTATTTTCTTTCAAAATAATCACAAGTCCTTAGAGTCATCTTCAAATCATAAAAAAAAAAAAAAAAAAAAAAAACTCTTGAGCTTCTTCTTGCTTGTCCTAATTGGGAATATTTGAGATTTCACGGTATTCGAGTTGTGTGTTGCTTAACGTTGATTAGGTATGAAGATGCCGTTGAAGGTCCCGTACCAAAACAACCCAATGGTCGCTCAACACCGATTCCACTATTGTAGTAAGGTCGTATTTTTCTTTTTTTCCACCTCTTTTATATCATTCTAATTTCTTTGTTTTTTTTTTTTTTTTTTTGAGTGTTTTGTGTGTGTTTGTCCATTTCTTTCTTTCACATTGAGGACAATGTGAATCTTAAAGTTGGAGGTGGGTACAATAACATTTTCGGAATGCTTGTGTGTTTGTTTTCAAGAGATGTGATTTTTTTTTAACAAATTGAGTATTTGCTAGTCAATAACTTGGCCCAATTATACCTATATTAACTTGTTAATTTGTGTTTTCAGTGTGAAGCAATTGATTGTCTAGGATAGATTGACGTGGATGCGGGCTAAATTTTGACGAGATTTCCAACACCATAAATATTTGATGTGTTAAGGCATATACGACGGTACTTAGTGCTATGAACTTCCGAGAACTCATGATTTAGTAGTGGTTAACTAGTTGTTAAACCAAGCTTGTGAATAAAAAAAAAGAGAAAAAGAAAAAGAAGAAAAAAAAAACGGACCAATCGAGGTTATACTCCTCTATTTGTTGTTGCTTAGTAACTAGGAGCATTCATGAGCCCCATGTTTGTCTTTTACGTAAAACGGCGACACGAATATGAGTATGGGAAACCACCCTAGGAGTGTTTGAACAGAAATTCAAAATATAAACCTAGTGGAAGCATGTCTCGAAAGGTCCCAAAAAAAAAAAAAAAAAAAAAAGAGAAAAAAAAAAAAAGGAGAATGAATACTCCTTGACTTCTCATTCCAATAAAGTTCAAGAAGCTTGGTTATATGACTAGTAAGCTAACTACTATGATCCATTGAGTTCTTGTATTTTCATAGCATTATTGAATTGAAGTTGTTCATAACTATCAATATTTGTGGCGTGATGATTTCAAGTCTCAATAATGCCTACTGATATTACGGTCTTTCTTGACAGTCGATCGCTTTGCAAAATAATTTTTTTTGAATGGTTAATTCGGGTTGAGAAGGCTAAGAACTTGATCGCTTGTGTTCAATGTGTTGAAAAAGAAAAAAAAAAAAAAAAAATTTTGTGTTGTGATTTATTGAATCCTCTTTTTGATATAATGTTTTGCTTGAGGACAAGCAAAGTTCAAAGTTGGAGGTGGTTTGATAAGGGTCTTTTTATGCACGTTTTATGTGTATATTTGAGTAGAATTCGAGTTATTTTATTGTTAGTTTTGTAAATTTTTGATTATACATAGTTCATATTACTCCGAGGTGCTTTTATTGATGTAGATTGACCATTCGGGGCTAATTTTGGTGAATTTCGGACCATGGATTCATGTCAAAACATACCGGGAGTTTAAGGATGCAAAAACGCTCGAAATTCCAAGCCAAACGCGCGTCATTTCGGGGCCTTTTGGTCCAACACGGGCAGGGGTGTCGGGCAACACGGCCGTGTTCACGGAGCTAAAAACTCGATTTTTTCGCACAAAACACCCGACACGGCCAGGCCGTGTTCCCAACACTGGCCGTGTCGGGGAACATGGCCTGGCCGTGTTGGGAAGCACGGCCATGTCGACGGAGTGCCGCACAATTAAACAAAGACGGCCTGGCCGTGTCGGGCGACACGGGCGTGTCCGGACCTCTTTTTGCAACTTTTCTTTGCGGAATTTGGGGAAAACTCACCAACCAACCCATTTTGGTCACTTTTGTACACTTTTAACACCCTATTTTCTTTGAAACATGTCTCCATGTCCCCTCCTCATCACTTGAATACAAGAATTCACCAACCAACAAGGAAAATGGAGGCAATTGTTTAACAAAAGAGAGTACTATCAATGTATTGGTTGCCTATAAAAGCCAAGGTTGAAGTTGGGAGAGGCATTCGATTAGATACTCGGAAATATTCATTGTATTCATTTCATTAAGTAGAATTGGGATCAAGGGGTCTTGGAGGAGAAAGCTTGGGGCAATATTGGAGAAGAAGGCTTGGAGCAACATCATCAATCAAGAAAGAAGTCAATTGAGATTTTGAGAAAGATAAGTACACCATATCCTCAATACTTAAATCTTCTTGTGTAATTTATTCTTTGGTCAAAATCATGTGTAGCTAAACTCCTAGTGTTTGAATGTAATGAACTCTAGAATGGATTTGTGATTAAGGTGTGTATGTTTTTAATAAAATCTTCATATTTTGTGTGATTCACTTATATTATGCTTCGTTCATTCGAATTGATATATGCGCAATATTGATTTGAAGTTTATTTTTCATCCGGAAATCGAGAGATTCATGGTGAAATAGAACCTATATAAGTGAAAAGAGTTGCATGCAATCCTAGATATAGACGACATAAATCTTCCGGATTAGGGTCAAACCTAATATGGGAATTCATAAATCGTTATAATGCAATCTGGGGGTTTTAACTAGAAAGAGATTTGATTAATCAACTTGAGATTAGGAGTTTTTCGCCTTGAGAAAGGGATTAACTTAAATCGGGAATTTCTACGGACCACATAGCATGAGATTTTATTAAAAGAGGTTGGTTTTTGCTTAAGGGCTTATGGTTGAATCTTTTAACTTGTCAAATCACAAAAACATTCTAGAGGATTTACATTCAAACACACTTCTATCTCTTGATTTCTTATTCTACAAATTTTACTTCATTTTTACACTTCGATAATTTAGATTCTTTATCAAACAAAAACTCGAAAATTGTTAGATTAAATAACAAAAAGACGGTAATTATTAGTACTTATAATCCTCGTGGGAATGACACTCGGTACTCAATAATCTATACTATAAAACGATATGTGCACTTGCCTACGGTTTTAAAGGTAGCTTTTGAGCCATCAAATCACCACCATCAAAGCACCACTTCCTTGCCGTCAGAAAAATCCAAAAATTACCCCATCCCCAAATCATACGACCCAAGTTCCGCCACCAACAACCCAATTTTCTCGACACCTAACTTCGCTTGATATTTCATAAGGACCAAACTTCTGAGAGAGCCTTTGTCAAATCTTATAATGTCAACCACATTTTCCATTAGTACGTACATGGGCTTTAAGAACTCCACAATATCCATAAAGACGATAATTTGACGGTTTCTTTCGTCGTCCAATGGGGAATCGAATTTCTGTATAGATTATAGCCGCTAATGCCTTGACATGGAGAAATGGAGGGATAAGGGTTGTGGGCATGGGATGATGGAGAGAGGACGATAGGAGGGGATAAGGTGGAGAGGTTTGATAATTCTCTCCCACGATTTTGTTGATTAGGTTAGTAATTAAATCTTTAATTTGTAGGAAAGATTTATGGAAGTTATCATATATATTGACTATTTTACCCTTATAATTATCAGTTTAAATCATTAATTTATTTTTTTAGTCATTTAATCTCCACCATCAATCAAAAAAATTTAATGGCTTGGATTAGTCCCCAGCGTCTCATATAAGGGGAGTGTCCCATTTGAACCAATCTCTATATATATATATAACAAAAGGACAAAATCAAAAACCACTTCTAAGGCCTATTTCAATTTTCACTCCCTCGTTGTATTGAATAACAGAATTGAGCATGATTTTTTGTTACTATATTGTTAAAGAACTTAATTTAAATATTATGCATTTTCTTATAAAATAACTAATTTTTGTAGGTTGTCTATTTAAATATTCATATAATTATAAGTTTCTACATAAAATAAATGAATATTGTGTGGGTTTGGGTAGTATATGTAATTATTTAATAGGATTTGGAAAAGATACATATACATAGTATTAATATCATATGATTCAGGTAAAATAACGTTAAATGAGTGGATATGCTACCCATTGTCATCCATAGGCCTGGTCATCGTCAATTCTAGTTAGATGCTTGGGTTTGGTTGTGAAGGAGGTTTGCTATTTTTATTTAATTTACATAGGTAAACGAAACATTTATTCGAAATATCTGATTTCATTGTGGAAAACACTGTTTTCTTTAAATAAAACAAATTGCTATGATGTTATAGTTGACTGCAACTTAGTATCAATACTATAAAAATATCAAATTTAGATATTTGTACTTTTACAATATAATATTAAAGTAAGAGACCATAGCATATGTTTAATTTTTTTTTTAGTACAGATCCTAGGAAGGAAATAGATTGAGGCTTGAAAGTCTTAAAAAAACTGTATTTTGGGAGAATGAAGAACTACTATCTAATTGAAAGCGTTTATACGTCTGTTATTTTCTAACGTATTTGTTTTAATAAAAAGTTAAAAATTCTACTAACATGGAGTCTTACTGCCGAGTTCCGCCGTATCCTATATGCTTTCCTAATTTATTTTATATTAAATCCTGTGTTGATATAATAAATAATTTATTAATATGGGTGATAATGAAAAATTTGAAATTATAAAATTTTAATGAGATTAAAATTATCGACAACACAGCAAATTAGTAATAGTATATGGTGAACTTTCAAACCAGAAAACAAAATTCAATGCGCTAATAATTTGTGGTTGGACTTATGTTTTTGAGCTATGAAGCACTGATAAGGGTACGATATGATACGGGTATAAAAATACGCCGTTTTTAAATTTTTAAGAATACAGGTATAATATACACATATAAAATTATATACTTTTATATTTTTAAAAATATATATATACTAAATACAATTAAAAATAATATTTCAAGTATAAAAAACTAAAATTTCATAAATACTCAAATCTGAAATGTGATAACTCACAGGCGCACAAAATATATGTTGAAAATACGAGCAATCAAGGGTGGAGGTTGGGGGTCACTCCGCCCCCCTCCCCACCCATTAAAAAAATTACACTAGAATTTTTTTTAAAAAGAAAATTTAATTATGACTTTCGTGTATCGACCCACCCCATTTTTATTCCTGACTCTGCCCTTGCCAACAATACTATATATGTGTATGTATGGAGTATCCTGAGTGTCGGATAAAGTATCGCATCGGATACATATCCGATACGGGTATACTATACTTATAGAAGTGTCCATATTTCCTAGTTTTTGAGAGCTATAAATGAGTACAATACAGTATATCTAAGTAATAACTAATAATGGGCAGTAATTGCTTTTGGATTAAGGACAACTATGATGGTGATGGTTTTATTACACGGCATTTTATGCAAGAGTGAAAAGGAATAAAGACATCATGAAATTTGGGCTTCCCCACAAAATCTTGTTTAAGATTGTGAGAAGACACTCTTGATTACGATACCACGTCGGCTAATAAGGCTTAGCCTTTTGGTTGGTTTATAATGAAGAAAAAAAGGGAACACAAGAAACATATAAACTAAAGTTTCATATAAGATGAATATATACACACATTTATCTAAAGTAGTTTGGTATGATCATGTAGAAAGTCAATTTCAAGTAATTATTTGACTGATAATTAACTGATGGCAAAAACTTGTATGAGACGGTCTCAATGACATAATTCATGAGACAGATTCTATATATAATTGGAATTCTAACCCAAACCCAAATCCATAAAAATAACCCATATTTTTTGTGTATTGTATGATTCGTAAACTCAAGTCCATGAGATGGTCTCATGTAAGACCACCTCTTAAATGATAAATTTAATTTAGAAACTTATTTAACAATGATTTCAATTGGCAAGCAAAAATCAATGATAAAGTGAAATAACTTTGAATGCCAACATAATCATTAATCGATAGATTAGAATTAGTCGAGTTAGTGGTGCGGTACTTGTAGCCTTATTATTGTTTCTTTTATTTTATTTCTATCGACATGTATATTTTTAGCAAAACAAACGAGTTCTTAGTATGTGCTCAATCAATGAGTTCTTCAATAAATCGTAGATTGTTTATTAATTTATTCATGCAACAGTATTTGGTTCTTGAATTTTAATAATATTCCTAAAAACATATTTTTTTTCCCAAGTGGAATGGCCCAACATTATATTTTAATTTTTACGACTTTCTCTTTTTATTTCCTTTCATTTGCTACCGAAGACCAGACATAAGTTCACTGTTTGAATAATTGAGTTTCTTCTTGACACTGGTGTTTACGATGTGATTAGTTAGATTTAGGAAAAATAATAATATTCTATTATTAACACTTCAATATTTCCATTATATAGTTTTGGGACCATGCAATTAGTTATTAGTTGAACCATTTCATTGTTTATATTAAATTGTTTTTGCAGTTCTTTTTGTTTAATTTAGAAAACTTATTTTGTTTTGAAAAAAAAAAAATTTAGGAAACTTATTTGGACGCCCTACTCAAAGTATTGGTTGACCCAGTAGCTCACTAATAAATAATTGGGCTTTCAGTTGAATTTAGATTTGATTGGATCCTACATGGAAGGACCACTTAGATGGGCCTAGCTCGGCAAGAATATGAATTCATTAATCTTTAGGACTGGACTGGATCCAGTGTTAAACGGCCCACACTAGCTATGTTTTTGGGCCTTGGCATCTTTAAGGAAGGGCCGCACAGGGGTCTTGCCGGCCCTCTTTAATAGAAATATCTCATCTGATTCTCGTATTGTTCATGCTTCCCGCGAGGGGCCAATTATATATACACTATTTATTAAAAGAATTATGTTAAACACCTTTTTTTTCCGCTAAAACGATAGTTGATATATTCAAAACGCAACTGGCAAATAGACCACTTTGAACAGACATATATGTTAAGGAGAGAGCTCCGCACGAGAAGAAAACAACCACTCATCAAGGAGAGAAACAAGACTCAAAAACCAAAAAAACAACAAAACACAAAACAAACGAAAACCTAAGCACTCCGACAGGAGACTAACCACCCCCAAAAGAAGAACTAGGCACTCCTCAAGGGAGACCCACAACTGGAACAATTCGGGGACGAGCTACATCACGCACTGCAAGACAGAAATTACTGACCCGCCTATGAGTTTCGCAAATCAACCGTGAAAACAAAGACATCAATAAAAAAAAACAAAAAAATACAACAAAACCAAATAAAAATTCGAAACATACTAAAAAATAAAATAAAGAGAACGACCTCTCCCTAAAAATTAAAAAGAGTCTAATGGGTTTAGCTTGTCTACTCATCTGGTCTGAATACTTAAAAGCATTACGCGTCTCATGTCCAGGCAAATCCGATACAAACCAGATTCATTACCACCCCTAAAAAAGCAACAGAAAAAATAAAATTAGAGGACGGGTGAAAGAGTTTAACCAGATTCATTAACCCAGGTCCTCTTCACCGGCTTGGTTATGTGCGGGAGACTTTAACTAGAGCTATCAAAGAGATCGGGTCGGGCCAGGCCGGACCAGAATTTTTTCGGGCCGCTATTTTTGGGGAGCCCAACCCAGCCTATGTTTTTAAAATACACTAAAATTGCTTTGGGCCAACCGGGCCTGCCCGGTGTTTCGGGCCTAATGGGCTGGCCAAATAGGTCGGATCTTTTCGGGCCTACAAAATCGTAGCCCACCCCAGCCCTATTACCAGGCCGGTCGGGCCGGGCCATTTTGACAGCTCTAGCTTTAACGAGATTTTATACAATTTCGAGAAAGTAGGAGGACGGGTGAAAGAGTTTGCTAAAATGGACGATTTTCATAGAGCGCTTGAGGATACAAAATTAGAGAACCTGGGATACGATGGTTTCTCTTTTACATGGTCGAATGGACAACAAGGGGACGAGAATATACAAGAGAGATTAGACAGATGTTTGGAAAACCACAAGTGGATTTCAAAATTTCCTGAGTATAAGATACAACACCTTCCTCGGGTCTCATCCGATCATTATCTGGTTTTGCTGGTGTGGCGGCGTAATCAAATGAGTACGGGCAGGCAGAATAGGAAAAGAAGAAAATTTTCCGATTCGAATCGATGTGGTTGTTGGACGAGTCTTATAAGACTGTCATCCGGAATGCTTGGAATCAAGGAAAAGGGATCACGGGCATGGAGCTCTTAAAAGACAGGATTTTGAGATGTGGTATGAATCTTAAAAGATGGGAGCAATCCCACTTTGGAAATGTGGGGCGGCATATACAGGATTATGAGGATAAATGACAAAAACTGAATTCTTCAGTTATATCTGATGATGGGAACGCGAAACGTCGGGCAATTGAGCTTAATCTCCGCGAGCTACATCTTAAACAGGGTAAAATATGGCACCAATGGGTTCGGACTAAATGGATTAAATACGGGGATAGAAATACAGGGTTTTTTCATAAAGTGGCTTAATGGGCGGAAGGCGAGAAATTCAATTGATAAAATTAAGACGCCTGAGGGAGTTTGGGTGGACACTAAACCTGAGATTGCACAATTGTTTCTGGATTATTACAAAAATATTTTTCGTGCTGAAGAAAATCTGGAAATGAATAGAGTCCTCGAGGCGGTAGACTACAAGATGACGATGAACTTAACGGAAACTTTAACACAACCATTCGTGGCGGAGGAAATAGTAACAGCGCTATCGCAGATGCATCCTACAAAATCTCCTGGACCAGACGGTATGCCACCTCTATTTTTCCAAAAATTCTTGCCCCTTATTAACACTGATATTCTATCCACAGTCCTAAAAATTCTCAATTGTGAGTCGAGTCCTGCTGAGCTTAATAATACCTATATC